>OU343221.1:31446139-31490658 GCA_910596185.1 Chrysanthemum makinoi | reverse complement strand
AAAGTAATATTACAGATAACATTCGACCGAAGCCCCAAATTTGATCCAAACCACACTGGTTTTGTCCAAGGACATTCAAATAGTAAATGCTCGACAGTCTCAACTTGAGAATTACAAATTTGGCATAAAGGAGATGGTGAGGCAATGTTTTAATAGATTTTCTCGAGTGGCTATAGCATTAGAGCAAACTCTCCATCAAAAGGATTTGATTTTAGGAATAACTTTAATACTCCAAACTTGTTTCCAGAATTGGTACCTTGGGATGAAGAAGATGATGCGGTGTCATGGGTCGAAAGATTGAGCCACTTAATAGCAATCTGATAACAGACTGACGGCGTAATTACCTTTAGACTCATAGTGCCATATAATTCTATCAGGAATATTTGTACGGGAGATGGGTATTTCAGAAATGAATTTTGCTTCCTGGTTCAATAGATGATCCGTTAGCTTTGACATATCCCAATAACCATTAACAATGAAGTCAGAGACATGGGATGAATTATCAAAAGGCCCACGGTAAATGTTTTGTTTTATGATGAGCTTATGTTATAAATTTAACCACCCACAAGCTCTTAACATAGATATTTTTTAGGGCATTTTATGAAACGGATTATGTGCTTATGAAAACATTGTTATTATAAGTACCTTTGTGGGTTTATGTATGAATTAATTTGTTTGTCTTGTTTATTTAATTTCATAATTATAACCTTTCACATTTAACTACCATGACAAAAATATCTAAAAAATATAAGCTATAACTCTGGCTCTCAAAAGCTCTAATTCTTATAAATATTGTAACTTTTTATCCTAACAAGCTATCAAATTATTAAAATTAACGTATTTTAAATACACTTGTGATCTGGGTGTTCATATCTACATACCATCAATGTATCTTACTGATTCATTCTTTTCTTCTCAACTTGGTCTATTTTATTGATGACATGACATATATTTTACTTTTCAGCATTTTCATATTATAAAATTAGGGTTATATGATTAATGGACTTAAAGAAGCTTTACAAGTTTCAAAAAGAAGAACACAACATATAAGAAAAAGATCAAAATGAAATCTTGAGTTGATTAATTGGTTCAAAGGTTAACATCATTGGCATGTATTATCCTCAAACCTACATCTGGCAAGCAATAACCATTAAATAAAATTATCACAAAGCCATATTTGTGTTTTGAAAATCTAGCTTTTTGTGTTGCATGCACTAATTACAGAATGTTCAAAAAGGAAGGCTAGTCATATAATTTTTTAATAACTAAAACATTAATTTTCGAAGATGTCGGTAGAGGAGAATTGAGTTCGAATACGCAACCTTCAAAATATCATCATTTTGAGATCGTATGAGTGTACGTAGGACGTGGTAGTTGGGTACGTAAGTTAGTCACTATGTCACGAGTAATCAGAAAGCAAGGGCATTCTAATGATCATTTTCTAATAAATAAAATGTTAAATTTGGAAGATGTCAATAAGGGAGGAAGGGTTTGAAAATGCAACCTTAGAAGTTACGAATATTACTCCTTCAGTCTCAAAATTATTGTCAGGAGAAAAGATTCACAAAGTTTAATAAAAATTGAATCACTATAATTTTCAACCACTCAAATATAATATTCTCCCACTAAATTCTTATTTTTTTACTAAAAATAGTAAGTGAACAATTAATTTGAGACATCCATAAAAAGAAATATGGACAATAAATATGAGACAAAGGGAGTATCATTTTAAGAGACTGTATATAGAAAAAAAGAAATTATTTTCATTAGGTTTGAGCTTTACGTGGCTCGGCCTCTACCGAGTACTATACAAAAATGAGCATGGTTAAGCATTCTTTCTTTGGTCAAATCATCTCAAATGTTGCCTAATGGCAAGGTTGCCCGAAGGTTTTACAAGAGACTCGTCTCGTTGGGTATACATCTTGTGAAGCTTAGGCTAGTCCCAGTCGTGACCTGGGACAACCTGGGTCATCCAGCGCCACGTCAGCTTTCTCTCTCCAGCGACCTGAGATGTTTTTTTTTTTTTTTTTTTTTTTAATTTTTTAAATCATTTTTAACATAAACTAAAATTTCATAAATAATTAAAATGTTACAATGCTAAATAAAAACAATACATAAATTATAAATCTAATCTGAATGCTCCCTGCATGCAGAGTCATACGAGGGAGTACGAGACCGGCAAAATCCTCGAAGCGAGCCAAATCTTCCGTCTAGCAGAGTGCCCCCGGTAGCGCGAAGTTGGTAGTCGAAGTGATGCACCAACACCATCGTTTTGTTTCTCCCGATAGCTCCAATTGATTTTGGGGCCGACGTTGTTCGTTATCTTTGAACAGCGCCACAACTTGTCAGCAACCTCGCGATCTTTGCGGGCTTGATCTTTCAAAAATTTGTCGATCACAGCTTTTCGTTCAGGTGTAATGTCATTGCAACTCTTGTAGATTTTGTCTCATTGTCTTCTCCGCCTTCGCCTGGTCAAACAATTCGAGACGCTTATATAGCGTTTTTTCGAGCCTCATCATCGTTATTGCATTGATTTTGAACGTACACTTGCATATCTTCAACGGAATGGGGGAGACGGAAAGCCATATTAAATCTTGTGTTGAGAAGTATTTGAGGTTGAATTGTGTTTTGAAATGTGTGTTAAGAATGTGTGTTTGAGATTGATATTTATAGGATGTGAAAAGTGGTAAAGTTTAAAAAAAAAGTTTTTTTTTTTAATTAAGAAGGGTTTAAAACAAACGGTTGAAATCGAGTGAGATTTCAACCGATATCTCACTTTTTAAACCTCAACCGATCTAGCGACCTAAGACCCACAAACGTGACAACCGATTTGAAGATCGGTCGAGGGTGGAGAATTTTGGTGCCCAACCGATTTGAAGCCAACGAATGCGACCAGCCTTAGATAAAAGTAAAAAATGATCACGAAAATATAGATTTTACCACATACATCATAACTAAAAAGATTAATGTAGTGTTTAGTATGTTGTAATGAAAGAGAGAATGAAAAAGATCATTACGGTGTAATGAAGAAAACATATACTCATTACATCAAATATCGTCATTTTGATTCATTATGGACTCCTCTCCTTTTTCTTCATTTCATCTTTATGATGGAATAAAATTTACATAAAAGCCTATTTTTTAAATACTGATTATACTAAAAAAGTTCTATCATAAATAAGATATTTTAGTCTTTTTCTCTTAATTACATTAGATTCTGTTGTATCAACCAAACATGATTAATAATAGTAATGAGTCATTCAATTACATTATTTATTACATTACATTATCAATTATCCATTACATTCCATTGTTATTTTATTACGTCTTACCAAACGATATTTTACTGGAATAACGTGGACATGAGTGTTAGTCGAGTGTTTTTGTAAGCCATATGGGCTCTATCAGTTTTATTAGGCTTAGCTCATATTCACATTATTTTAGTATCTTCTATTTTGTACTATCTTTGTCTCATAATAATTGTTCACTTTGATCTTTTTAAGTTTTTTTTATTCATCTTTGACAATAAATACTTTTGTTTGTGTGATATAATATTTGACGAAAAATATATGAATAGATTGAGTTTTAAATGTATTTTTATTTGGCATAATTTTCATCAAGTATTATATAACATAAATAAAAATATTAATGGTCAAAGTTAAATAAGAAAGAGTCCAAAAAATCAAAATGGACAATTATTATAGGACGGAGGGAGTACTATATATTGTTTTTTGAATTAATGAGATAGCTTGGTTACGTAATTTACTTCGTGAACTGTATTCTTCACTTATGTTTAATGTCAGTGCTATATATTTGACTGCCAACCATGTTTAGCATCAACGAACCAAACATATTCAGATTGGCATTCATTTTGTGCGGGATATGATTGTCACATGTCAGGTTTGGATTCTTCATGTTCCATCACGATGTTAGTATGTTGACATCCTAACTAAAGGTTTGCCTACAACATTGTTTGAAGAATTTCTTATCAGTTTGAATGCTTGGTGTGAAGCGGAGGAGTGATAGTAGTGTTTTTGTAAGCCATGTGGGCTTTATCAGTTTTATTAGGCCTAGCCCGTATTTACATTATTCTAGTTACTTTTATTTTGTATTATATATTATTTTGGTGAATTAATTAGCACTAAGGCAAATTACAATTCCAATTATGAGTTTGTCTTCTTTCTTTAGTCAAACATAGTTAGAAAAACTGATTTTAATATGCCATATAGCTTGATATTCACATTATTCTAGTATCTTCCGAGTTACAATTCCAATTATGAGTTTTGTTTGTACATGCTTTTGTTTGTTGGCTAACTTTTAAGGAAAAGATTGTATATTTTATCCTAGGTCAAAAAAGTTTACACACAACAAAAGCAATCAAGACAAGTGCTTAATCAACAAAAGGAATAGAACCAATCAGATTTAATTATATTAAGACCTTCAAGTTTCACATGTTTTGTTGAATATTTAATGTCAATTACTTTCATAATTTCACCAAAAGTCACAAATAATTAAGCTTGTTTAATTGTTTTTAATTCATCCACTCACTGAAACAAACTAAAGTAACTCGGAATCTTTTTGGAAATAGTACACATTTAGAAACGTGTGGACTAAAAAATTCATTTTGCAAGTTATGCAAAGAAATGTGTTATGACTATTTGACTTGAAAATAGCTATTCATAAGCACTCAAATCAACATTTATCTGGATCATATCAACAACACATAATTTGTCCCCATACGAAAAGGAAACAATTGTGCTAAGTGGTAGTCAGTCTCATCCATTTTTGGATATTAATTTCTTCATCACAATTATCATATGTTTTGAGGTCTCGACACGTTTGATAAAGAGGCTTGTTGAAGTGGGTGTTAGTCGTGTTAATGGAGTTTGATTGAATCTATGATGTACTCTGGGAAGAAACCGGAGGATTCTCGCGGGTGTTCGGGACTCTTATGAATTTTTTTGATATAGTGTAAATTTTTGAAAAACAAAACATCAATTTTTCTAAAATGCATCTTACATGCGACCAGTCTATCGAAATGTGTTTCTATATTATGGTTTTAAAAAATTTGTGCACCCAGTTATATTTGATCCTGGTTTCATCCCTATGTACTCTTATATATCGCTCTCGAACATAGATGGTCACAAGTTAGTTTGATTCCTCTTACATGTGACCAACTTACCTTCAACCTAAAATGTGAACATAAGTCACTATAAGACTAGAGGTAATGGTCATCAAACTTTACACCTTCACGTCAGCGTCATATCATCATTAAGCACATCAACAACCTCATCATCGAACAAGTACAGTGGTGACTGTTGGAAATGTATATATTTATAAATACGTGAATGTCCGGATTCGAACTCGTGATCACGGTATTGCACACATTAGCGAATGAGAATTAAAGTTAAATAATTAATGTTAATGATTACGATTAATTATTACACATAAAGTCCGTCTAACGATCGTTAAGTATTTAACGGAAATGACTAACGACCGTTAAATGTAAAAAGGAGATAATATATGGTGAATATCTTGAAAATGGAAAAGATTTGAAATTCCCTTTTCTTCTCTTAGGGTGGCCGGCCAAGGGGGGCTTTCCAAGCCCTAAACCCTAACTTTTCTTTCAAGTTTTCCATCCACTATATATACAAAGGCTAGGTTAGGTTTTTTCTTAACTTTTGTGGATTGAATTAACCCTAGTTCTCTCTCTCTCCCTCTCTTGCTTGTTTCGGCCGAACCCCCCTCCTAAGGGTGTTTTGGCTTTGTTTTTCCATAAAACAAGGACTTGTGTTAGATCTAGCAATCGCTTGATTCGTGGTTAATTCGTGTGTACAAAACTGTGGTAGTAAGACACTATTCTTACACCTATTGGTTTGAGTTATAAAACGGTAAGGGACAACTCTTTAAACCACTTCATTACATTCATTGAAGAGATCTAACAATTTGCAAGAGGTACGTTACGCATTCTTCAGTTAATTATTTATTTGTTATGATCCTTAGTCTTCCGTTGTGTACTCTGTGGTGTCTACATGTTTTATTGTTGTCATACATAAATAAAATAAACAGTGGCATCACGAGCCTTGTATAACAAGTAATTAATTACTGAAACACATAAATAAAATAAACATGATTGTATTATTATTTGTATGCGTGAGATCAGGGTTTGCAAACCTAAACCCTAATTTTTAAGGGGGGCGTTTTTTGGTGCCCTAATTAGGGTTTTGTAAACTTGAGTTTTAATTGGATTAGAAACCTAGGTGCATGCAATTTTGTGTATGGCGTAACTCTGTCTAATTGCATAATTGTTAAGTGTGATTTATATCCATGATATTACATGCATGTTTTATCATCGATCTGCTTTATTGTATGTTTACTTGGTTAAGTGATATACACTAAATATTTGATAGATCTAAATTGGGAAGACATCAATCATTATTATTTAATCAATTATGTGCTATGTGGTATATGTTTTAATTTTGACTTACGCAATCGATGAATCGATGCATGTGGCTCACCTCGTACATAGCTGAAAAGGGGTGAAAGTCTAATTAACATATACATATTGACAGATCTAGAATTGATTATTAATAGGTTTATCAAAAAGGTTTGCATGTGGCTATTTGATATGCATGACTTATTATTATTATGTTATGCATCATTATTTATTGTGTATTTTTTTTAAATACTTGCTTGTTTGTTATGTGTAACAAGGGTATTTTTACAAAAAAAAATAAACTGACCTAAACAATGGTGAAACATTGTATTTTTAGCATAGTAATCATAATCGTTAATTGATTGTTTTTTTCACAAAATAGTTAGAACGGCTCAACCATTAATGACAAACTAGTGATGGGTACAAGGAGGGTACGCATTAAAAGTTGACCCTAAAGATGAGGGTTTTTAATATGCTTCGCGCTGACCTGAGTCTCCGCTCGTTTGTGCGTCTTAATGGAGCTACCAAGTATTCCTATATGTGTGCATTAAATCTTAAGGGTGAATTACTTTAATTTCTACGCGCCACTTTTGTGGTAATTATCCGAATAACTGGGTCTTATGACTCATGCAAGTAGTAGGATATAGTGGTAATTAGGTGATTCTTTAATTGGTATCCAATACCTCGATTAAAGTTTGATGATAAAAGCTTAAATCATTAAACAAGGATATAAATGTTTTATAAAACTATGCTATACGAATGAATGCATGAAACTTTGTACATATTTGATTTGACATCAAAATTATTACCCTTTAATTTGAGTTATATGCCATCCAGCGAAACGGAAACACCTAAGATTACCTTTTATTTGCGTGAGAACGTGACTTAAATCGTAATCAAAGGGTAAAATGTCCGCGTGTCGTGAGAACGGGCATGGACGATTTTGCAATTTCTTAAGTTGGACAACTTAATTGAGTTAGGCGGTGAGAACTGGCAACTCAAGGCATAAGATGGGATAAAACATGTTTACATGGCAATTGAAATTGGCTATATGTAAATCCCATAAATCTAGGAATTGCAATTGAAATTGGCAATTGAGCAAAAGCTCTACCACTTTGTATAAGGTTCATTACTAGCATATCAACTGAGTGATGAGAATTATGACAATTTGGATCTTAGTTTTCACTAATAATTAATTGGTTATATGAATATGAACCTTGGGTATTTAATTGTTTATTGGAAAGGAAAATTATCAAAATACTAATTATGGTTTTTTGAACTTTTTCTGTAGATGGCTCATCAACCTGAAAACACTATGAGCTTAATGAGTTATGCTTTCAAAGATATGATTGGAAGAGACAAGCTGACTGGCCCTAATTTTAATGATTGGCATCGTGCACTTAGGATCATCCTTCGTGTTGCCAAAAGACTTGATATTTTGACTACACCTCTGCCTAATTCTCCTCTCGACACGGCTACTGCTCTCGAACAAGAGGAGTATCGTTTTGAATCTGAGAAGCATAATGATGTGGCGTGTCTAATGATTTCGGGGATGTCTGCTCAATTACAAAAATAATTTGAGCACTATCCGCCTATGAGCATGCTAGATGAACTTAAACGTATGTTTGAGAAGCCACCGCAGCTGAAACTGTATGAACTAATTCAAAAGGTTCATGGCTGCAAGCGGAGGTTGGCAAATCTTGTCCGACCACGTCATTGAGATGAAACATCACATGGACCAATGGAGAAGCCGGTTGTGGTTACTCCAACGATGTATGTGTCGGCCTCATCAATCACTCCCTTAATCAGGAACGATTTGGTGATTTTGTGCAAAATTTTAACATGCATTGCACGGGGAAGACAGTGAATGAGTTACATGCAATGCTTGTAGACTTCGAGAAGAGATTGCCAAAGAAGGCTCCTACACCTGTTGTACTAGCAATACAAGGTGGTAGGGTGAATAAGCCAAAGCCGCAAGTAGATAAGAAAGGGAAAGGAAAAGGAAAGGGGAAACAAGTTGTCATCCCACCAGCTCCTAAGAAGAACCTTGCAAAGAAAAAGGAGAATCCTAAGAAGGATTTAACTTGCCACCATGCAACTCACCGGTCACTGGAAGCGAAACTGTCCAGTTTATCTGAAAGGAGGCCTTCAGATAAAAATAAGATGGTGCCTAGCTCATCAGGTATTTTTGTGTTTGAATTATTTTCTTTTCCTCATAAGCAAAATTCCTGGATATATGATACAGGATGTGGTACTCACATCTGTAATACATCGCAGGGACTTATAGGAGCAAGGAAGTTGACCTGTGGAGAGAGATACTTGTACGTTGGAAATGGAAAGCATGCAGTTGTCGAAGCCATAGGGACTTTTGATTTAGTGTTGCCTTCGGCTTAATTTTGGAACTAAATAATTGTCATTATGCACCCTCCATTGTTAGGGGTGTTATTTCAGTTTCTTTGTTAAAAGATATTGGTTTTGTGCACACTTTTACCAGTTATGGAATTTCAGTTTCTTTAAATAATTTTTTTATTTTAATGCAATTCCTAAACTTGGTGTGTTTGAAATTGATATGGATGGTTGTGTATCAATGGAAATAATTAGTTGTATAGCATTAGCCATAAGAAGAGCAAGTTGAACAGTGACTCTTCTTCTCTTGGGCATTGTCGCCTTGCCATATAGGCAAGAAACGCATGGAAAAGCTGCAACACGAGGGCTTTAAACGGTCAATGATGAATCATTTGAAAATGCGAGTCTTGCATAGCGGTGAAGATGACAAGGAAACTTTTTCACCACAAGTGGAAAGGGCTTCTGATCTACTTGGATTAATACACACTGATGTGCGTGGTCCACTTAGACATGTGTCAAAACGTGGTGCCTTATCTACTTCTAAACCTTTACGGATGATTCAGTCGTTATGGTTATGTTTATTTACTTAAACATAAACATGAAGTCTTTGAAACATTTAAGTTTTTCAAAAGTGAAGTAGAATTACAACTCGGTAAGAAGATTAAAGCTCTTCAATCCGATAGAGGTGGTGAGTATATAAGTCAAGAGTTCAAAGATTACTTAGCTGAGTGTGGAATTATCCAGCAACTCACATCTCCTTATACTCCACAACAAAATGGTGTTTCTGAAAGGAGAAATCGACCACACTGACATGGTACGATCAATGTTTGAACTTACGACTCTTCCTTTTACTTTTGGGATTATGCCCTTGAAACTGCTATTCGCATTTTGAATATGGTTCCAACTAAGAAGGTTGTTAAAACTCCATATGAAATATGGACAGGAAAAGTTCCCAACTTTTCTTACTTAAAGGTTGGGGATGAGGCGTTTGTTAAACGTGACTCACCAGATAAGCTCCAACCCAGATCTGTAAGGTATCTTTGTAGGATACCCTAAGGAAACTATGGGTTACTACTTTAACTACCCAGCTGAGAACAAAGTCATCGTGCTAGGTATGGAGATTTCCTTGAAAGGAATCTCATATCTCAAGAACTCAGTGGGAGAGTATATGATCTGGAATATGATCAAGAAGATACAACACCTTCTAAAACTACTAGCCAACTTCAAGAAGAGCCTGAAAGCTTAGGCGCTCCTCCTGAAGTTGTTCCCATTCGTAGGTCTGAAAGGACTATATGTGCACCTGACCGTCTATGTCTTAACGTAGAGGTGGAGGAAAATATGGTTGGGAATCTTAATGAACCTGGCAACTATAAGGCTGCCATGGCTGATCCTGAAAAGGATAAATGGCATATTGCTATGAATGGGGAAATGCAATCCATGAAAGATAATGATGTCTGGATTGAAGTTGATCTTCCTCCCAATGCTAAAGTCGTTGGAAGTAAGTGGATCTTCAAAAACAAAACTGACATGGATGGCAATGTACACACCTACAAGGCTCGTCTAGTGGCTAAAGGTTTTACTCAAACCTATGGCATTGATTACGAGGAGACATTTTCTCCTGTAGCGGACATAAGAGCTATTAGGATTCTCATAGTTATAGTTGCACACTATGACTATGAGATTTGGCAGATGGATGTCAAAACCGCCTTTCTGAATGGTCGTCTAGATGAAGACATCTATATGGCACAGCCTGAGGGGTTTGTGAATCCATTATTTCCTAACCGTGTATGCTAGCTTAAAAGATCCATTTATGGACTGAAGCAAGCATCAAGGCAATTGAATAAAAGATTTGATGGAGAAATCAAAAGTTTTGGATTTACTCAGAATCTTGATGATCCATGTGTATATCACAAAGCTAGTGGGAGTCATGTTACGTTCCTTGTTCTATATGTCGATGACATATTAATCATGGGAAATCATATACCAAGTCTAAATGAGGTGAAAGCCTATCTTGGTAAAAATTTTTCGATGAAGGACTTAGGGGAAGCAGCATACATACTCGGAATCAAGATCTACAGGGATAGATCAAGGCGGCTAATTGGTTTAAGCCAAAGTGCTAACATTGACAAAATATTGAAGAGATTCAATATGCAAAATTCAAAGAAGGATTTTTGCCAATGCAAGTAAATCATGGTTTGAGCAGCCAAGGTTGTGCTTCAACACCTGCAGAGGTGGCGCGTATGAAGAAAGTTCCTTATGCTTCGGCTGTAGGATCTATCATGTATGTGGTGCGATGCACAAGGCCTGATGTGGCGTTTGCTCAAAACTGACCAGTCGGTATCAACAGAATCCGGGTGAAATTCACTGGACTGCTGTTCTAAACATATCTCAAGTACCTTAGGGCTACAAGAGATATGTTCATAGTGTATGGGGGAAATCCAGAAGTAGAACTGTCTGTTACAGGTTACTGCGATGCATCCTGGAAGTGTGACAAAGATGATATGAAGTCTCAGGCGGGTTACATATTTGTCATCAATGGAGGTGTTGTAGATTGGAAGAGCAATAAACAGACAACACTTGCGATGTCTGCTTCAGAAAGTGAGTACATAGCGGCGTCTGAGGCTGCCATGGAAGCTGTTTGGATAAGGAAGTTTGTTTCGGGGCTTGGTGTTATGCCGTCGATTGAAAATCCTATTAAAGTATTGTGAAATCGCGCATGCAATAACTTTTGCCCATGAACCTGGAGTCATGAAGGGCACCAGCCACTATCCTAGACAATATCACTACGTTCGAGAACAAGTCAAAATAGGTGAAATTGAGTTTCTCAAAGTTCACACAGATGATAACCTAGCAGATCCTTTAACGAAAGCCTTACCTGGTGAAAAACTTAATCATTTGTCTGATAAGTTTGGACTTCGTTTAGCTAGTAGTTTCATGCCTATCTGTGACTAAGTATTTTAGATAAAAGGATATTGTAACATATTATTGAAATGAAATAAAGTATTTTATTATGTTTATTATTCATTTATTATGATGTTATCATATATTTGCATGTTTAAATCCTTGAATAACTTAAGTTATTCTAAATAGTCCGTTGTCAATCAATAACATGGGAATGATATTGAATTAACACAAATCTGAGTATTAGTTAGAATATACTTGAAAGTATATTGATGCGTAGCATGACTAATTTCAGATGATATTCAATGAATTGAGTATAGGACTTATCCCACCTAAATGATGATACTTTATGGATCTTTGTCATTAAGTATATCGTGAATATTTATCCTCTGACTTAAGATACCAGAGATATGTCATGGATGTAGTGCATTTTTGTGAAGCAATCTAACGCTATACGTAACTGGTAGTTATAAGGGTTGTTTTCAGAAGTGTTGCGAAATTTATGATTTCTGCTTGTAGTCAAACGGGATTTGTTTCCTTCAAATTTATTTTGAAGTATAATACTGCTGGGACCTCGTAGGGTTGTCAAGATATTTGCATGGACATGCCCAAGGTCTTCTGGAATATGTCAGAAGAATTGGTAATCTTGATCAATCACATAAAGCGAAAAAAACAGAATAGTTAATTAGAAATGAGTGAGATCCATATCTTATTAACATGTATTAGAAAAAAAGGATGAATATGATGATGAATCATCGAAACTTGGTTTTTCTCCAGAAAACCATACACGAGTTGTACCGGGGGCATTGGCGTGTTGCTAGACGCTAACCAATGTCATTACATGTTTTGTAAGCATATCCAAGTGGGAGTGTTGGAAATGGTATATATTTATAAATACGTGAATGTCCGGATCGAACTCGTGACACGAGATTGCACAATTAGCGAATGAGAATTAAAGTTAAATAATTAATGTTAATGATTACGATTAATTATTACACATAAAGTTCGTCTAACGATCGTTAAGTATTTAACGGAAATGACTAACGACCGTTTAAATGTTAAAAAGGATAAATATATGGTGAATATCTTGAAATGGAAAGATTGGAATCCCTTTTCTTCTCTTAGGGTGGCCGGCCAAGGGGAGCTTTCCAAGCCCTAAACCCTAACTTTTCTTTCAAGTTTTCCATCCACTATATATACAAAGGCTAGGGTTAAGGTTTTTTCATAACTTTTGTGCATTGAATTAACCCTAGTTCTCTCTCTCTCTCCCTCTCTTGCTTGTTTCGGCCGAACCCCCCTCCTAAGGGTGTTTTGGTTTTGTTTTTCCATAAAACAAGGACTTGTGTTAGATCTAGCAATCGCTTGATTCGTGGTTAATTCGTGTGTACAAAACTGTGGTAGTAAGACACTATTCTTACACATAATTGGTTTGAGTTGTTTAAACCGGTAAGGGACAACTCTTTAAACCACTTCATTACATTTATTGAAGAGATCTAACCATTTGCAAGAGGTACGTTACGCATTCTTCAGTTAATTATTTATTTGTTATGATCCTTAGTCTTCCGTTGTGTACTCTGTGGTGTCTACATGTTTTATTGTTGTCATATATCATAAACTAAACAGTGACCCCCAAACCAAACAATTAAAAATACCTCATTTTATACAAACATACCCTACAATCACCAACGAAGCCAGTAGGGGGGCTGAAGGGTGCTCGCCACACCCCCCCCACCCCCACCCCCCCCCCCCCCCCCACCCGCAAACCAAGCCGTCCTGATAGGTTTTATAAGAAGAAGAAAAAAAAGGTGATAGATGTCCGGGAAAAAATGCACGATGGAAGAAAGCAACTTGCAAGTTGCAGGAGATTAAAATAAGATGATGGAATGCGTCGTTTTGTGGTTACGTGGGCTACAGAAAGAATTGGAAATGTGGAAATAAGATACATGACTATGAAGATGAAGATATATATCATTTGATTTTTTCTTTCTTTTCCCTTTTGAAAATCTACAAGTCTAGTTATTTTCTTTGGCTAAATTGTAAATTTAGTTTGCAAATAAAAGGTAGTAAATCAGTTGGTTGTTTTTCAAAAGTTTATAAAATAATGGGTCGTTAAAAGTATGTTTGTTTAGGGTGGAGGGTGTGTAGACACTCTTTCAGGATTGACATACGTCTAAATCAACGATATAAACGTCAATCCAACTTCTTAAAGAAGGAATTTTATGTTACTATCCGGAAAAAAAATTGAGCCCCCCCCCCCCTAACATCAATTCCAGGCTTCGTATCTGCCTACAATATACCCCACAAACAAACAAAAATAAAAGGAGTGCAAACCGTTCGATAGTCTGCACAATGATTCCTTTCACGCACCGGGTAGGGGAAGATGCAAAGTGGGTAGTGTGCCAAGATCAGAGACGAAGCCTAGAATTGATGTTAGGGGGGCTCAATTTTTTTTTGGGGATAGTAACATAAAATTCCTTCTTTAAGAAGTTGGATTGACGTTTATATCGTTGATTTAGACGTATGTCAATCCTGAAAGAGTGTCTACACACCCTCCACCCTAAACAAACAACATACTTTTTACGACCCATTATTTTATAAAACTTTTGAAAAAAACCCAACTGATTTACTAACTTTCTATTTGAAAAAACTTAAATTTACAATTTAGCCAAAAGAAAATAACTAGACTTGTAAGATTTTCAAAAGGGAAAAAGAAACAGAAAAAAATCAAATGATATATATCTTCATCTTCATAGTCATGTGATCTTATTTCACATTCTCCAATTCTTTTACTGTAGCCCACGTGACCACAAAAAGACGCAATCTCCATCATCTTCATTTTAATCTCCTGCAACTTGCAAGATGCTTTCTTCCATCACTGCCATTTTTTTTCCGAACAATCATCTATCAACCTCTATTTTCTTCTTCTTCTTCTAAAACATATCAGGACGGCTTTGGTCCGTCGGTGGCCAAGATGGTTCAGCACCAATGATAGTATAGTCTGACAATAGTTTACCTCTAACATAATCGATTTAAGGAGTGGATATAATTACCAAGTTATCACTCATGCTCATTATTGCCATAAATAAATAGAAAATGTCTGTTACAAAAAGAAAAGAAAAGAAAAGAAAAAAACAAGAATAAAAACGTGGACGGCAGGATTCGAACCTGCGCGGGCAAAGCCCACATGATTTCTAGTCATGCCCGATAACCACTCCGGCACGTCCACCTTTTTGTTATATTAATCAAATTTTAATCATTTATTTACTTATCAAGCTGAAACTAAGATTAAAATATACAGTCATATACCATGTGTTTGAGAGCTCAATAGGTAAGATCAATGCAGTTTGTCCAACCAAGACCTCTAAGTTTATTGGTTGATCACATTAGCTTGTTTGATGTTAGCATGTCGGTCAGCTCGACCGCCAGTTTGGGACAAAAGGTATAAAGCATAACGGTGTGTTGTACCAGTTATATCAAGTTATCAACAACTAAGGAAGTATTTGTTTAAGCTTATATGTGGGCTTAAGAGCTTATTTATTTCTGCTTATATTTCATAAGCTCCAATTTTCTAGCTCATTTTGAAATTTATAGGCTTATAATAAACTTATATAAGCCTACAAGTTTTAAAATAAGTTATGAAATATAAGCTGAAAAACTAAAAAGCTCATAAGCTATATATAAGCTTAAACAAACACGTCCTAAAACAGGTTTTCTTTAATGTTTAGTAAGCGTTCAGTATAGTTCCATACTTCTTCCATCAACTAGAAGACTCAGTGATGATGGTAAAAACAGATTATGTTAAGGCATGATCGTACTGCAACTTGAGATCAAACCGGCAATGTAGGGTACGATTCACTCATTATTACCCAGGTTCAAGGTCTAATGCCTAGCCTGCTTTGTTCAATCCGGAATATTCAAGGGTAAACTTACGTGTTGTACTCCAAGTTAACAGAAAGTTAAACAGGATTCAATCATGGTAGTTCATTCATTCAACCATATTGCCGAGATTAAGGCTCAATAAAGCATAGCTCATATACTATGAGCATAGCT
Source organism: Chrysanthemum makinoi (assembly GCA_910596185.1). Lineage (NCBI taxonomy): Eukaryota > Viridiplantae > Streptophyta > Magnoliopsida > Asterales > Asteraceae > Chrysanthemum > Chrysanthemum makinoi. The sequence goes on along the minus strand of OU343221.1, from coordinate 31,474,925 downwards.
CATATACTATCCAAAATGTCAACACATAAAAACTAGAATCAACAGAGTTGCTAACTGCATAAAAATGGAAAGTTCTAAAAAAGTTTGAACAACAAAAGACAGCATTGTTTTTTCTTGAAGTAGCACAATCATCTCAGTCAAAGCCTCAAAGGCCCGTCACGCCGAATCATGGCTTCTTAGATCAACAGCTTCTCAATGGCATCCTGAAAGTTGAAATAACACAATTTTAGAACCAAGAATCAGATTAGGGCGAAAGTAATTGGATTTAAAAGTGGTCAGCAATTTGGTTTGGTCCAATGTGTGAACGTAAAGACATTAGCTGAACAGAAGCATGTCAAATTATCAAAAGTCACGTGTATAGTATTATTATCGAGTTAAGCCATTCTAAACAGCTAACTGAGATTGGATTATCATTGAGATAATATAATATTCATGATCATATTCAAAACGTAATTGTTTCTAAGACCATATTTCAATTAGACAAGGTTGTGGGTCAGCAGAACCTGACTCGCAAAAAACATGTTTTGACTCATTGTCCAAACCTGCCCATTTTGACAACTGAACAAAGATTTTTGTTGTAACAAACCTTGAGCTGCTGAATTTGTGTTTTTAGTTGACTTCCTTCGTTACTCGTCACCGAACACGAAATCACGGGCCTTGTGACTCCACATGCTCGCCCCAAAGCTTGTTTTGATGGGACAAAAACATATGGCACATTCTGTGAAAATATAAACAATATAAACATCATTCATGTATAGAGACTTTATTTTAATTGCATAAGTACTAATAAGATCAAACTCAAAAATTTATGAAATAAGACACTTTTTATAAGTTCATACCTTGTCTTCAGCAAGAAGGGGAAGATGGAGAATAATTTCAAGCGGTTCAGCATCTGCAGCCATTACTATGAATTCTGATATACCCCTGTTCAAAGTCTTTGTAGCTGTAATAAAACAAGTAAAAGTCAACATCAAAGGCCAAGAACAAATAAAAATATAAAAACCAAATATGTGAAACGTGTCTCTGGTCTTATTCCTCCGCAGTCACAACCACAATAAACTTACGTAAACACACGGAAAAGAATATATACATAATATATAGCATAAATGTCTGTGAAATGTGAATTCAAGATTTTCACAACAAACTTTGCTATCCAAGATTAGATATGCAAAATGGACATCAGCTGTTTACTTGCATTGTCAGAAACAATGGTTCAAAAAACTAATAGCTAATTCTTATGACAATGTCACAAGCTCCGAGTTTCACCATTGTACCACCAAGGCCATTCAAAATTGTTTTAAAAACATTTACGCATTTAGTTATATCGCAGGCCGTTTTACGATATCTTTTAAAAAGTAGAGTGACCTGAGTGAAACTTGATAATATTTGCCAAAAATATTTTCTGAGTCTTTTGATTTGTTTATCAGAACTACAAATAAGCAATTATGATAGTGTTTCGAGATATTTTTTTAATTTTTCATGATTGAACAGGATTGCTTATACAGCAACCAAAAAACACAGTTTCATTCGAACACTCAAAACTGTTGATCTACTAATTTTCAAGTCGTTACAATCTAAAACAGTCACATAAGCACTTTTACCCAAACGCTCAAAAACTACTTATATTAACTTAATACCAAACCTAAAACCAATCAATCTTAAGCACCCACTTAATCATCAATATACACAACCAATCCAAACAAATAAACTAAAAAAATGTATACTTATATACCTTCATTAGCACCTTTTTAAGTGCATAAAATATAAAACAGCCAAATAAGCAGTTTTTTTACCATCAAACACTCAAAACTGCATATCTACTAATTGTCAAGTCCTTCCAATCTAAAAGAACCAATTTTTATCCCCAAAGACTAAAAACTGCGTATCTGCAATTTTCAAGTCGTTACAATCTAAAACAGTCAAATAAACACTTCACCCGAACAACAACAACAATACCCAATCCCGCCGGGACAAGGCCTAACCAAAAACAATGTAAAAAATGTGGGGAAAATGATTGTTGAAAAATTCCAACAGATTAATGGAACACAACTGCCCACCTTCCCCATGTCACATCTTTTTTGCAGAGATTTCTTTCGATCAAAGTGCATATTTTAGCACTAGTCGATACACACATATTACTGCTTTATTACTATATATATGTTCTCATTAAATGAAACTTAAGAAAGTAACTTTAAGATTATGAAACAAAAAACATATAGATCGATAAAACAAGAATAAAAGAAGACGAGGAGCTTGTGTTGTGTCACGCCAAAAACTACTTAAATTTACTTAATAACTATAATAAAACAAATCAACCTCAAACACCCTCTTAAACCCTTATCACATACAACTAATCAAACAAAATAATCACAAAAAAGGGTATATTTATACCTTCATTAGCACCCTTTTTAAGTCCTTAAAATATAAAGCAACCAAAACAAGCAGTTTCATTCCAACACTCAAAACTGCTTTTCTAAAAAAATTCAAGTCCTTACAATCTAAAAAAACCAAATAAGCAGTTTTTTTACCCCAAACCATCAAAACTGCTTATCTACAAATTGTCAAGTGCTTATAATCTAAAACAATCAAATAAGCACTTTTACCCCCAAACACTCAAAACTAATTATCTACTAATTTTCAAGTCCTTACAATATAAAACAACCAAATAAGCACTTCTACCCAAACAATCAAAACAACTTAATAACAAACATAAAACAATCAAAAGGGTATTTATATACCTTCATTAGCACCCTTCTTGAGCTGCTTATAATTAGCAGCTTGTTGAACAAGATCCAAGATTGTTATAGCAAGCTGAGCATCAGCAAGTGGGTAAGCTTTTGGGTTCACTCCTGATTCACCTGTCTGCAAAAACAAAGCAAAAAGATTAAAACTTTATAAAAAACAAAGATGAAATTTTTATAAAAGTGTTTGCAAGAAACGTGTACCATTTTGATGGGTCGGCTGCAAAGACAGAGAAAGTGAGAGTTAGTTGTATGGGGGGCTAGGGTTTTAGTGTCGAAAATGAGGGGTTTAATAGGTGGGTTAACTAGGGTTTTAGGTTTTCGGAAAGCCCATGTGAAGTTGTAGTAGGTTGCAAAAGTAGTCCTTGTGTGTTTGTGGTTTGGTTAAATTGCGGGCGCAGTTTTTACAACTTTAAGAGCATGTCCATCAATTAACGTGGGATCCGGCGTTATTGGCCCTAAACCCGTGTTAACAGGCGTTAGCCAATGGGTCGAAGGCATTAAACTGGCATTATCCTTCCTGCGTTAAAGCCCCAACGGCCGTTGATGGCAATTAAAAAAAACAAAAAAATCAAAAGTTTACAAAACACCCCCTCAAACGGCTAGTTACCGTTGGGGTTTAAAAAAATTTACATTTTAGCCTCTAAACGGCTAGTTTTTTTTTTTTTTAATAAATAAAAAAAATAAAAAAAATTCATAAACATTTTCTTACCACTATAAAAACCAACTAAAACACAATTTTTTCCACACTTCCATAATTCAAATTCACAATTTATATACTTCCTCTCACGCTTCCATAATTCAAATTCAAGTTCGTTCACAATGGATCCGAATCAATTTGAAGAATTTCCTCAGCATTGGTCAGACGTTGATGACGAAACTGACTTCCAATTTATGGCGTCCGCGTACGAGCATCACCAACAGTTGGAACAAGAAGAAGCATCTCAACCTCCTACTCGCTCTCGTACCCATATATATCGTGAACGTGAGATTGCAGAAGAACGTCTGCGTAACGCCTATTTCGTTGAAGGTTGTAAGTATTAAAACCGGAATTTTCGTAGAAGATTTCGTATGAGCCGGAAACTATTCCTGCAAATATTCGAAGGTATTGAATCTTATACTTTTGATAGTATTCCAAATCATTTTAATTACTTTAGGCAAACACCCGATTGTACGGGTCGAATGAGTTTAAGTGCTCTAATGAAGTGTACGTCTGCCATAAGCCAATTGGCGTACGGCACCTCACCCGATGCATTTGATGAATACTTGCAAATGGGTGCGACTACTTCAAAATTATGTCTTGATAATTTTAATAAATGCATTATTGATTTGTTTATGCCGGAGTATTTAAGAAAACCAACATGGGCCGACATTCAAAAACTTTATCAACAATATGAAGAAAAAACATGGTTTTCCGGGAATGCTTGGTAGCATTGACTGTATGCACTGGGAATGGAAAAATTGTCCAGTGGCTTAGCAATGGCAATTTGGTAGGGGTGATAAAAAATACCCATCAATTATGTTTGACGTTGTTGCTTTTCAAGATTTATGGATCTGGCATGCATTTTTTGGGATGGCGGGGGCGAATAACAATATTAATATTTTAGACCAGTCTCCGTTATTCGACGACATTCTTTCTGAAAATGCCCCAAGAGCACCTTATATGGTCAATGGAACTAGGTATGAACAGGGGTATTACTTGGCTGACGGAATTTATCCACAGTGGGCAACTTTCGTCAAATCCTTCTCGTGACGAAAAACATATGTACTTTAAAAAGAAACAAGAAAGTGCCGAAAGGATATTGGCGTGTTTTGGTGTGTTTCAAGTCGTTGGGGTATACTACAAACAACCGCCGTCAATGGGAAATTGTCGCGATCACGTAGAATCATGTATTCTTGCATTATTTTGCATAACATGATTATAAAAAATCAAAAAATTGCATTAAGTGACTATAACGAAGTGTGGGTGGATCCGTCGTACGTTTGAGGCAGCGAAGATGGGTCGAAAAGATGTGATACTTATAGTCGTAAGGCAAAAGAAATACACGACCGATAAACGTATACCCAACTCCAACAGGACCTTATGGAGCATGTTTGGCAATTAATCTTGAACGACATTAACAACAACAAGAGAGCGACGATGATGAATGAGTATTTGCTATGTTTTGTTATTTTTTTTCGTTGTAATTTTCTTTAGTTATTTTATATTTGGTATTGTAATATGTTTAAGTTAAGGTTATGTTTTTTTAATAAATGAAGTGTTTGTTTTAGTTTAGGGGTTGAAATTGAAAATATGAAATGTTAAAGTTTAACTTGAGATGTTATTGTTGTGGATGTTTTTTGGGGATGTTAAGGTGAAATGTTAAAGCTGATGTGGCGCTGACGTGGCAGATGTTAAAGAATAACCTGAGTTATTGATGGAGATGCTCTAATTTTTCTGCAAAATAAAGGTTTTTATTCGCTCTTTGTTGCGGGGCGTGAGGTTTTATATGAAAAGAATTTATGTTATAATATTACTAATTTAAAACGGTTTTTGTTTTTACTTGTATAATGTTTTAGACATATACAAAAGAATTATAGAGTAAATTACAAAATCGTTTATATGGTTTAGCCAAATTGCAGGTTCAATTCTTATATTTTTGAAAGTGCACTCATTTTCTTTGTGAGCAACTTACAAATGCACATTTGGTCCTTGGTTATAATTAAATTACTAAACTACCCTTTTCGTCTTCCCTTTCATTTTGGTCCTTGTAAGGGTAATTTAGTCATTTAATTTTGGCTAGTTACCGAGATTTACAAGTTCAAATTTACCGATTTAGTATTAACCGTAATCTACCGGATTTGTGCCTAAAATACCGACACTTCAATTTCAGAATTACCGAGATTTTGCTAGGCCATGATACCAACATTAGTTAGGTGTTTTTTAATGACATTTTGGGGTTTATCAATTTTGTTTTTAGGGTTTTACCGACTTTAGATTTTTATATTTACCTACTTTGCGGTTAATGTATTGACTTTGTTAGTGATGTACACTGATTGTAACGCGAATTCATAACTAAACACCATCACTTCTTTACCATCAAGATCCATACATCATTTCGCACATATCTAATCATGACTTCACAGCTGACATCACAAGTTGTGGAAACGGTAGAGGGGGGCAAATACGTTTCCATTTCAAACTTAAAACTTTTGTATCAAATATAATATAAACCATTACATTTGCTAATCTCGACGCGGGAATGCATTTAACGCATTACGGCATGTAAGGCCAACCTTTTAATATCACAAAAGATTTTGCAAGATTAATGGTTTATTATAAATCCGGTTTGTTTTTCTTGATCAAGCGTGTCATAATATGTAAAGTGTTAAATATAGTTTATGAATATATTAATACTTGAAAGACCAACTATATATCACAATGATAAACATCAACCACATAGATAATCAACAATATAAAGCAAGAATAAAACTAAAACGATAAGTAAAAGGAAACGCAAACCAAAGCGAGGATTTATAGTGGTTCGGTCACGAAGCTCCTCTTCGCCCTACTCAACTCCCCGAGTACCCAACTCGAGAGTTACTTCACTAGATCAACAAACTCCATTCTCGGCAGAGAAACGTTGCTTACACTTTATCCGGTACAAAGCTAAATACCGAGTCCTTCACACAAGGTGGAACCAAACCTTATCAATATGTCGTCTACACTTTATCCGGTACAAGGCTAGATATCGGGTTCTTCCACAAGGTAGAACCAAACCTACGTCACCTACACTTTATCCGGTACAAGGCTAGATACTGGGTTCCATTACAAAGGACGAGCCACTACCCGACCGACACGACACATCATGAGGGAGCAACTCCCTACTACACTATTCTACACAACACATCTATGACACCCGTTATGTTTTGTGGCCCAACATAACAAACCTTGTGTTTTACGGCACGAACACATAAACCATCTAATCTAGTTAGAGATATAAGAAGATGATACAAGACAAAATCCAAGACATATGTGTCTAATGGATATGAAATCTTAAACCAAACATTAAGAACACAAAGCATGATGTGGTGAGTCTTCCATGAATGAAGATGAAAAGTTTCTCAACCTTGTTGTAGAAGATCTTCATGTGCTTGTATGCTTATGATGGAGGATCACTTCAGTAGGTAAGGATGCAAGATCTTTAGGCTTGCTTTGGAGGATCACTTCGGGAGTATGCTTACAACAAATGAAAGTTAGAAGCATTATGATCATATGAGAAAGAAGGTGTTCTACATTTTTTCCTATTTATCTAAATGTGTTAGAAATGGTGGAGAGAAAGTGTGTGAAAAGGTGCAAGAAACAAAGAAGAATGGTTTGCTATTTATAGACAAAAAAAATTTCTGCCCCAAAGATCCCTTATGAAAGGGATCCGACCCTTGTAACCCAAGGGATCCGCAGGGATCCGGCCATCTGGGTAAAATATGGATTTTGGGTTATGGAATCCGATTCTTGGGTTATGAGTTATGAACCATGGTTCATGGGCTTTGGGTCATGGGTACCCAACAAGATACAATGTATCTAGAAAATGGGTTATGGACTTTGGGTCATGGGTCATGGGCTTTGGGTCATGGGTTATGGGTTTTACCAAACATGATTTCATGCATGGTGTCATGCAATGGGTCATGGGTTATGGATCATGGGTCATGGGCATGGGTTATGGATCATGGTATTTACCCAACACATATACTTTTGTTTATGTATTTTATAAAATGTAAGTAACAAAGATTACTTAATTGTTTTATAAAAATGGTTTTAGTTTTATATAAACTATTTAACTAAACATGTTTAATGGTTTGTTAGGAGTTTGATCATAACGCAACATAAAAAACATGTGCGAACCTGTGTTGTAGTATATAAGGACTTGAGTCGTCAAGAGGTGTTGAAAGTATGTTGAGACAAAATAATATTACGAGTAACTTATACATTTTACGTTATGTATTACAAGTTACATGTTTTTCATCAACAAAACAAACGAGACTATATAAATTAAATATCATAATATTTGCACTAACAATATCCCCTTTTTTTATGATGACAAAATATATGTAAACGTAATAGATAGGTAAAATGGAAAAGTTACTTGTGTCCGTACTTCCTTTACATTACCTTCTCCGTTTACACTTTACTCCCCCTTTTGTCGAAACAAAAAGGGTGTTTCCTTGGAGTTTAAACTTCATTTCTCCCGAGAATGGCGAGCTTCCATCATCCCTAGTGAAGTTAAATTGAAAACACCTTATTGCTCCCATTTTTGTACACAATTGGCACACCACGCCAATACCTTCAACACGACAAACTAATAGAGGAAGAGAAGAATTATCAACAAGATTCACTTCAGTGGTCTTGCTAATGACGAAGCTTAGCAACTCATGACCTTGAGCTTGCACATCTTCAAGAGGTTGTGATCTCGCCTTTAAGAGGAACCTAGAGAATCACACAAAGAGAAAAACTGCATAGAAAGATCCTTTGGATTATAATCGTTGTTTCCAATGGATCAATGGATCAAATTTTGAGGCTTAACCTATATCAAGGTTAGTGTTGTGAAATAAAATAAATAGGAAAAAAATATATAATGAGAAAGAAATCTCCCTTTTGTCAAAACACAAAGTAATTTTGAAGAATGAATGTGTGCACGCTCCCCCTTGATGATTGATCCCCCTTGTTAAGGGTGTCAAGTATTTTAGGAAGGCTAAGGCGAAAGTATTGCAAAAGTTTGCAATGTTTTTGCTTTGATGAAAGCTCCCCTTTATTGAGGGCGTCAAGTGCTCCTAATGTGTTTTGAAAATCTACAAAACAAAAAAAAATGTAGATATATTCGTCCTTGGACGATTAGGTCATATGATGTACTTTATAGATGCTCGACTGAAGCTCCCCCTTGCTCGAGGGCATCAAGACGAACCTGAAAAAAATTGGTATACCTCGTTCGCAGACAAGTGTGCCATATAAAAAACCATGTATATTAGTGAACCTACAAAAAAAATTAGTTTAAAATTCCGTCCATAGACGAGACTCTCATACACATAAAAGTGTGTATATATGAACCTACAAAGAAAAGATTAGTGTCAAAAAGAGAATAAAATCCTTCTACTTGCATCATTGTGGTTGGTTTAGAGGGTGTAAGGTTGTTCAAGGTAGAAAAAAATGTGTTTGGGAATGAGACGCATTTCATTAAGAAATTCACTTGGCTTTTGAAAACATGGATGTTTGTGGAGGATGATTGAACGATCATGAATTGTAGTGGTAGTGAGACACTTGTAGGGTGTGGTTGACACAAGTAGGTTATGGTTGACACAAGTAGGTTGTGGCATGACACAAGTAGAATGTGGTAGAACATGAAACATACTTCATCACGTAGTTCATGAACTAGACCTTGGACATGTTGATAATGATAGCAATCATTATCATGACTTGGAGGTGGTAGTGGTAGAAGTGATGAGAGGTCAAGTTTTACTAGGTAAGAAAGAAGTTAACTCAAGAGTAGCAAGGGATGGTGATGAAAGATATCAAGGTGAATGTTTTTGTTGACTCGGTTGATGACTTAATAAAGAATTTTTCACTAAGATTGACCTTGTTGGTTAATCAAGTACTTGAGGTGGTAGACATGATGACTTTGTGAGCAGTGACAGAAGTGGAATAAGATGGTGAGGATGACGCAAGATGAGGAATATGAAAAATGTGCGAATGAGCACTACTTGACTTGATAAGGAAATCGACCATTGTCAACCTGCACAAATCTAAATGAGTTAGTACAAAAGGAAAACAATTATACAAACGAAGAAATTGCTCACATAATATTATAGAAACAAAAGAGAACACGTAAATAGTCACATACACGAAACTCATTTAAAAACATAAAAACTTTCTTCTTCCATAAGAAACTGATAATCATATGTGTTGAGTAAGTGTTTGAGTGAAAAAAGGAAATTTGAAATGATTATCTTAAGTGATCATGCACCTTCTGCTTGCCCGGTTCAACCGGTTCCCTCACTAGAGGGATCCGGTTAGTTTTAGGCTAGGGATCCGGATAACTGATGAGGTGATGCAGGTTTTACTGACCAGGTCTTAATATTTATAGTGTCTCGCTATACCTATGGTCTACCCTAATGCACTAACGGGCAGTGTACCCGGTCGTATGTAGTGTAGTAAATGGTAAAGCCGAGGTCGTCCCAAGAGCTATGTGTGTTGGATTATTACTAAGTCTAGTGTCACAGAATAATAATTGTTTCGATAGGGATTTAATTAATTAAACTACTAATGCTGAATAAAAGCAAGTATATGGGAAAAGAGAGATCAATATAGGAATAGTGGTGCTAACCTAGTCAATCCTCCTAGCTAGTTATGTCTACGTCTACCTACTTCCAATTACTTCAGGTGGGGTCAAATTCGAGAGGACAACATTTGGTCAATTAGCCCTAACCTATCAGCAAAGATGCCACCACAGGAGAAATCAGGCGCATCGTCATAAGTCCTGTTGTTTCTGGTCCCCTAAGCCAAGTCATTAAGTACCGCTACATGCTAGATTCTAAATAGTGAGTGCACGGCCGTTAGGAACTTAGACACTACACCCCCTAATTCTTAACTTCATCCAACGATAGGTGGTCGTTGGTCAAATCGCACAAGTAGAAAGGGTCGTCGATTGGTCATATCTTACCCTTCCCGTCTCAGTCCGCTCACCTAGGGTCGGTTGGTCATATCTCCTAGGCAATTGGCCTCTACCGCCATTCAAAACTACGAATCAAGGGTGACTACCAAAGAACTATGCATGCATACACTTAGAAATAATTGAACGGAAGTAAAGGTAAAGCAAACAAAACAATTAAGGAATCATAACTAGGCTAGCACCAAAGGGTGCGCTCATATTAATCATGCAAATCAATTCAATATTCAAAGGTACGAAATACATGAATTGAAAGTAAAAGAAATATAAACGCTAAAGCTTATCGTAATGGAGTGACTTCTCCCTTGGAAACAGCTCTGTATGCTCCCCTAGACATGCCTTGAGCTTTTTCCACGTTCTCAGAGTGTTGTGTGTGGAATGGGATGATTAGAAATGCTGGAATTAATTGGGGTATTTTTAGGCCAGGTGGGTTCTGGCGTAACCTATATATAGGAGTTCTGCCGTAACCTTCTATTCCGTCGTAAATGCACTAGATCGCTAGTTACGGTAACCTAATAAATGGTTACGCCGTAGTCTTCAATAAACACGGTTACGTCATAAGTGATGCAGTAGTTACGGCGTAAGTATCAGAGGCGTGGATCCTCATTTGACCTAATGTAGTTACGTCGTAACCTTTGGGAAGAGTTACGGCGTAACCTCTTGATAAGTTGGTATTCTGAGTCACGCAATAGTTACGGCGTAATGTGAGAGAGGAGTTACGCCGTAACTTCTTCAAAATAGGCATACTGTGAAGAATCTTTAGTAATGTTTCCATTTCCGCGTCTCTTTAGCTTCAATGCTCGTAATTTACCTGAAAGTGGAAAACAAGCGTAAATCCATATAAATGATATAAATAACGAGCATTATCGGGGGAAATTGACACTTAATATTCAGGATTATTTGATATTATCAAATATCCCCCCACTTGAACTCTATTTGCCTCAAGTTGACCTTATTAGATAGATTCCTAAAAAGATATCTCCCAAAACCTAGAAAATATGAGTTTACAAATCCCTTATGCTAGAATAAAACAAAGCCGAACACCTCACGAAAGGGGAACAAACACTCAAATCTCTCAACCATTCTAAGTGTCAATTTCGGGGTGATCACTCAATGCCAGTCATAGCATGTATTCTATCATAAGCTTGGCGGTTACACAAATCTCCACCACTAGAGTTAAGGGCTAAATAATTCTCGAAGGCAATATGGGTAGACATGACAAAGGTTAGGGGGTGACTCGTCATTACTAACATGTCACGGTGAAGTGGACAAAATCAATGATACATGACCAAATCCATGGCCAAGACACCAAAGATTGCTCGCTGCATCACCTAGACATGCTTCATGACTAAAGGGTAGGATAAGACATGAGATATATAATTGGTGTAAAATGAAAAACAAACAGGTAGTCTAAATCTATAACCAAGTAATCACCACTTACCGTCCGCCCAAAGTTCAAGTTTAGAAGTCTAGAAACCGGATCATGAAATGCAAGGTAGATGTGTCATTAAAGGACGTTGTGATGGACACACCACCTTTTCTTCTTTTGTTGGCAAAACTACCAACTCCAATCTTCAAATGTGACCGAGGTGGCCTCCTCGATACTAATCAATAATGCTCAAACTATAGTGCTTATAACAACGCACTTTACAATATCATAACTCAATCTTTTTTTTTCATCATTCACTTTTTTTTAATCATAACATAATAACATAACATCCCCCCACTTGAGATGAACAAAGGGAATTCGGGGGGTCTTCAATGATCTTCATGAATGTTGTCGATGAAAGCGTGATTTCCAAACCTTTCCACTCGAACCTTGAACTTAGGCAAATGATGACTTCCCAATTACAAATAAAGACTACAGGGTAGGCTAAGGTTTATAGGTGTAACGAAACAATATATTGGGTTGACAAAATGAAAAGAATGGCTCAGAAGGGTGTATCTGGGGGTATCTTGCACTAAATGTGAGTGCAACAAAAGGGTTTCACATGGGGGTTGAAAAGTCGAGGTGACTAATCGATAGACTCACAATGGTAGGCTGTTTGGGTGATAATCCTATAATATTGCCTTCTAAAACTGAAAAGTCCAAATACATCGAGCTAACTCAACATACCTCGTCTATGGTCTCGAGATGATGCAAAGGCCAAGTTCTAAAGTTTACAAACTACGGCACATGATAATTTGGTGGATTTGGGGTAAAATATTGGAAACGGATAAGGCTAATCTCACCATGTAATATCAATGGTTGTATGTGCTTTCATAAGGTCTAATCTAGTTAGGTTAAAAAAAACATGTCAAAATTTTAAAAATGGCATAATTTTTCAAAATAAACTAGAAAAATGAGGGCAAAATAAAGTTCAATAGATAATTCTACTCCGTCCCCACTTAAATTGGACAAAGTCCCTTTTGTACTAAGCATTAAAATAAAGGTGAAGAGAAAGGTAGAATTAGAGCGAGAACTTCCTGAGAATTTGCTCCAAAAAGAAGAAGGCCACGAAAGCAGTTGCCTTTGTTTAAGCGTCATGAACAAACTTCAATCCCTGAAATCACATTATCGACAAACATAATTCTAAAAAGAAAAAATAAAAATAAAAAACAACCTAACTCACTTTCGTAGGAATCAACTGTTGCATTTAGCGTATCAACAAGCCTTTTAAACCACTTGGTGTCCCAGTGGACGAGTGAAGTCTGTGAGGGTTCACGGGAACACACCCACAAAGTTCATTTAAAAACTAATACAAGGTTACTGTGTTTTAAAATGAAAAAATTAAAGCGATGGAAAGTTACGTCGTAACTTCTATGAGGGGAGTTCGCGAGTAGCTGGCAAAACCGGCATGAGCTGTTAAAGCGAGTAGTTACGGCGTAACCAGCGAGATGGAATTATGCGTAAGTGGTAATGCGTCAAGGTTTTCTGCTAAAACGTTGGTTACGGCGTAATCACCAATATGAGTTCGCCGTAACTCTGTTCGAATCGACAACTGCGCAGCAAATAGTTCTCGTTTCTGCAAAACGGTTAGAAAACACAAAACCCAACAAAAAGGAAATAAAAACAAAAGAATGGGATAATTCGGGTTGTCTCTCGAAAGAGCACTTTTCTTTTTTTAACGAGTCTTTAAGTTAGACTCAGAGCCGCGGGGCTCCTATGGGGGCTTTTGAGCTTGCCACACTTCTTCCATGTCTTTCATTAAGTTGCGCCTAACCCATCCGACATTAGTGGCAGTGCGGAGATATTCTTTGGTTTCAATTTTCCGTATCTTGCAAAATTTTTCTTCAAGCCCCAAATGGTATCAGCGTAAACTTCGAATTTTCAGCTATAATAGGTGGCGGCCTTTTAAATGGGATGCCGAGAAGCTTGCATCTTCTTCTCTCGTGCACTTCATCATCGGGGTCAATGAAACCGTCTTCGCCTTGTAACTCGAGGTAGTCGAAATCGCCATTGTCGGAATTGGTATCTTCAAGTTGGTTGAGTATTTGCTTGCATTCTTCATTTTCTACCTTAGATGAACCCTTGGTGTCTCATACGTTTTATAGTGAACATCGTTGTTAGGTTGATCTTTACTCATACATCTTTCCCAGATTTTCTTTTTAGTTAACGCGACAATTTTTCCGTATTTGATTTTGACCCAATCGTCGAATCGAGATCATCGGCCAAGGTAGTTATGTTCTTCGGATCATTAGTCGAAATCAAAGGAATTCATCTTCCTCAGCTCTCTCAATGCTACTTCCTCCATCACATTCATACTCAAAAGGGGTGTAGGAAGCCCAAACTTTCCGCCATTTGGTTTTAATTTGTTTGGCACCAATGATTTGAACTCGCCGTCATTGTCATCTTAGAAGGAATATCATCGAGGGGCTTAATGGTTTTTCTCCGAAGAATGTGTTTCTCATACTTGAGTTCGAGTTCGAGCAGAGTTGAATTAATTATCGCGTCCCGAATCTTATCGAATACCAATCACTGAATGATAGATTTCCAAAATCAACGTCGTGTTTCCCAGATTCATGTGGGCATATCCAAACTTCGTTCTTCACATTACCTCCTCCATTGCAATAATCACGAAAAGGATTGCACGTTGGCCAAGCGTAAGTAATATCATCTTCCATGATGAGTAAGGGATTGCAGTAATGCTTAATGGGCGGCCCTTCCACTTCGTTAATTGAGAACTTGACTAACCTTTCTTCGTCGTTTAGTGTAGTCCACTTGTATCTGTCATCTTTTATCCTTTCTTTATCAACACCCCCATCGCAGGATTTCCGAGGATCACATGAGGCCCACAAGCTGTAGCATTCTCCATCGTCAATTGCAATAGCCTTACACCAATGACTTCTTCTTTTAGGGTTGTCGTCCTTGGTGCCCGTGTTTTTGCTAGAATTTGGGTTATGTGTAACTGGAGTGTGGTTACGGTGTAATTCCCCTCCGCCATCAGTATCCGACTCATCAGACTACTTGTTGTTATCAGAGAACACAACCATACATATAGTGGAGTTGCTCTTTTGCTCTTCGTTTCTCCTTTGTACCTCATCCCCATGCTTTCCAATTAAAGTTTCCAAGTTTTTAAGTGATATGTCATGAGAAGAAAGGCTTTTGTTAGTATTATCTTGGAAATTTTTAAGCCATTCCTCTTGCTCCTTTTGCCTTTTGGTAGTGTCCACAAGGTATTTGTTAATAATATCCTCCAGGTTAGCTCTTCTCTCATAATCCTCCACGAAACCCATTACGATTATCCTCGTAGAAAGGCATATTCTCTCCATATTTAGCTTCCTCGATCGTATCTTCCTTGTTAACTTTAGGATGAGTTTTTAGTCAAATGTCCCCACCATAGTTTTCGTGATGACTTGGATTGCATGAACAGTTTCTTTAATTTTCAGCATATCTCTACCGAGATTTTCAAGTTTACTAGCTATTGCTGCAATTCCGTCAAAACTTCCGCCTTGGTTTCTTTTGCTCCCACCGTCGTGCCATTTTTGAGAGTGGTCTACCATTTTTTGAATGGCTTCAATTGCAGCGGTAGGAGTCATGTTCGGGATAGGTCTTTGATAGTCCGACATTTGCCTTGTAGTTACGTCAATTCCTTTTTAGAAAATATTGACCTTCTGCAGTTATTCGGATCAATGGTAGGACACTTATAAAGAAGATCGTTGTATCTGTCCCCAAGCTTGATACACTGATGTTTAAATCGTCTTCTTGTTTGAAATTGTGGATTTCCAAAAGCTGGTTAGAAATCTTCGATGGAGGGTAATATCTTTGGATAAATTGTTTCTTTAGTAGTGCCCAAGTATTAACTGCCCCGACGGGCAATCTTTCGATCCATCTTCTAGCTGCTCCAGTAAGAGTCATTGGGAATACCCTAAGCATAACGACATCATGAGACCCGACGGAATGTTGAAAAGTGGCGATGTATAGGACATTTCAACGTGCTCATATGCGTCTTCGTCCCTGTTTCCTGAAAAAGGGTTAGCGCGAAACTCCCTCATAAATTGATCTTTAATTTGAAACGAACATCGCTCCGATTGCGGTCTTACGAGACCAGACCTTGTTCCGCTCTTGTCAACGCCAAATATTCCTCAAGAGTGAGGTCATCGATGTTAACAACTTCCATGGTACTTGAAATCTAGAAATATGATGCGTGAAAAAGTTTAAAATGAAATGAAAGACTTAATATTAATCCTAATATAACTCCCAGCGGCGTAAAAACCTGATGCACGGGTTTCTTACGACGGTCTTATATTTATAGTGTCTCGCTATACCTATGGTCTACCTAATGCACTAACGGCCCGGTGTACCCGGTCGTGTGTAGTGTAGTAAATGGTAAAGCCGGGGTCGTCCCAAGAGCTATGTGTGTTGGATTATTACTAAGTCTAGTGTCACGAGAATAATAATTGTTTCGATAGGGATTTAATTAATTAAACTACTAATGCAGAATAAAAGCAAGTAAATGGGAAAAGAGAGATCAATATAGGAATAGTGGTGCTAACCTAGTCAATCCTCCTAGCTAGTTATGTCTACGTCTACCTACTTCCAATTACTTTAGGTGGGGTCAAATTCGAGAGGACAACATTTGGTGGGTTCGCCTAACCTATCGGCAAAGATGCCACCACAGGGAGAAATCGGGTGCACGTCATAAGTCATGTTGTTCCTAATCCCCTAAGCCAAGTCATTAAGTACGCTACATGCTAGATTCTAAATAGTGAGTGCCCGACCGTTAGGAACTTAGACACTACACCCCCCAATTCTTAAGTTCATCCAAACGATGGTGATCAGTTGGTCCAAATGCACAAGTAGAGAGGGTCGTCAGTTGGTCATATCTTACCCTTCCCATCTCAGTCCACTCACCTAGGATCAGTTGGTCATATCTCCTAGGCAATTGGCCTCTACCGCCATTCAAAACTACGAATCAAGGGTGACTACCAAAGAACTATGCATGCATACACTTAGAAATAATTATGCAGTAAAGGTAAGCATAAAACAAAACAATTAAGGAATCATAACTAGGCTAGCACCAAGGGTGCTTAGCCGCTCATATTAATCATGCAAATCAATTCAATATTCAAAAGCACGAAATACATGAATTGAAAGTAAAAGAAATATAAAACGCTAAAGCTTATAAGTAATGGGTGACTTCTCCACTTGGAAGCAGACTCAGTATGCTCCCCTAGACCCGACCTTGAGCTTTTCCCGTTCTCGAGAGACTTGTGTGTGGAATGGGATGATTAGAAATCACGAGGAATTTGTGGGGTATTTATAGGCAGTGCGGGTTACGGCGTAACCTATATAGGAGTTACGCCGCAACCTTCTATTCCGTCGTAAATGCACTAGATGCACTGGTTCGGAGCGTAACCTAATAAATGGTTCGCCGTAGTCTTCAATATAAACGGTTACGTCGTGAGTGATGTAGTAGTTACGGCGTAAGTATGACCGGCGTGGATCCTCATTTGACCTAATGTAGTTCGTCATAACCTTTGGGAAGAGTTAACGCCTTAACCTCTTGATAAGTTGGTATTCTGAGTCCGCGCGCCAATAGTTACGGCGTAATGTGAGAGAGGAGTTACGCCGTAACTTCTTCAAAATAGGCATACTATGATGAATCTTTAGTAATGTTTCCATTTCCGCGTCTCTTTAGCTCCAATGCTCGTAATTTACCTAAAAGTGGAAAACAATGGAAAACAAGCGTAAATCCATATAAATGATATAAATAACAAGCATTATCGGGGGAAATTGACACTTAATATTCAAGATTATTTGATGTTATCATGAGGTGAAAAGGAGATGATTGGGTTCTAGCAAGGTCTAGTACATACATTTCCTAAGTTAGTCAGTCCAATTAGGTGTTTTAAATGACATAAGACGTAAGTGGTCAAGATTAGTGAGAGAGGTTTGTCAATGATGACCTTTTTTTTGGGAAAATGGAGTTTAGAAAGCCCTATGAGTGATCATGAATGACACTAAGTGGTTTGAAGGAAGGTGATTGAGTGTAGAAACCAGAGACTGGTCAAATAAAAATTTAGAAACTTTCTTAAAAAATTATAAGAAATGAAAAACTAGATTTTAGAGCATTTTAAGTTCAAAATGAGTAAAATCAATATGTTAAAAATGAGAGAAATATAAGAATAGGTAGTTTAAGATGAGAGAATCAATGTGTAAACATTAGAGCAGAAAGATGGTGAGTTTTGAAGCAATGAAAAATCAAAAAACACCTAAAACGTGATCTTAAGTCATCCATGAGTGAATGTGGGATCTACTGAGCCTAAAGACAACTCAAGTGATCCTAATATAGCATGACCAAATAATCCACTAAGGTCTGGAAGGTGAGGGAGATGCTTAAAGGCACTAAACACAATTCTGTCCACCCGAATCCTTCCCAACAGAGATCCGACCAGTTATAACTGGGGGATCCGGCTTCTTAGACAAAAAACATCGTAGTAAGCTCATAAAGTTTCACTCACTTACCAAATATTTAAAAACTTATGTTATCTATAGAGAGCATACATGTATAAAAGTCTAGCATAGCAATGAGAGCATGTAAGAATAGAACATAAGCAATCAAATGAGATCGATCTCACAAATACACAGAGGTTTATCAAACTTAACAAGCGCTATTCAAGAAGCTCAAAACAGATTTACGATCTAGATTAGTAAATCGCTTGCACTAACAATGGCGTGCAAGGTATGTGTTAGAAAAGAAAAGAGTACATGAAGGTGTTCAAGACAATATAGTTGTGAGGTGCTAGTTCAGGATAATCCTAGACTTCATTTAGATTCAGAAGGTGGAGCTGTTGTTTGTGGAGATGAAGGAGTTGTGTTTAGAAGAGTAAGTGTTGGATATAGAAAGGTTTGAAGCAAGTACAGTTTTGTACGTTGGTTTTAGCTAAGAGATGTTTACCTATGTGTTGGTATTTTAATAGTAAGAAACACATGTATATGCGTCTTTAAGAAAGTGAATTGTTTAGAAGGTTGTTTTGGTTTAGTGAAGGTAATGAACTAAGTATAGTCATTACGGATGGTGATTAGCATATAATGAACTTCATCCTTGAAGTCATGTAGCTCTTCTCGATCAAAGCAAGATAATCGCTTGATGAGGCAAGTGGTTGTGATTGACTAACAAAAGAAAAATCAATTTTACAACTTGTTTGATTAGTAATCCTAAGACAACGCAAAGTATTTCCATTGTAAACTTACTTTAGGAAAACATAGGAGTAGAGATTTCTCAAGTGAGAGAATGAATATGAGACTATTTCTAGCGGTGCTCAATTATAGCTAAACACGACCATTTTTACGGGTGATTCCACATACCCAACTTCTCTCAAGAAGCAATTCAACCTTTAGGTCAAATTGAGTTTATAGTGCAATAATTTCTCCAGTATTCATTCTCAAGTTAGGAAAATTTATATTCCTACAATGGTCTATCGAAGAGTAACAATGATGATACTTTGCTCCGTTTTATTAATATTAAGTCTGATGCAAATACATAACAATTAAGGTGACGAAGCTGTCATGTTTAAAATTTAAAGAGGTCCATGTGGAGAAAAAGGTGACGAAGGTGTCATGTTTAAAATTTAAAGAGGTCCATGTGGAGAAAATAAAAAAATGTTTGGATGAGTGAGTTCAACATATGTTGTTGCAAAGCTCGAGTTTGGATTTTCGGATATGACCAATTGTATTTGCGTTGCAAAATAATTTACTTGAGTATCTCGGATGAAATAATAAAGTTTTCAATCCTACTATAAAGCTTGGAAAGCAATCATGGAAAAGAAAACGGGAAAGTACATCATCAACACAAGTGTAGGTTATGATCCGATGTACATTCTTGTTGTTTCAAAAAACGACACAAGAAAAGATGAAATCAAGAAATCATATAAGCACATGATACACTTATTTTGCACACATGAAAATCTCATCAAGAAGTCATTTAGTATATTACATGTTTTAAACATTATTCAACTTATATGACTTATCTAAGCATTTAAAATAACATTTTCGACACAACTATATGTTATCCCAAACACTCCTTCAAGTAGCGCATTGATTAATAAAATATTACTAAATCGAAAAACAAGAGAATGAATAGCAAGGTGAGGAAACCACATATGTTATTCAAACACACAAGCACAAAAACTATTTAAGATAAGCAAATAATCAAGTAATACAAGGTAAAACAATTAATCATTTAGCATAGCATACGAAAGTTCTTTTCATCGCTTTGTGTTAAATATAAATATGTATACCAAGTTTTATTAGTTTCCTTTATATTTATGAATATGACCAAAACCTTAGTTTTAACAGAAGACACACTTTTATTCAAAGACGAAAACATCTGCTCTAATAAGACCAAAAGTTTCTTGCAAATGTTATGACTCAAAAATGACTTTAATCATCTATTCTATAAATTTTTGTTTTGAATCAGTTTGTGAAATCATTTTTATATGAAAATGGACTTAAATACCTTTCAAACGATAGGTGGCACTACTTCTACGACTTACGGTTGATTTGTTATAAATTTTTGAAATTTAACCAAAGTTGTCCTCTGCACAGACGGATCCGCCGGATCCCTTCTAAAAGGGATCCGACCTTTGATAACAAGGGGATCCTTGGACCAGACAGAGATTTACAAAAATACATATTTTGACCGAACAAAAAGGTTTAACCTTTGTAGACTTTTTAGTGAAGTTATATTACCCATTTTAATCATTGTTCAAGCTTGAGTAACAAGATATCTAAAAACAAAACTTCAAAGAAAAAAAAAATCAACAAAACACTTTTCATATTATGCTTGACTTCATCAAAAATTTGATACAAGTACCTTACTCGTTTTAAAAACCATTTGTTTTAAAAACCATAACTAACTTGCTGTGATACCAATTGTGGAAACGGTAGGGGGTGAATACGTTTCCATTTCAAACTTAGAACTTTTGTATCAAATATAATATAAACCATTACGTTTGATAATCTCGACGCGAAGTTACATTTAACGCATTACGGCATGTAAGGCCAACCCCTTAATATCACATAAGATTCCGCAAGAATAATGGTTTATTATAAATCAAGTTTCACCATTAATAGTCCGGTTTATTTTTCTTGACCAAGCGTGTCATAATATGTAAAGTGTTAAATATAGTTTATGATGATATTAATACTTGAAAGACCACGTATACATCACAATGATAAATATCAACCACCACATAGACAATCAACAATATAAAGCAAGAATAAAAGTAAAGCGATAAGTAAAAGGATACGCAAACTAACACGAGAATTTATAGTGGTTCAGTCACGAAGTTCCTCTTCGACCTGCTCCACTCCCCGAGTACCTAACTCGAGAGTTACTTCACTAGATCAACAAACTCTATTCTCGGTGGAGAAACGTTGCTTACACTTTATCCGGTACAAAGCTTAATACCGAGTCCTTCACACAAGGTGAAACCAAACCTTATCACTACATCGCCTACACTTTATCCGGTACAAAGCTAGATACCGGGTTCTTCCACAAGGTCGATCCAAACCTATGTCGCCTACACTTTATCCGGTACAAGGCTAGATACTGGGTTCCATTACAAAGGACGAACCACTACCAGACAGACATGACACATCATGAGGGAGCAACTCCCTACTACACCATTTTACACAGTACATCTATAACACCCGTTATGTTTTGTGGCCCAACATAACAAACCTTGTGTTTTATGGCACAAACACATAAACCATCTAATCTAGTAGAGATACAAGAAGATGATACAAGACAATGTGTCTAATGGATATGAAATCTTAAACCAAACATTAAGAACACAAAGCATGATGTGGTGAGTCTTCCATGAACGAAGATGACAAGTTTCTCAAGCGTGTTGTAGAAGATCTTCATGTGCTTGTATGCTTATGATGGAGGATCACTTCAATAGGTAATGATGCAAGATCTCTATGCTTGCTTTGGAGGATCACTTCGGGAGTATGCTTACAACAAATGAAAGTTAGAAGCATTATGATCATATGAGAAAGAAGGTGTTCTACATGTTTTCCTACTGATATAAATGTTTTAGAAATGGTGGAGAGAAAGTGTGTGAAAAGATGCAAGAAACAAAGAAGAATGGTTTGCTATTTATAGACAAAAAATGTTTTTGCCCCAAGGATCCCTTCTGAAAGGGAGCCGACCCTTGTAACCCAAGGGATCCGGCCATCTTAGTGAAATATGGATTTTGGGTTATGGAATCCGGGTCTTGGGTTACGGGTTATAAACCATGGGTCATGGACTTTGGGTCATGGGTACCCAACAAGATACAATGTATCTAGATAACGGGTTATGGACTTTGGGTCATGGGTTTTACCCAACATGATTTCATGCATGATGTCATGCAATGGGTCATGAGTTATGAATCATGGGTCATGGGCATGGGTTATGGATCATGGTATTTACCCAACACACTTACTTTTTTTTATGTATTTTATAAAATGTAAGTAACCAAGATTACTTAAGTGTTTTATAAAAATGATTTTAGTATTATATAAACTGTTTAACTATTAATGTTTAATGGTTTGTTAGGGGTTTGATCATAATGCAACATAACAAACATGTACGAACCTGTGTTTTAGTATACAAGGACTTGAGTCGTCAAGAGGTGTTGAAAGTATGTTGAGACAAAATAATATTACGAGTAACTTATACATTTTACGTTATGTATTACAAGTTACATTTTTGTCATCAACAAAACAAACGAGACTGTATATATTAAATATCGTAATATTTGCACTAACACAAGTGAGTGCACAAATCATTCCCAAAATGCCTCTCAAAATAATATCATTCAGGTTGGGTCTGACAATCGTCCACCCATGCTCTCACGAGGTTCTTACACTCAATGCCAAAGTCGTATGAGACGTTTCATTGAGGACAAAACTGATAGGGATTTAATCTAGAACTTCATAGATAATGGCCCTATAAATGTAAGAAAGTCACTATTCTTGCAAATTCTAATGCTCTCACTCCGTCTGCTGAAATTACTCGATATCAACTCAGTTATGATATCTCCGAAGAAGAAAAGAACCATGTCAAAGTACGACAGACGTGTTATTTATCTCATTCTACAAGGACTATCAAATGAGGTATACTCGTCTGTGGATAGTTACCCGGATGCAAAGACAATATGGGAGGCCTTTGAGCGTCTGATGCAGGGAACAAAAGTAGGAAAGGACGAAAATGAGGTGTTGTATCTATGAGAGTGTGAGAAATTCACATCAGTTTCGGGAGAGACGATAGAGTCATATTATCATAGGTACTCAAGTGTGACTGATGACTTGAACATAAATGCAATTGAAGTTTCTAAACTCATATTGGCTGTCAAATTCATGCTTCGTCTTCAACCGGAATGGAAACTTTTTATCACTCAAGTTAAGTAGACCAAGAATCTACAAGCATGACATTTCATCATGTCTTTTATATCTTGAAGCATAATAAGGATGAGGCAAATAATGTTAAAGCATATAGTGAGAGAAGAAAACATGATCCAATCGCATTCATGTCAAATATATCTTCTGTACCACAACAGTCCCAAGCACCAGTACCAAGGCAAATAGGTTATGTACACACTGGATACACATCACCATCACCATCAATCACTTATCATTCACATTCTTATGTAGCACCTGCATCTAATTACACATCATCAGCTTATGCAACACCTACACCGACTAACACCACAACTATGTATGAACCAGCCAACTGTCACACCCCT
The DNA here is from genome assembly GCA_910596185.1 of Chrysanthemum makinoi. Lineage (NCBI taxonomy): Eukaryota > Viridiplantae > Streptophyta > Magnoliopsida > Asterales > Asteraceae > Chrysanthemum > Chrysanthemum makinoi. The sequence continues at coordinate 31,451,269 of OU343221.1, read as the reverse complement.
AAATTACATTTTTAGGAATGGAATTTCAGGGGTTGTGTCATAATATCGATTCTGATTATATTGAGCGACCTAAAGTGTCGTTTGGAAAATACATCGTTTGATTTAGTAAAATAATCAGAGTTTACAAAGTATAGGTCCCAAAAGATTTCCAAAGTACCAAAATGAATATTCGTAATGTGAGTTACGTTGTTTCACACACATCGTTGAAAACAAAACAACATTTATTTCACTAAGTTCATGACAACCAAAGCGTAAACCTCGGACCAATAGAAATTGGTAAAATCGTTTCATCGCTTGCCCTAGTAGGTAAACTTTCCAATTTACCTTATTGATTGAATATAGTGCTTTCGATTTCCCTAAGCGGGTCAATAAGAACGGGAGTGTTAATTCCAATAGGCCTATTCACAATATTAAGGCTCACTGCAAGTAACTAATGGTGCATGATGTAGGGACTTCAAACATGGCAATTGAATACTTAGTGACAATAAAGCATTTGGATATAATGTACAATTCAAAGAATTTGTGTTCGATTAAAAATATAGCATGTATCTCCCCCAAGAGTTTGTAAAACAATTAAGTAATAGAAAGTGGGGCTATGAACTCACCTGATGCAATGTTTATGATGCCAAGAGTGGATACACGAAATGAACGCAAAATCTCTAACCGCGACCTATTATGAATGATATGATTCTAACATAAGTCATGATGTAATCTTATGCATGCAAACTCATAGGATATCCATACCACTTGTGCATTTTTGAAAATAAAGTTTATCGTCGAAAAATAAGTTTATAGCGTATTGTCAAGTTATAAATTACTTTACAAGTACATACATTTAAATGATATCCTACGATAGTCCTTTAGTGATTTATTAAGAAATTATAGTTTTTCGTCGTAAAACAATATAATTTGACAATTCATGAAAGTGGTAAATGACCTCGAAAAGCTAGTCGTAAAATAGTGAATATCGACTGTTAGAAAACAAACTCAATGGTTTTGGAAAGCTTGTCACATTATCTAAAAGTCTTAGCATTTAACTTTTGATCATAGAGGTCTCGATATCGTACCCAACAGTCACTAGCTCATAAAATTCCGTTTCCAACTTCTTCACCTCCGTACGCGGACAATACTTCTTCGTCAACAACCCTTTGAATTGCTCCCAGGTGAGCTTGTAAGCATTTTCCATTCCCATAGCTTTGTCCATATTGAGGTTCCACACGACATTGCCCCATCTAAAAGTGTGTACTTGTGGCGAACTTAACCTTGCAATCATCCGGGCAATTGCATAAAAGAAACACAGACTCCATTTTCTCAAACCATCGAACCATAGCAGTGACTCCTTCCGTGCCTTTGAACTTTGTGGGATCACCGCTTTTAAAATCCTTGTATGAACAATTCCGAACCCAGAACCTCCTGCAATCCCTGCAGTAGCAACAAGTTTGGCAGCTTCAGCAGTTGCCGTAGCCTCGGCAGCGGTAGCAAGTCTAGCGGCTTCGGGAGAGCTGACCTCGGCTGACATTAGCAAGTCTAGCGGCGGCGATGCCGCAGGCCTGGCGGCAGACGCTTTGTTGCTCTTTCATTCCTTATTGCCTCGGCTATACTATCCAAATATGCAAATTCATGCATGAACTAATATGATGATGATGTTACTAATAATATGTAGACTAAATCTAGTCTATATGAAATATTCTCAATGATTTTTCATGAATTCGCAGCTAAACCTTACTGTTACGCGAATTTGATACTCGTAAACCTAGTTTACGATAAATGATGAATAGTGAATCATGAATAGTGATTTTTCTCTGGGAATAAATAGTGTTTCATGAATAGTAAAATTTTGAAATAACCTTTCAAAATATCAAATCGACTTCGAAAATGATGAATAGTAAAATGATAAATAGTAAATTCCCGAGATGAATAGTAAAATTTTAAAGTTTGTAAAATGACCTGAAATTACGATTTGTCACATTCGCCCACCCAAAAAGGAATTCATGAATTCAGTTCGTGTTGGTCTCTCAAGTTTAGGGTTTGTGATGAATAACGAGGAGAGAAGACATGAGGAAGTGTCGTTACGGCTATCTATGATTAAGAGTGTATAAACATCGCGATGGAGAAAATATTGAAAGAATCTCCCATGAGTATCACCTTGACTTTTAGGAATATGTGAAAATTTTGTTTGCACTAAGATTTATAAATAACTGCTTCCAAAATAACATGATCCCTCCAGAATTAGACATAGTTAGCTAGGCTATGTATAATTAAGGAACGATAATGTGACGTTCAGTTTAGTTGTTATAACTCTCAATGTTTACATAGATTTAAACCATGTCGTTAAAATAGCGGTTAAGGTGAAAGGAAGTAAAATTCTTGTAAGTGAGAACAAATCGGAAAGGAAAATGAAGTACGATAGATGAGAATATTACACAACGAGTGGTTTATCAAACAGTAGATAGTCTTAAGTCATAAAGATCCTAATACTAGGGAAGACATAAACTTAGTACGACATAGTGCATAGGAAAATAAAATTTACATTAATTTCTAAACTTCTTCAGTCTTCCGCGTTGTTGATACCTTGATGAGCTTCTCCTCCTTTTAACATATATGCTTTCCCATGAGCGCCTTCAACTTGTTGACCTTGGTTTTGGGGACATTGGTTCCGATAGTGTCCTTGCTCCCCATATCCGAAACATGTGACTATGGAATTACCTCTATAATCCCTGGCGAGGGTGTCATGATTTTGGCATTTGTGGCACTTGGGGGGCAGGACTGAGTGATGAAACTTACATCGATTACATGAGTGGGTGTGTTCGGCATAACCTCGCCTTACGTTGGTGCGCAACATAAACCTTTGAAGCTTCTTGCCTTCTATTACATTTGTTGGTGATGGTTAGTGTTTCGGTTTTGATTGTCATTATTATAACCTCCCTGGTCATTTTCCCATTTCCTTTTGTTGTTGCTAGTTTGGTTGTTGTTGTTGTTGTTGTGGTTATTGTTGATATTATTTTCCCCCTTCACAACTTGGGCCATGAGTTTTTGTGATACCCTGATAGATTCTTCAATTATTTGTGGATCGTAAGAAATTACATCACCTTGAATAATCTGTGGAAGTCCTCCAATGAAACCTTCCAGTAGTTTCTCATTGTCCGAAACCATAGATGGACATAATACCGCCAACTCTTGAAACCTTCTGATGTAGGTCTCGATATCGTACCCAACAGTCACTAGCTCATAAAATTCCGTTTCCAACTTCTTCACTTTCGATCTGCGGACAATACTTCTTCGTCAACAACCCTTTGAATTGCTCGAGGTGAGCTTGTAAGCATTTTCCATTCCATGCTTGTCCATCGACGAGTTCCACCCTGCGACATTGCCCCATCTAAAAGTGTACTTGTAGCGAACTTAACCTTGCAATCATCTGGGCAATTGCATAAAAGAAACACAGACTCCATTTTCTCAAACCATCGAACCATAGCAGTGGCTCCTTCCGTGCCTTTGAACTTTGTGGGATCACCGCTTTTAAAATCCTTGTATGAACAATTCCGAACTGAGACCCTCACGCAATCCACTGCAGATAGCGGCAAAGTCACAGCGGCTTGGCTGATTTCGCGGCCTCGGCAGCGGTAGCAAGTCTAGCGGCTTCAGCAGTAGCTGCAGCCTCAGCAGCATTAGCAAGTCTAGCGGCTTCGGCAGTAGCCGCAGCCTCAGCAGCAGCCGCCACTGTTGCTCTTTCATTCCTTATTGCCTCGGCTATACTATCCAAATATGCAAATTCATGCATGAACTAATATGATGATGATGTTACTAATAATATGTAGACTAAATCTAGTATATATGAAATATTCTCAATGATTTTTCATGAATTCGCAGCTAAACCTTACTGTTACGCGAATTTGATACTCGTAAACCTAGTTTACGATAAATGATGAATAGTGAATCATGAATAGTGATTTTTCTCTGGGAATGAATAGTGTTTCGTGAATAGTAAAATTTTGAAATAACATTTCAAAATATCAAATCGACTTCGAAAAATGATGAATAGTAAAATGATGAATAGTAAATTCCCGAGATGAATAGTTAAATTTTAAAGTTTGTAAAATGACATGAAATTACGATTTGTCACACCAACATACCTATTCACCCATTGATTACTCAAAATTGCCACCTGAGTATTCTACACCTGAGGCAACAGGAGTTATGACACATACTAAACATGATCTGATGCATGAAGTCAACAATGAAATGTCACTTCTTTCCAGAGCCATCAATCGTACCCACACAACCCCCACCAACAACCGACTCGGAACATCCTTAAAGTTGAGGAGCCCTATTGGAAACTTCAAATCTCCAAGGGTTGTTACACCCTAAGGAATTATGCACCAAGACAAAATGTTGGGTTTAAAGGGAACGCTGGGTATTCTGGAAATGTTGGGTATGCATGGAATGTTGGAAACTCATGAATGAATGGGAACACTGCAGTTGTTGGGAATTCATTGCAGAGAAGTAATGTTTCGAATGTAAGATGCTATAACTATAGAGGTATTGGGCACATTGCTAAGGATTTCAAAGAGAAGCACATAGCCAGGGATTTAGACTATTTCAACTAGAAGATGTTGTTATGCAACAAAGCTCAAGTTGGGGTTCCATTGAATGCTGAAGAAAGTGATTTTTTGGCTGAGCTTAACGATGAAAAAGAAGGGGATCAGGAGTTGAATGTAAATTGTATCTTCATGGCTATGTAACAGGAATTCGGGTCAAATCAAAATGATGATTATGCTTCTGTCTACGATACTGAAAAGCTATTTGAGGTACAAACTCCTACTGATCATGACTATAATGTGTTTGCTCATGATCGAACACATCTTGAGCAACCCGAGTCCATTAATAACACATATGTGGCGGAACAGAGATAGTAATATCATGTCTGTAACTCCAAATATGGATCCTAATGGAGAAGGAGTTGTCCATGATGGATTTTATTATGAACAAGATCATGCTTTAATTATGAGCTTAGTTGAAAAACCGAACATTGAAATTGCATAATGTAATACTAGCAGGGTCCGCGCGATGCGGCGACGGGTACCCTATTATTAAAATTCCAGCAAACAATATTTTCTAGCTATATGCGTTTTT
>OU343221.1:31368695-31446039 GCA_910596185.1 Chrysanthemum makinoi | reverse complement strand
AAAAATTTATATATTCAAACCCAAATTTTTGCCGATAAATCTGATCGTAAATTTATTTTTATCGACTCAAATGTAAAATTCTTTTTTGTTCATAATTGTAATAATTATATAATTTTAACTAATAGCATTTAAACTTTATATATTTTTAAAAATAATATTTATTATTATTGTTGTCATTTATTAATATTATTTCTTATTATTATTATCATTGTCAAATTAAATTAATCGTACTACCCAATCTCTGTATATGCTCGATATTATATATATTAAAGTTAAAGCATGAGTTATTGTTATATGCAAATAATATACGAGATTGTATGTATATCGCAACGGCTCATCTAATATATTATTTTGTAATTTTTGCTATTTAAAATTATTATAACATATGTATAAGAACAATATTTAACACGGGGCTATAATGCAATGGTTATAACATGAAATCTTTTATCATAATTGTATTAAGCAAAAACAGTAAATATCGTTTTCTAAACCTTTATCAATATGCATGGTTTAGTGGCTAGACGTCCGTGATACACTCACAAAAAGTTTGTAGTTCTAATCTTAGATAAAAACCTTGAAGGTGGCTTGGGAATGCGTTCAGAAACAATCACAGTGATATCTGATTAGATCTCATACATCTGAATTAACGACTTGCCTTTTTCAGATTGTCTAGATAGAGAAAACCTCACCTGTATAATGAATCTATTTTCTTGACATTGTAGTAAAACATTATCGATCATAGTATTATGAAATATTATTTTAAGCGTACGAGTTAGAATAAAAGAGGAAGCAATAAAGAAAAAATTGTAGATAATATATTCGATGGTTTTTAGTGGCGTTACTATTACACATAGTATCCAAAGGCATAAAACTCCATTGTAGTTGGAAATCTTTTCAACGCCTAAAGATTTCATGATTTGATATTATCGAAACCCCAACTAGGCAACTAATGGAAGTTTAAAATGATCAACACGAAAAACATGTAAAGCCTGATTTTTAAGTGTCAATGAAGAGCTACCTTATTATTTCGACGTTGATCAAACTGTTGTTAGTGTAATTCAATTCCCATTTACCAACTCGTGCAACTGTGCAAGTAGTTCTTGTATCTAAGGAAGTACCGGTTACAATGATACATGTTACAAACCAACGTTGATTGCAAATCTGATGGTCGAGGTTTCTATATATGGTAGATATATACGTTATGTAGGTTGATCCAAATACTATTAGGGTCTTAGGATCCACTAGAGATTATAATGCTCATTTTGTAATAACTAATTAGGTGCAAAGATGTCTCATCCATTACCAACTGAGCTAGTTGATCGAGAAAAGTTATTCATATCTTACAGGGTTTCATTATTTAACTGAGCGTAACATCTAAACCGACCTTTCCAAATCCGAAAGGGTTAACGAACACTAGATGTTGACTTGCTAAACTCAAATCCTAAGCACAATTGTAGCTAGAAATTTCAGTACCCCACATTTGCATAACGAGTTCATGTTGTATGTTGGTTTAGTGGTTCAAGTTTGGTGGCAATAATTTTCATGGACGGTGGGATCTATACCACATGTTATGCCCAAAAGTTTTTGACACAATACTGAGTACTACTACTAGTTATTATTGCACAATATAAGCAAGTGATCTTGACCTTTTTGCTAATAATTCAGAATTGAAGCATTGGCCCATAACAAGTCGACAGAAACATGGTCAACTCTCCACTTGATTATTATTTAGATAATTAGATGCCATTTTAGGGCTCCTTATTAAAAGTTCATATAGATTCCATTATGAGAATCATGATTTTGAGATAATATTCGTTTTTTGAAATCTTAAACCAGCAATAATTCGATAAGTACTGTTATGATGGTATCTTTAGACGGCAAAAATAATCACTTTTGCTTGTGTCGCAAATAATTTATCTGAATTGTCGAAATGTGTCCCTAAGGCAATGAGAGTGTTGCTCTTCATTCAATATATTGTGACAAATAACGGATATTGGGCAACATCCTTGTCAACTACCTACAATATATTGAATTGCTTAAAGTTGATGGACTTTCAAACTAGCCAATTTGTCGATGACTGAGGGCAATAACGACCACATAATGTTGTGAATTCAGGTCCCATTTGTTTTAGTGCCATAATTGGTGGATGAGATCGCTTTAAGCTCTTCTTGAGACGTGTTAATACCAATTCCATTGCCATAAACCTCTCCCTCGTAGTATTTGTAAGTAACAAAAACGAGCTTGAGCTACTATTTTGAAAATTTTCACCAACGGCAGGTCGCTGTTGGCCTTTCAGGTATAGAGTGACCACCAAATTATAAAAACGTGATGAGTTAACATGTTTTTAGATTAGTAGTAAAGAATTTAAATTTTATATCAATGCGAGTAAAAAATGTCAGTTGTGCTTTATCCTGATGCTTTAAGCAAAAAAAGTCTCACAAAAAATACAAACATATTTTTCACTCTTTTAGTGTTAATATAAATTTTACCGACGAGGCATCATATATTCACCGACTCTTTTTCTGGGTGCATATAAAGCACCATGACTCATTGACATTTTTATAAAAATCCTTAAAATGCAAGTGTTTTATTTTATACGAATACTTTCCTTCTTTTACCGAGAATAGATTAACACAAGAGTGGTCATATAAATGACTAAAATATACGATTCGACACAATTTTAATCAATTCATTATTTGAGACATGTCATATCAATTTTCTCTCTCGTTATCTTAATCATTTATCTTGCCCGTCACAATTTTACTACTAGCCATGTTTATTAAGCATGCAAATTATTTTCCTTTTAACACAATTAAATCTTGAAATGGTTTACTACCTTCATTATAGTTTACATACAATGATACCTGAGTTGAGTCAGGTATTTAGTATAACAATAAAAAGTTTTGTTACTTTCTAAAGAATTAAAATTTATGTATACTAATTAACTTCAAAAGACTCAACACCTAACCGTTTTTTTAGTTTTTTTTAAAGAAGAAGTATTATGTATAATCACATTTATTACACAGCCCCTTAGTATGCAATGGACATCCCCGTGCATACAATCAGAAGGCTAAAACATAAAAACTGCTTACTAACCTAAAGCATTCAAACAACCATACTACACTAATACAAGAACACATTCACTTTATTCATACCTGATACTACATACTCCAACTACATTCTTATGTTTGTTGATCCGATTCTTAGTAATCGTACATTCCACTCCAACTCCACTTCTCTAACAACTTTTGATTCTTTAACATTGAAGCTCATCATTCTTAGTTTTATTATCTCTGTGATTGCGTGCACAATGGTTTGTTCATCCTCTTGATTTTCGTAAACAACCTTGCATTTCTCTCCTGCCAAATAAAATATACCACTAACACCTAGCACCAATCTTCTCAATATACTCCAAATGTTATTATTTGCACTTTTGTGATCTCCTCAACTGTATTATTCCAGCAATGTGAGAACCTTCTGTTGAGGAGCTTCTGCACATCACTCCAAACTTTAGGGCATAGGTTGCACAAAGCACATTTCAGAACTTCATTAGGCTTCCAAACTGCAACCTTATCTTGAGTCATTAGTTTGTTCTAAACTGTCATCCAAAGGACAAATGAATGCCTTGGTATGCATTGTGAAAACCAAATCATAGTATTGGAATTTTAATAGCATGACAATCATAATTAAACACAGTAAACATCAAGTACACATGCGGAAGCGTGTAACAACCTATAATGAATAATTAATTAACCTAAATATAAAAATATGTGTACCTTTGATTCTAGCTAAACAAGAATCAATTCCAAGCTAGCAATTGAGATGAACCCTAATTGGGGTTTATAAGAATTATAAGAATTGCCCCTTACCTTTTTTGCAATTCAATCCAAGATACTTACAAATAGTGTCTAAGTACCACGTTCTTGTACACACGTACTATAACGAATAAAAGTAAATGCTAGTTTAAGGAACACAAAACGTTTGTTTAAGAAAAAACAAAGGTAATCGACCCTAAGGAATTAGGGACGATCGATTTGGGACTAAAACAAGAAAACCAAGTTTAGGTTTAGGTTATGTGCACAAGAGATGAATAACAATGAACCTCTATGCCTTGTATTTATAGTTGTAGAAACTTAGAGTCCAAGTTAGGTTAGGATTGGGACTCCTAAACCTTATGGCCGATCGTTTCTATCCCTAAGGGAGTTCTAGAACCATCTTGACTTCTAATTTCATCTTTAGTCCTTTTCTTTAATATTTAACGACCGTTAGTCCATTACGTTTAATTACTTAACGTTCGTTATTCGTTTCGTGTAAATAATAACTAAATAAAACCTTTTATATTTAATTATTAAACTTTAATTCTCCTATGTAAAGTGTGCAATCACGTGGTCTCGAGTTCGATCCTAACTCACAACTACTAATTTATGTCCATGAAACTAACAACTCCCACTTTGACATATCTTAATAGTGTGATCAAATCGGTTAGCGTCTAGCAATACTTCGATGCTTCTAGCACGACTCGAGTAAGGCTCCTGGAAAAACCTTTTAATGATTCAATATTTGATAAGAAATACTAAAACTTATGTAGATCATAATAAAAGACATTGAATTACAAATGTTTGATATGAAATACTAAAACTTATGTAGCAAATGGCGTGAATTCTCCATTGGAAATGCTCCGTATGCTCCTGAATATCCTAAGGGTGCTCACGTTCCAAAAACCGGACCGGACCGAGACCGAGTTAGGCAAAAGCCCTAGACCGACCCGGACCGACCACCGGACCGAATGTGGTCGGTCCGGGTCGGTCTTTCAGTCGGTCCGTTCCAAATAGGTGATAACATCAAATAGTCCTGAATATTAAGTGTCAATTTCCCCCGATAATGCTCGTTATTTATATCATTTATATGGAATTACGCTTGTTTTCCACCGCTTTCCACTTTCGTAAATTACGAGCATCGAGCCTAAAGAGACGGAAATGGAAACATTACTAAAGATTTATCACAAGATGCCTATTTTGAAGAAGTTACTTAACGCAATCCTCCTCACATTACCGTAACTATTGCGTGACTCAGAATACCAACTTATCAAGATGTTACGACGTAACTCTTCCCAAAGGTTACGACGTAACTACATTAGGTCAAATGAGGATCCACGCCACGATACTTACGCAGAACTCATCGTGATCACTTACGACGAACCGTTTTTATGAAGACTACGGCGTAACCACTTATTAGGTTACGCCGCCAACTAGCGTGATCTAGTGCATTTACGTAATTGTGGTTACGGCAAACTCCTATATTGGTTACGCGTAACCCGATCCGCCTATAAATACCCCAAATTCCAAAGATTTCTAATCATCCCATTCCGCACACAACTCTCTAAGAACGTGAGAAAAAGCTCGGGTCTAGGGGAGCATACTTGAGCTGCCAAGTGAAGTCACTCCATTACGATAAGCTTTAGCATTTTATATTTCTTTTAATTTCAATTCATGTATTTCATACCTTTGAATATTAAATTGATTTGTATGATTAATATGAGCGGGTAAGCACCCTTTGGTACTAGCCTAGTTATGATTCCTTAATTGTTTTGTTTGCGTTTACCTTTACTTCCGTACAATTATTTCTAAGTGTATGCATGCATAGTTCTTTGGTAGTCACCCTTGGTTCGGTAGTTTTGAATGGCGATAGAGTCCAATTGCCTAGGAGATATGACCAACTCAATTCTAAGCGAGCGGACCGAGACGGGAAGGGTAAGATATGACCAACTGACGACTCTTTCTACTTGTGCGATTTGACCAACTGATCACCTATCGCTTGGATGAACTTAAGAATTGGGGGTGTAGTGTCTAAGTTCCTAACGTCCGGGCACTCACTATTTAGAATCTAGTATGTAGCGGACTTAATGACTTGGGGACCAGAACAACAAGACTTATGATGGTGCTACTGATTTCTCCTGTGGTGGCATCTTTGCCGATAGGTTAGGCTAATTGACCAAATGTCGTCTCTAGAATTTGACCTCACACCAAGTAATTGGAAGTAGTAGACGTGAGACATAACTAGCTAGGAGGATTGACTAGGTTAGCACTACTATTCCTCTATTGATTTCCCTTTACCCATTTATCTCGCTTATTTTATTCACTCACTAGTAGTTTAATTAATTAAATCCCTATCGAAACCATTATTATTCTGTGACAATTAGACTTAGTAATAATCCAACTCACATAGCTCTTGGGATCTAATTCGCCTTTACCATTTACTACACTACACGACGAATACACTGCTAAATATATCAGTATGTAACCATAGGTATAGTGAGACACTATAAATATTAAGACCTGGTCAGTAAAACCTGCATCAAGTTTTTGGCGCCGCTGCCGGGGAGTTATATTAGGATTAATATTAAGTCTTTCATTTCATTTTAAAACTTTTCTCACGATCATATTTTGTAACATATTGGATTTCACAAACACATCAAACCATAATCAAAAGAGGCGTATAAGATGAGGTTTTAGAGAGAGAAAGAGTTAGAGGTTTGGGAACTTAGTGAGAGAGAGTAAAAGTATTATTATTAGCTCCAACTCTACCTTGGTAGAGAGTATTTATAGTCTTACACAAATCGCCACCTACGGGCTGTGGATCAGGCATACAGTGGGTAAAGACCCGTCCGTCCTCCACGGTGTTACTTAACTAAATACTACTTAACATTAAATAATCTAAGACTACGAGCTTTCTAACGATTACATATACTTGAGGTGACCGACTCTTTAATGACTAGATTTTCTAAATCCTAACAATCTCCCTAAGGAGGCCACCTCAAAAATACATTGAATACAAAAAGATATTACAATAAGATTGTTCTTGGATTCTTGCTAAAGTTCTTTGCTCAAACTTGTAGTCATTGATTCTTCATTTTGCATGTTTGGTTAATCCAAGTGGAGGTCTTTAACTGATCCACGTGATAATGAGTTTTGAGCCTGCTTTGAGATCATCACCATCATAAATCTCTCACTCTTCCATTGTGGTATTGGTATTATGTGATGTTGTGACATTTGGACCGACATGCTCACATTATGGTTCATGATATATTCTCATCGAGTAGCGAAGCTTTCGCTGATTCATGATATTGGCGAAGCAGAAAGCATGGAGTGAAAATATCGAGTCGTTATGCACTTTTCATGATTTCTTTAGAGATGAATGTGTATGAGCATGGCTATGGATTGACCGCTTCATTCGATCACCGCAAACGCCGCATTCCCGCATACGTGTTAGCAATGCGCATGAAAGTGTCTTTGATCACTTTCGTTGAATTGAGGTACACGGCCCACGGTTCCTCGCTGATCAGATAAGCATACTCGCGGATCGGTATAATTCAAGAATTTCCTGTGGTTTCGCAGCCTCTAGTTGTTCTCAAACCGAACATCTCAAAGAAGACAACACGAGGAGTGAACCAAATAATTGAGATTCAATCGATTAATGAAAAGAGATTTGAAAAACAATCGTGTATCGCGCAATAGAAATTGTTTTTGCAATACAACGAAGGTTTTAATGAAAATCAATTATCAATCATACACACCTTTTATTTTGAAATATTAGTACACAGTCGATGTGCTAAAGAAAAGAGTTTTAAGCACAACGACCGGTTTTTCAACGGTATCCGTCAATCCATAACCTGAACCAGGATTGATTCTAAAGATGAATCGCCCCATTTCGCTTCGTTGTCACATGGTTGATCTATTAGATAGATCTCACATGCCACCCACCAAGAGCTTGTTTGATGTTGGCTCCAGAAGGCTTTCCATCTTCATTGTAAATATGTTTGCATATCACTCGGATGTTCTGGCAATACCACAAGGATAATGCGTAGGACTCATAAGATATAATATCTCTTTCCACATTGTGTGAAACAGAGAGTCTTCATTGATAGTGTCCTAAGGAGATTTATTTGATGATCTCGTGGCTCTAGACTCAATTGTGCATATTTGGTTCCTATGTCGGAGACTATGGAGAGGGTCTCCTTCTTCAATATCAACAAAATCTAAGAGAAAGTCGATAGATAATGTCGGTTCCCCGTGAGAATGAAACAAGTCCTTTTAAGAGGAACTTGAGTAGCGTAGGAAGTTGTAGTGCGAAGGCCACTGGGTCCATGACGTCTTGTCTTCAATACCGATGTTACCTTGGTAACCACCAATATTATATGAATTGAACCCTTACGCCTAAGGTTGAATTATGGAGAGCTATTTCTTTTCACCTTTTTCACATTCAATTCTTTTTCATTCTTCAACCCCTCGCTGCTTACCGAGACTTCATAACTAGAACCTTGTTGGTTTATTCCAAGACTAGCTCATCACCGCACTCTTCCCATATCTCACTTTTCTCCTTTTTTCATAATACCTAAGGTCTTCTACACTATCTAGGATTGTCCCGGTAGATCCCTCCTACGGCGGATCATGGGAACAAATACCAAACTTTATCATCCTTATATCACTATACCTAAAGTAAATTTGGTCGGTCTATTTGGTATTGTTCATCTGCCATTGGAATCAATTGAAAACCATTTGAAAATCAATCCAGATACTTGTGATATATTATCAAAGCATTTTGTACCTGAAATGTTTTTGATATTTTAAGAGGAATCCCCTCAACATGTGCATCATGTATTTGAAATCGTTTTAGCACACGGAGGCAAGAGGAGGATTAACTTCTTTGATTACCATTTTCTAAAAGATATCACCATTACTTCCCCGATTAAATCAAGTAGATAAAGCATATTGGGGAAGGATGAGGTTTTCAAAGTTTGCTCCTCAATATGTGCCTTGAGGTTTGAACGAGTTTTGCACATACTAGAGGGAATCTGACTTAGATACAAATCAATCACGTTTCAATTCTTTGTGGTTTAAAATAGATGTTCCCCCTCAACATGTGCATGGAAAATTTGAAATCGTTTGGCACATGTGGGGAAGAAAGCTTGCTAAACACTTATGAAACCATTTATCAAATTATCAATTTAAATCCAATTTAAATCACAAATTCTCCCCCGATCACAATTTTCAAATCATTTGAGATTTGTGATCTTTGTAGATTTAAATTGATTTTGAAAACTTTTGAGGAGAATTGTGACTTGATTATGAGAACATTTTAACTGATAAGGATTGGATTTTGATAAGGATCTGATTTTGAGACTTTACACTCCATTGATTAAACATGCATGATTATCTTTTGAAAACAATTGTATGACAAACAACTTTTTGATTTAATTGAAATCATTCTCCCCTCAATCAATGACATGAGTTGTTGATTGAGAGATAGATATTTTGACAAAAGTTAAGTCCAGATGATTTTCAAAAATAGAGTTCAAGTTATTTAACAAAGCAATTAGTTTTCATTAGATGGTAAGTAATTGTTTAAAGAATTAGAGCATGAGATTTGAAAAACAAGATAAAGCATGGCTCGTTCTTTTTGAAAACGGTTACTACCGAAATGACAATAAACCATAGTTTCACTTTCTCCCAAATTTTATTTATTTATTTATTTTTTATTTTTTTTAAGAACATTCGAACAATATCTAAAGTACCGTGTCATTCTTTGAATGACATCACAGAGACCGTAGATATTTTCGAATCGAGAAAAACATGACAAAATGACAATATATATATATATATATATATATATATTTTAATTTTTATGGATTTTTGAAAGTTTTATATTTTTCTATTTGCTTTTGAAGGTTTGAAATTTTGATTTTACGAATAAATATTTACAAGAGATGGATGAAGAGAGACCTTTACTCCTCTTTCTTCCTCTTGAAGACGTTTGTTTCCTTGAAGACTCTTTAGACCAAGTCTCTGATAAACCAAAACGCTCAGGAAAATTCTCTAGAAGAGTTTGGTGAAGATGTCCGCTAACCGTATTGCATCCTCACAAAATAAAGTTCCACCACGCCGCTCTACTTGCTCCTCGATGAAATGATGTCGAATGTCGATGTGTTTTGCTCTTGAGTGTTGTACATTGTTGCATGAGAGAGCAATAGCACTTTTATTGGGATTTTGTTGAATTCAAAGCCATAGTCAGATAATTGGGATCTCATCCATAGGATTTGAGCACAAGATGACATGGCTATGTATTCAAATCTATAGAGGAGATAGAAGTACTCATTTGCTTCTTTGAAGAACCACCAAGCTTATCACCTAAATCGAGCACCTCCGCACGCATTGACGTATCTTGACATCCTGCATGATCGCATTCTGCATAGCCGTGAGTGACATACCGGTGTCCGTACCAAAGTCCCATATTGATGGTTCCTTGGAGATACCGAAGACCCGTTTAACCGCTTCAAGGTGCTTTTTGGTAGGCTTAGCCTGATATTTAGCACACATGCAAACAAATGAACGTATGTCTGGTCCATCGGGCCGTGAGGTACATCAAGATCCGATCATACTACGATATTTCGTTTGGTCTACCATGATCCCCGAGTGGTCCTCATCCGCTTTAGTACGCCTATCATGGGAGTGTCAACAGGTCACTAGAATCAAATCCAAATTTCTTTAAAATCTCATTTGCATATTTAGATTGATTTATAAAATGCCTCCGGGACTTTGTGAAATTTGTAATCCCAAGAAAAATGACATTTGTCCCATCATTGACATTTGAAATTTGGAACCCATTTCCTTTGAAAAACGATCACATTCATTGGTGTCAGTCGAGACAAAAATAATATCATCAACATATATTTGAACGTGAATTAAATGTTTGCCCGATCGGTGAACAATGTCGGATCAATCTCCTTTGCTGAATCCAATATATAGAAGAAACTTTGATAGCATATCATACCATGCCCTTGGAGCTTGCTTCAAGCCGAAGCCTTCTTCAAACGAATAGACGGAGTAGGATGCTCGATTCACAAAGCCTTCGTGATGGCCGACGTATACGACTTCTTTAAGATCTCCGTTAAGAAAAGCCATCTTTACATCCATCTGATAGAATACCATGTTCTTAAACATTAGCCAAGAAGATTCCGATTGCCTCGATACAGTATCAGGAGCAAATGATTCTTCAAAGTCAATACCCTCCTCTTGACGGTATCATTTTGCAACCAATCGAGCCTTGTTCTTTAAAACATCACCATGCTCATCAAGTTTCACTTTGACGATCCACTTTAGAGCAATGATCATAGTACAATCTGGAGCAGGTACTAATTCCCATACATCTAGTCGATCAAACTCATGAATTTCTTCTTGCATGGCATTGAACCAACTGTCTTCATTCATGGCAGTTTTAACATCTTTTGGTTCGACGTTAGAGAGTATAGAGTTGAAGAAGCACCATAAGGCATTGGTTGCAAGTTGTTTCCGTGTGGATACTGGACGAGAAGGGTTTCCAATGATGTTGTCCAATGGATGATCATGTGTCCACTTTCTAAGGAATTCATGTGGTTGTAGTTGAGGAACTAACGTAGCAGAGTCGATATCTCCTGATGAAGATGGTTCTGATGATGATTCAGTAGCAAATATGTTTTCAAATGGAGCATCTTCGAGTAGCAAGGGATTAACTTCATCATGGGTGCTACAAACAATTCCATGATGTACATTCGATGATTGATGATTTGTTGATGAGACAGAGTGATCACAGCAGCTTCTTGACTTAATGATATTGAAACCGGGTTGAGTTCATTGACAGGATAGAGCAGCTCTCGTTGATGAAATTGACATTTCATTAGCATTTGGCTTATAGTGTTCATCAAACATTCGATCAAACAATTTCTTTAAATCATCTTCTGAAGGAGGTACATAAGGAGTTGAGGAGAGGATTAGAGACAAGAGTAGAACTGAGGACTACTTGATGAAGGTTGAGACGGGTCCAGAATGGATTGTCCTGGAGCCATTTGCCCGGACAACTCATCGAACGTGACGTGAATAGTTTCCATGATATCTCGAGTTCTTTTGTTGTAGATTCGTTAACCCTTCTTGTTAGATGCATAACCTACAAAAACTCCAATGTCTGCTTTAGCTCTTAATTTACCTAAGTCTTGACCGTCATTTGTTGGATAGCACAAAGCACCAAACACACAAAGGTAGGAGAGATCGTTTTCGCTATGGACAAGTTCATATGGAGTTTTTCCATGAGAGGAATGTATAAGGGAACGATATTTGGTGTAGCAAGCAGGGCAATGGCTTTCCCCATAGAAACATTGGAACCTTTGAATAAATTAGCATTGTTCTTGCGGCTTCCACAAGAGTTCGATTTCGTCTTTCAACTACACCGCTCTGTTGAGGAGTTCGTGGAACACTTCGATGATGATCCCAACACTTTCATAAAACTAAATTAAGTCTTTGTTAACAAACCGTGCCATTGTTCTGCTCAACAATTCTAACAAGATTGTTGAGTCGAACCTGCTCGTTTGATAAGTTTGATGATGACATCTGGAGTTTCATCATTTGTCCTCAAAAACTTTACCCAAGTAAATCGAGAGTAGTCATCAACAATGACTAGAATGTATTTCTTCCCATTTATCGTTTGCACTCTCATTGGTCCGCACAGATCCATATGAAGGGTATGAAGAACTTCCATTACTGAGTTTGTGGTTTTGGTTTGTGGGCATATTTCGTGCTTTTTCCCAATTGGCAAGCTAAATAAAGATGATCTTTTTATATTTTAACTGTAAGCCTCGACAAGGTCCTTTCGAAAGGTTATTAATGGTGCCAAAGTTCAAGTGATTGAGACGACGATGCCATAACCATGACTTTGTTTTCGAAGTCTTTGACAACAAGCAGATTGGAGAGGACTTCATCATGTCTTCGATAGATATGGTGTATAGATTTGAACCATGGGTTCCTCTTAATAGTTCCACACCATCAAGTTCTCTAACGAAACAAGTATGTTTTCTAAATGCCACTTCTAGATCGGAATAACATAATTGACCAACGAAAACAAGTTTGACCAAGACCTTCAACATAATATACCCTGGAGATTACACTTTTGCCAACTACATAGTCACCATAACCCATAATTGCTCCAAAATGGTCGTTCCCGAATCTAACAATCCCGATGAATTTACTCACGAAGGTCATGAGCCGCGAGCATCACCACCATATGCTTGAAATGTACTGAGTCCAGTACCACAAAACGATTTAAACGATCTGCAGTTGAACACAGACAAGAATGGATAACTGGATAATTAGGAACCCCATCCATAATGGGTTCCACTTGGTTAGTAAAAGTGATTGGAACACCCACATCGGAAGTAGAAACAATGGAATCATTAGAAATAGATGCAATGCTAGTGTCCATATTTGTCCTATTCAAAGTATGTTCACTTCTTAAGGGAATAGTTCTACCAATAGGCATCCATTTTCTAGTGGGCATTGACTTAGCAAATTTAGTGAAAAACTCATTAACCTTACCAAGAGGTATCCATTGATAACCTATATTACTAAATTTCCTTCCTGGGTTTCCATGTTTTCTAACTTTCTTTCGCCTTTGCCTTTTAGCCTTCTTAGCTTGATATTTAGCATTAACAGTTAATGGCAGCATTTGACAACATTAGACAAAACATTCACACCACATTCATGATTAGTAAATGAAATCAAGAAGTCATCATTACATGGTTTGAATAGTAGCAGAATTCATTAATTACAAGACGCTTATAGCTAATACTAGAATCAAAACGATTCGTTTTATTCAACTCAAACTTAATATTCCTAGGGTGATCTTCTACTCTCTTCCAATGCACATTCTTAGCTTGCGAGGTCTTATTTTGCTTGGTATTGCCTCAAGGCCCCGCTTGCTTTAATGTCACCGATTACTCTCTGAGAGGGAATTATGGGAACATTAGTTGGTTGATCTACTTTTTGCATTCCTGAATTAGAAGTGCATGGATCTGAACTACTTGAAGGCACATTAGTGTTTACTTTCTTAAAACCGGGCATAGAATGGTTTGTATGCTTGGCACTAGGCATAGAACAACAAGGCCACAGCTTTACCTTTCTTTCGCACTGAGGATTTAGGACATGTTGCTATTAAACATTCTAGCAACTCTTGAGATCGTTTGGCCTGAATGCAAGCAAACCTAATTTCTCTATCAAGAGGCTTATTTATGAAATCCTCTTCCACAATCTCACGAAGACATTCTAGACTATCCTTAAGGTGAGCACAATAGTTATGAAACATAAGTTCATTATTCCTAAGATGAGGAGGAATGTATTTAACGATCATGATATTGTAGTCCGAGGATGACTTTGAAGCAACATTCTCATTAAAACAAGTGGTTGTTTCCTTTTCCCGACTCCTCGATTCTCAATTTCTTTTGTAAAGACGTTATTTTTTCGTTGTTTTTGTCACGAGTGACTTTCATTGAATCATATAACTCTTTGAAGTGTCGTTTAACTTTTTCATTTTCTTCTAGAAAACTCTCGTTTTTCTTTTGTAAAGCATTAACTAAGTTTTGAAGATGAAAAGTTTGAGAATTCTGAGAATCTAAAAGAGGAGGAATTTGGGAGCCTCACATTGTTCTTTTCACCCTTTAATTGAGAGATTTGGGCTTTCAACTTTCTGCTCGTGTTACAATGAGCTTGAATCTATTCACACGCTTTGTTTATCTGAAAACTGCATCAAACTCTCGAACATCCAGGATGTCTTGATATTTGAGGTTTTGACATTTTCTTTAAGATGTTTATATTTTAGTTGTAAATAAAAATGTTCAACTTCTAGTTTAGAAAGATGTTTTACCAAATTATCGTGATCATCCGGATCAATTTTCAATTTAGTTCTCGAGTTTTGTTTTCAAGCTCAATGACACGATCATGGGAAACTTTCAATGCAATAGATAATTCATGAAATCGAGAAGCAGTAATAGAGTGCTTAGTAAAAGTATAAAACACATCTTGAGCAACACAACTCCAAATCAAATTCTCATTTAAGATGTGCAAGTTCTTTCTTTCAACTTCATTATATTTGAGTTCCTGTTCATAATCATTGACCTCAACTATCATTGCATCAAATTCCCTTTCCATTTCTTTAATATCTGAATTTATCCCTTTTGAAGACTCTCAAATTGACTTTTTAATTGTTTAAAGAAAGGCATGACCTCAGTTAAATAACATTCTTTAGTTTGCTCAAAACCCCTTTCACCCTCAGTTATCCCTCGTAGTGTGATTCTCTTCTTACACGCTTTCAAAATTAACAAACAACTGATAAACAACATACAAGCTGATTAAGGTCTTGCTATTAGTGGCAATAGATCTAGGAACTAAGTGCATTGGTGTGTTAGGAGGATACACAATTGCTTGAGGCAATTTCCTACAAGGGGAATTCTTTTCAACAAGGTTTTCACCTTTTGCATATCCATATCCTTTTCCGAACACTTGTTCAGGGGTCAATAGAGTCTGAGGCTTAAACTTGTTTAAGGATATCCAATTTTCTGTAGTGTAATCATGGGGTTTTATCGTTATCTTATTCATTTTACACTCAGGATCTTCTAGCTTCTTATTCATTTTATCCCTAGTGACTTCATCTAATTTCTTATCTTCCTCGTGCACTCAACAAGAACTAGGTTTCTCCTAGGCTTAAGGATTTCAGACCATCATAAAGTACCTTATGAGCATTTCTAGCCTTTTTAATGACCTATGGATTTGGTTCCTCAACAATGGGAATGCTATGCTTATCGCTTAAGACTCTATGCTTAATGATCAAGTGAGCAGTTTGAATGGTATTCCCTTGTACGTACAGCTTATTTTCAAGCTTGTTTTTCAAAGTTTTTAGATTAGAAAAATCATTCAAAAGTTTTGATTCCTTAGCATTGAATTCTTGCTTAAGCATTTTAACATTTTTTTGAAGTTCTTGTTTTTGCTTAGCAGTTTTTGAAAGCTTTTCTTGTAAGGAGTTTAACTCTTGTTTTAATACTTCTTCTCTAAAATTACTTTTTCTAATAATTGTATGCATTTGGTCATCCATTTCCTGCTCACGGTGGTTAACTCAAACTTAGCACGTTGTTCATAAATGGCAACTTGTTCTTTATAGGCATTCAGAGGTAACAATCATCGGGGCACATGCAGGTATTCATCAAAAACATAATCATCATTGACTTCAGAAGATGCATTACTTGGTACAATCTCACTTTCACTTTGCTTCACATATTGATCATATGGGACAATATTACTATTACCCTCATCATCAATATCCGATTCAAAAGTTTCAAGAGATCTGTACTTTATTATGCATCTTTTGCTCATCAACATCATCATATAGTTTTAATACCTCTGAAATGATTGAATCTTTGGATGGGCCAGCCTATTATGGTGAAGAGACCTTTGGAGAGACCATAGGTGAGATGCTAGCCATGAAGATTGTTTGGGCAGGAGGTTCATCATCGACATCAGAGTCAAATGCATCACAGTCACTACTTGAAATGCATTTTGATGATTATGACCTATCTCCCGATGGTTGTTCATCAACATCAGATCATAGGTTCGGCATTTCCTTAGCAAGAAACAACAACTCCTTTTCATCCAAAGTCGCTCCATTATCCCGAGCTTGCACAAGAAACATCTTGTCTCCAAGTATTCTCGCATTCTCGTGGACGCTGGAGATGTGCGCTCCTAGCAATATGTCCCTCACCACCACAGCTTGTAGCATTTAATGGCTTTGCTTGACCTTGATTTCCATTCCTTCCTCGATTCTGATTTCCAATATAACCTCCACATACTCCACCTCTTCCCTGTTCATATTGCCTTCCTTGAACTGGTTGCACCATAACTTTCCCATCTCTGACAACCACATGATTGTAAAGGTTGGATGCGCTCATCTCATTGTTAGTGTGAAGATCGTTGGTATATGGATTGAGAGTCAAGTTTTGTTTAACCAGAGAGCTTGATTGATGAAATGTCCATGACCGCATCAAGATCAACTTGTTTGAACATTGGATCGGGAATGAGTTTGTGATTACCATTACCCGCGGGTATAACTTGAGAAGCTTTGGTGGTAATTCCAACATTTGTGTAAAAGGCTGTTGAATCATTTGAAGAAATTGTTTATCCCCTCGTTGGTTTTGAACTGTTCAAGAATCCTTTTTTCAAACATAGCATGTCTCTCATTTTGAAGAAGAAAGGCATACAGTTGCTCATAGTTTGTATTCTTCAATCCTTTGGTTAGCTTCACAACGGTAACAAATTTGTGCCATTCGAATTCATGTTGTTCACAAACTTTGAGTTCAGCTTAATATTTGGCATGGTCATTTTGATGTTCCTCATATCATTCACAAGCTTATGGAATCTCACATAGTACTCATAGACACTCTCATCAGGTTTCATCTTGAAATGCTCAAACTCATCATACTTGTGATTCTCTCTTCCTTGGTTAATTCAACCCGAGAGAAGCATCTTGACATTATCCCAAAACGCCTTGGCTTCAGTGTTGTGATTGATAAGCTTGTAGATATCTTTTGGAAAACCCTGAAGTATAATGTTGAAGTCCCGATATCAAGATCAAATCTCTTTTTCTCCTTATCATTGAGCTCATCATACGTCTTTGGTCCGTCTAATCCATAGATCATTGTTCCATCTGCAGATCAGATCAATTAAGTCACTTGTAGTCTCAATCGATAAGGTCCTTCATCAATGGATTTGAGAATTTTCCTTTCCAAGACAGTACATAACTGATTCGTTGAGCCCAAGAGTCAGAGTCGGCTCACATAAGCACATGGACGAGTATCTGAACCAACTGCTTGAACATCCTCAAAGAAAAAGTGGAGATGATTGTAGGTACGTTGGTAGACATGTTAACAGATTACACGAGATTTTATAACTCTATGATTAAACCGGAAATAGATTCTTTCACAGGATTTTACTAAATCAAGAGAAAACCGTATTACAAACAAAAATCAACCAAGTCGCTAAGAATTTTTGAACCAAGTCGCTAAGCCCAAGTCGCTAAGACCCAAGTCGTTGGACACAAGTCACTAAAGCACCAAGTCGCTACATAGTCAAGTCACTAAAGAGCAACTCGCTAAGGTCCAAGTCGCTAAGAATACTAAGTACAAGTCGCTAACAAAATTGAAAGTAAGTCGCTAACTTCACCAAGTCGCTAGCCATAATGGAGAATCCACTAAGTTGTACTGTTTGTCGGCTTGTCTCAATAGACAAGTCGCTAGGACCAAATCGCTAACAATTAACACTACAACTCGCTACCTTTTACTGAAGCAAGTCGCTACGATGAAAAACACTACGAGAACCAAGTCGCTAGCAAGAAAAACTTCAAAACACACTTTTCAATCCAAAACAAGCTCAACCACAGTGATTCAAGCTTACCAAATCAAAACCCAAGCACTTACAATGATTCTAAACACAAAAGTACACCCAAAATTCAAACTTTAACACTAGAAATGATCCAAATGATGCAAAAACCACTAAACTTTTTCAAACTCAAAAATCATCTAAAACCACTAGAAATCCAAGGATATATAAGAGAGATGATCAAACCATGGCTCTTGATACCATTTGTAACATATTGGATTTCACAAACACATCAAACCATAATCAAAAGAGGCGTATAAGATGAGGTTTTAGAGAGAGAAAGAGTTAGAGGTTTGGGAACTTAGTGAGAGAAAGTAAAAGTATTATTATTAGCTCCAACTCTCTACCTTGGTAGGTAGAGAGTATTTATAGTCTTACACAAATCGCCACCTACGGGGCGTGGATCAGGCATACAGTGGGTAAAGACCCGTCCGTCCTCCACGGTGTTACTTAACTAAATACTACTTAACATTAAATAATCTAAGACTACGAGCTTTCTAACGATTACATATACTTGAGGTGACCGACTCTTTAATGACTGGATTTACTAAATCCTAACATATTTCTAGATTTCAGGTACCATGGAAGTTGTTAACATCGATGACCTCACTCTTGAGGAATACTTGGCGTTGAAAAGTGTTGAATAAAGGGCCTCAAGACCTGCACGGAGCTGATGTTCGCTTCGAATTAAAGACCAATTTATGAGGAGCTTCAGCGCTAACCCTTTTTCAGAAACAAGTACTAAGACGATATGAGCACGCTTGAAAATGTCCTATACACGCCACTTTTCAACATTCCTAGCGGTCTCATGATGTCTGTTATGCTAAGGGTATTCCCAATGACTCTTACAGGAGCTGCCAGAAGATGGATCGAAAGATTGACTGCTTAATACTGGGCGCTACTAAAGAAACACTTTATCCAAAGATATTGCCCACCATCGAAGATTTCTAACCAGCTTTTGGAAATCCAAAATTTCAAACAAGAAGACGCACAAACACCGTATCAAGCTTGGGACAGATACAACGATCTTCTTTATAAGTGTCCTACCAATGATCCAATAACCACAGAAGGTCAATATTTTCTACAAAGGAATTAACGTAACTACAAGGCAAATGCTGGACTATCAAGGACCTATCCCGAACATGACTCCTACCGCTGCAATTGAAGCCATTCAAAAAATGGCGGACCACTCTAAAAAATGGCACGACGGTGGGAGCAAAAGAAACCATGGCGAAGTTTTGACGGAATTGCAAAGAATCGCTAGTAAGATTGAAAATCTCAGTCGAGATATGATGAAAGTCAGAGAAACCGTTCATGCCATCCAAGTAGGTTGTGAAATCTGTGGAGGAGGACATCTTAAGAAAAATTGTCATCATATGGATGAAGAGAATATTGAAGAAGCTAAGTATGGAGAAAATCGACCATTTTACCGGAGATAATCGAAATAGTAATGGTTATCGTGGAAATTACAATCGTGGGCCTTATGGAGAAAGAAAGCCCAGTCTTGAAGAAACAATTAATAAATTTCTGGAAAATTCAACCAAAGACAAAGGAGCAAGATGAGTGGTTGATAGAATTCCGGAAAACACTAGTAAACCTTTCCAAGCACGACACAACTTTGAAAAACCTTGAATCCATGGTGATGAAGCTCAGTGAAAAAGTAAGGAGAAATGACGATAAACCCGAAGGATCTAAACCGCCTATGGAATGTAATGTAATTTTTCGATGATAACTCAAGGTTGAGATCAATGATACGATTTAGGGATGATTCACGACAGATCCGAAGTTACGCCGTAACACCTAATGAGTTACGGCGAATATGTGTTTGACAATGATAACGGGTTATGAAGAGTAATGAGGAAATTCACTCTAACAAATTACTCCATAACCAAGAAACCCGCCACTGGCAGAATCGATATGAGGCGACAACTTCCTTGATGTAGGCGATCTGAGACTTAAAAACTAGTGAATGGTCCCACGATATTAACCTATTCCCTTTATCACCATCTAAAAGATATCACCGGTGCAAGGCTATACCAAGAACTAAGGGGACTCATTTGACCTATGGGCTTCATGTGATCCTAGAAACGAAACTTGTGATGGAGGGTCCGACAAAGAGAGAATCAAGAATAACAAGTTTTATGGGTCGCTTAATCGATGATGAAAGACTCAAAAACTCTCCTCAAGATGAAGAAGAGCCACCGATAACTCACTGGTGTTCTCACATCATAACCGACGGAGACCACAAGAGCATGGCCTACATGCAACCCCTTCCACGAGTATTGCAATGGCGGAGACAATGAAAGAAAGGAAGAGTGGACATGCCCTCATGAGCGTGAAAGACATTGTATAAGATTCGGTGATTTAGCATTTAAAGATTGGTACGCAATTCAATTCGCGGATGCCAAGATCGATCCAAATCTTTTTAAAAGCTAAAATTGATTACGAAGAGCACATTCGGAAAAATGAAGAGGCTAATAATGATCTAAGATGCACGAATGAGCATTTAAGTGAAACTGACAACAAGAAATTACGCAGTCACTGGTGCGAAAGAGTAAAATCTCCTGGGGAAATTTTCTGGGTGTCATGCAACCCGTATGATGATATGTGTAACGGAGGAAGCAACTCTGAAAGAATAGGAAAGGATGAATGCTTTTGGTCCTCAACCAATGATGAGGAAAGAACGAGTTTGCCTTGGCTGGACAACCTAGGATTCGATAGTTGGGTGAAGATTAAGTATGGATATGTAGAAACATTAACCAAAGAGAAGATTTGGAAGGAATACATGGATCGAGAAAATTCAAACAATGAAAGTCTCAACAACATGAGTGAGATAACAATTGAAAAAGATAAAGAGTTGGTTAGTGATGATAAAGAAGAATGAAAGCGCGTTCTAGTGGAGAATCTGCTCGATGAAGAATGGTTCAAAGACACAGCTTCTGATGACGATGATATTGAGGGGATCCTAGATTACCTTGAGATGTAAGGAAATGAGGAGTTCACTGATCCTGATGACGAAGCTTACGAACAAAGGAGGTGCAAACTCCTGGGGATTCCCTACAAAAGATCACCTCTAATTATTGTCGAAAAATATGAATTCACTCGCTACCACCTAGGACCGGATGAGAAATTTTGTAAAGTCCGAAAAATAGAAACCAATGAATACCTCCGAACTGCTTCGAATGTTGCATGAATGAGGAATAATTTGATGAAAGATATTGGTGTGGGCAATCTCAAAGGCCCCCATAGTACCCCGCCTCGAAGTCTAACTTAAAGACTGTTAAAAAAAGAATAGTGCTCTTTCTGAGACAACCCAAATTATCCCTTTCTTTGTTTTATTTTCTCTGGTTGGTTTTGTGTTTTCTAACCATTGTTGCAGGAAACGAGGAACGAATTGCCACAGCTGTCGATTCTGAACAGAGTTACGACGTAACTCATCTTGGTGATTACGCAGAACCAACGCTTTAGCGCAGAACTCTTGACGCATTACCAGTACGCAAAATACCATCTCGTGGTTACGCCGAACTACTCGCTTATAGCTCATACCAGAGTTTTTGCCAGGCTACTGCATCTCCTCATAGGAGTTACGCGTAACTTTCCTCTCTTTAATCTTTCATTTTAAAACACAATAACCTTGTATTAGTTTTAAATGAACTTTGTGGTGTGTTCGTGTAAACCCTCACGAGATTTTCACGCCCACTTGGGACACCAAGTGGTTTAAAAGGCTTGTTGCATACGCCAAATGCAACCGTGATTCCTACGAAAGTGAGTTAGGTTGTTTTTCATTTTTATTTTTTCTTTTTTGAATTATGCTTGTTGGTATTGTGATTTTAGGGATTGAAGTTTGTTCATGACGCTTTAACGAAGGCACGTTCTTTTCGGCCTTCTTCTTTTGGAGCAATTTCAAGGAAGTTCTTGCTCTAATTCTACCTTTCTCTTCACCTTTATTTTAATGCCTAGTACAAAAGAGAGTTTGTACAATTCTGGGGGGACGGGTAGAATTATCTCTTGAACTTTATTTCGCCCTCATTTTTCTAGTTTATTTTGAAAAATTATGCCATTTTAAAAATTTTGACATGTTTTTCCGAACCTAACTAGATTAGACCTTAGCCGAGCACATACAACCCTTGACATTAAATGGTGAGATTAGCCTTATCCGTTTCCAATATTTTACCCCAAATCCACCAATTATTAGAGTGTGCGTAGCTTGTAAACTTTAGAACTTGGCCTTTGCATCATTTCGAGACCATAGACGAGGTATGTTGAGTTAGCTCGATGTATTTGGACTTTTCACTTTTAGAAGGCAATATTATAGGATTATCACCCAAATAGCCTACCATTGTGAGTCTATCGATTAGTCACCTCGACTTTTCGACCCCATGTGAAACCCTTTTGTTGCACTCACCTTTAGTGCAAGATACCCCTACATAACCCTTCCTGATTCCTTTCATTTTGTCAACCCAATATATTGTTTCGTTACACCTATACACCTTAGCCTACCCTGTAGTCTCTATTTGTGATTGGGAAGTCATCATTTGCCTAAGTTCAAGGTTCGAGTGGAAAGGTTTGGAAATCACGCTTTCATCGACAACATTTATGAAGATCATTGAAGACCCCCGAATTCCCATTGTTCATCTCAAGTGGGGGATGTTATGTTATTGTTATGATTCAAAAAAATGATGAGTTATGATATTGTAAAGTGCGATGTTATAAGCACTATAGTATGAGCTTTATTGATTAGTATCGAGGAGGCCACCTCAGTCACATTTGAAGATTAGAGTTGGTAGTTTTGCCAACGAAGAAAAGAAAGGTGTGCCCATCATGAAGTCCTCTAATGACACATCTACCTTGCATTTCATGATCCGGTTTCTAGACTTCTAAACTTGAACTTTGGGCCGACGGTAAGTGGTGATGACTTGGTTATAGATTTAGACTACCTGCTTGTTTTCATTTTACACCAATTATATATCCCATGTCTTATCCTACCCTTTAGTCATGATGCATGTCTAGGTGATGCAGCGAGCAATCTTTGGTGTCTTGGCCATGGATTTGGTCATGTATCATTGATTTTGTCCACTTCGCCGTGACATGTTAGTAATGACAAATCACCCCTTAACCTTTGTCGTGTCTACCCATATTGCCTTCGAGAATTGTTTAGCCCTTAACTCTAGTGGTGGAGATTTGTGTAACCGCCAAGCTTATGATAGAATACATGCTATGCTGTGCGATTGAGTGATCACCCCGAAATTGACACTTAGAGTAGTTGAGAGATTTGAGTGTTTGTTCCCCTTTCGTGAGGTGTTCGGCTTTGTTTTATTCTAGCATAAGGGATTTTTAAACTCATATTTTCCAGGTTTTGGGAGATATCTTTTTAGGAATCTATCTAACATGGTCTACTTGAGGGCAAGTAGAGTTTAAGTGGGGGATATTTGATAACATCAAATAGTCCTGAATATTAAGTGTCAAATTCCCCATAATGCTCGTTATTTATATCATTTATATGGATTTACGCTTGTTTTCCATTGTTTTCCACTTTCAGGTAAATTACGAGCATTGTAGCTAAAGAGACATGGAAAAATTACTAAAGATTTATCATAGTATGCCTATTTGGAAGTTACTGCAGAATCCCTCTCTCACATTACCCGTAACTATTACGTGACTCGAATACCAACTTATCAGAGGTTACTTACGTAACTCTTCCCAAAGGTTACGACGTAACTACATTAGGTCAAATGAGGATCCGCTGCCGATACTTACGCCGAATCATGCATCACTTATGACGCGTAACCATGTTTATTGAAGACTACTTGTAACCACTTATTAGGTTACGCCGCACCAGCAGATCTAGTGCATTTTCGACGGAATAGAAGGTTACGGCTTAAATCCTATATTGGTTACCGCAAACCCACCGGCCTATAAATACCCCACAAATTACAAAGATTTCTAATCATCCCATTCCGCACACAACTCTCTAAGAACGTGAGAAAAAGCTCAAGGCAGGTCTAGGGGAGCATACTAAGCTGTTTCCAAGGGAGAAGTCACTCCATTACGATAAGCTTTAGCATTTTATATTTCTTTTACTTTCAATTCATGTATTTCGTACCTTTGAATATTAAATTGATTTGCATGATTAATATGAGCGGCTAAGCACCCTTTGGTACTAGCCTAGTTATGATTCCTTAATTGTTTTGTTTAGCCTAACTTTACTTCCGCATTATTTCTAAGGTATGCATGCATAGTTCGAGTCACCCTGGTTCGGTAGTTTTGAATGGCGGTAGAGGCCAATCGCCTAGAGATATGACCAACTGACTTAGAGCGGACCGGACGGAAGGGTAAGATATGACCAACTGACGACCCTTTCTACTTGTGCGATTTGACCAACCGATCACCTATCGTGGATGAACTTAAGAATCGGGTAGTGTCTAAGTTCCTAACTGCCGGCACTCACTATTTAGAATCTAGCATGTAGCGGTACTTAATGACTTGGCAGGACCGTGAACAACAGACTTCTACGACGGCGTTCCCCTGTGGTGGCATCTTTTGGTTAGGGCGAATTGACCAAATGCCGCCCCTCTAATTTGACCCCACCTGAAGTAATTGGAAGTAGGTAGACGTAGACATAACTAGTTAGGAGGATTGACTAGGTTAACACCACTATTCCTCTATTGATTTCCCTTTACCCATTTATCCGCTTATTTTATTCGCATCATTAGTTTAATTAATTAAATCCCTATCAAACCATTATTATTCCGGACAATTAGACTTAGTAATAATCCAACACACATAGCTCTTGGGACGACCTCGGCTTTACCATTTACTACACTACACGCGACCGGGTACACTGCCCGTTAGTGCATTAGGGTAGATAATAGGTATAGCAAGACACTATAAATATTAAGACCTGGTCAGTAAACCTGCATCAATAGGCTCAATGTCCGGTTTACATGTCGGACCGGTCCGGACCGAGACCGAAATAATAAAAAACCCCAGACCGAGACCGGACCGTTGGTCCTTCGGTCCGGTCGGTTTTCGGTCTGTCCGGTCGGTTTTGTCGGTCGGTCCTGTCGATCCGGTCGGATTGCTCACCCTTATAATATCGTCCTTCTGGAAGCCCTTTTACATCCCTTGGTGTTGCGTGTTGGGAAGTTATTTTAAAATTTAGAATTAGGGATTGTATTTATAGCCTCGTCAAAGTTATAACGTAACATTGTGAATTGGTTACGCCGTAACCATCGTATCTCAGATGATCTTATCCATAATAAAATATTTACGGTGTAACATTAAGAATGGGTTACGACCGTAAAACTATCGTAGTGAATTTTATCACTTTTATGTTGTAACCTTGCGTAAGTATCTTGACCATAAAAATTCTTCTAAGTCTGGGATTATATACGGTGTAACTATGTTGTGAAGTTACGTCATAACCTTGAACTACGTTGACTTTTATCGTTTAGTGTATATCCTAGTTACGGCGTAAGTAGAGTATGGAATTACGCCATAACTATTGTCTGGCCAGCATACTCTTGTATATTTACTTTAATAACCTTTCAAATCCGCGTCTCTTTGTTTCTATGCTCATTAATGACCTGAAAATGATAACTTAAGAAATAAGAGCATATTTTCAAGTAAAACAATACAAATGATGAGCATATTAGGAGGAAATTAACACTAAAATATCAGGACTATTTGATGTTATCAACAAGACAACTCTGTTTTTTATTCCCTCATTATAAGGGTCTTTATCTGCATTTTGCTTGGATTGTTTCACTTTTTCTCTAATGATACTAACCCTTTCATGTATATTATCATTCTTCCAACTTAATTGATTCAATTTAGCTTTAATAGGTTTTATTTTCCACACCACTTTAAACATACTATACCCCTCTATCTCCTTATTTCACTATGTCATTAAAATTGGGATGAACTCCTTTTTTTCAGTGATGAAGTTAGAAAATTTGTATTCCCTTTTGTGCTTTAGCCCACCATTAAGAATAACCAATACAATAGATAAATGGTCACATATAAGATGAGGTAGAAATACACCATGTGCTTGAGGGTATTTATCTAGGAAACTATCATTTATCATCACCCTGTCTAGCTTGTTCAACTCAAGATTTTAGTCCAAATATACTGAAATCCTGAACTAAGAATATCCTCAACTTTTATCTCAAAGAACACAACTATGGAACTCAATCATGTCATATGAAGATATGGAGCCTCCAATTGAGTGTTCATTGACATCAAGTGCAACATTAAAATCCCCAATAATAACCCATGGTACACTATTAGTTGTTTTCTTATGAGCACCCAATTCATTTCACATTTTCTTCCTTTATGTCCTAGAATTACTAGCATATACTATAATACAAAAGAACTTGATTTTCTAGACTCACTGTTTCTACAAGAAAAAACATACTTTGCTTTGCTTTTGCTAGTAACCAAATCTTGACCATGTTTGGATCCCAACCTACCATGATCATACAACCTTTGTGCTTAAAGAGTTATTTGAAGGATCATTCGTGGCTTTGGCACATGAGGTACATGAACTTAAACTTTGGTGACTTAAAGTTATTATATTCAAAGGGTATGGTGAAAGGGTTAGATCAAGCTGATCATCCCAATTAAGTGTATAAAGGATGCCTTCTTGGGAACATTCTAGGAGTTCGTTCTCAAAAGAAGCAACATCAAGAGTTAACGATCCTTTACAACTAATTTACACCGATTTTTGCGGTCCCATTACTCCACCATCTCCTGGTAAGAATCTTTACTTTATGCTTTTTATTGATGACTTTTCAAGAAAAACTTAGATATATTTTTTGAAAGAAAAATCCTAAGCTTTTGAAGCTTTTAAGATAATTAAAGCTATGGTAGAAAAGGACAAATGATTAAAAATTAAATCCATGAGATCCCATAAAGGTGGAGAATTTTTATCAAAAGACTTAAACAAATTTTGTGGGGATAATGGGATCCGGAGATTTCTAATTGCTCCTTGCTCCCCACAACAAAATGAAATGGTGGAGAGAAAGAATAGAACCATTATAATTATGGTCCGAAGCATGTTGAAAAATAAGAAAATGCCAAAGGATTTTTTGCCGAAGCGGTTGATCGCGGTATATCTATTGAACCGGTGTCCGTCAAAGCGTTGACGCATGGAATGGATTGACTATGCGGTATATCTATTGTACGGCACTCTAACGAAAGCATAACATATGTCCATGTTCCGAGCCAAAGGTGATCCATGCTTGATGATAGAAGTGAGAAGCATCTGTTCGTTGGCTACGACAAGCAGTCGAAAGGTTATAAGCTCTATAATCTAATCACGGGTAAGATGGTAGTGAGTAGATACATAGAGTTTGATGAAGAAGAAACATGAGATTGGAGAATTAAGGAAAATGAAAGGTATGCCTTTCTTCCTATAATGACGAAGAAGAGACAGGTGAATCAAGTCAAGAAGTCCAACAACCTCAAAGTCCAACTCCAACTCAAGACTCACCTTCAAGTTCAAGTGAAGGAGAACTAAAGACAAGAAGTTTGCAGGAGCTCTACAAGGTAACTGACGAGATACCCCTTCTTTGTTTATATGTTGACTATGAACCTTTAGTTTTTGAAAAGGCTATGAAAAGCAATAAATAGAGACAAGCCATGGACGAGTCGATAAATTCAATAGACAAGAATGATACGTGGGAGTTGACAAGCCTTTCGAAAGGCCAAAAGGCTATCAGAGTAAAATGGGTATACAAGGATAAGAAAAACGGCAAAAGCGAAGTGCAGAAGTACAAGGCAAGACTTGTGGCAAAAGGTTACAAACAAAATCATGTGATCGAATACGAAGAGGTATTTGATCCTGTTTCTCGTTTAGAAACTATTAGAATGATTATTGTTATTGCTGCTCAATATAGGTGGAAAATCCATCAAATGGATATGAAGTCTGCATTTCTAAATGGACTTCTCGAAGAAGAAGTTTATGTGTAGCAACCGGAGGGATATGTTGTCAAAGGGCAAGAAGGTAAATTGCTAAGGTTGAAGAAGGCCCTATATGGTCTAAAGCAGGCACCACGTGCTTGGAATACAAGAATTGACAAGTATTTCCGAGAACATGATTTTATAGAATGCTTAAGCGAATATGCACTTTACGTGAAATTTGGAAATGGAAGTATATTGATCTTCTGCTTGTATGTGGATGATTTGACATTTATAGGAAATTCTACAAGTATGATTAATGAACTCAATAGGTCAATGACGAAAGAGTTTGAGATGACAGACATATGACTTATGTATTATTAACTTGGCATTGTGGTGAAGCAAACATACTACGGAATCTTCATATGTCAAGAAGGATATGCCAAGGAGATATTAAAGAAGTTTGGCATGAAGAAATGTAATCCCGTTGGCACCCCCCATAGAACATAAGGCAAAGCCTTCTAAGCAAGACAGAGGAGAAGCGGTAGAGTCAACTCTATTCAAGAGTCTCGTTGGAATTTTGCGCTTTTTGACATGTACAAGACCCGACATACTCTTGGCGGTTGGATTGATTAGTCGTTTCATGGAAGAGCCTACGACTAAAATTTTGGAGATTGTGAAGAGATTCCTCCGCTATATCAAAGGTACTGTAGACTATGGTATGTTTTATTCAACAAATGAAGACTTCAAGCTGGTTGGATATAGCGACAGTGATTGGGCTGGAAACAAAGACGATGAAAGTAGTACAATAGGATTCCTATTCTTTCTGGGTAACAATGCTATTACATGGTCTTCAAAGAAGCAACTGATCATTACCTTGTCCAGTTGTGAAGCGGAGTACGTAGCTGCAATATCGTGTGTATGTCACGTAATCTGGCTCAGAAGTATGCTAAAGAAGCTACACATGGAGCAAGAATATGCAACTGAAATCTACGTGGATAACAAGTCAGCAATTGACTTAGCGAAAAATCTTGTCTACCATGAGCGAAGTAAGCATATTAACACTCGTTATCACTTTATAAGAGAGTACACTGCATGAAAGGATGTTCGAGTAATACATACGATGTCCGAAGACCAAGTTGCAGATATCTTCACCAAGCCGCTAAATGAGAAAATTTTCTCAAGACAACGAATGATGCCTGGAGTCGGGAAATCAAGTTTAAAGGAGGGTATTGGATCATAAACTTGATTTAGTCCGAGCCCTTATAGAGGAAGTTTTTAGAATAACGTAAAATGGTCATAGAAAATATCTTTGTGAAATATCTTGAATGATACTAGAAATATTTAGCTAGAGTTATCTAGAATTAGACATCTAGATAAGGATGATGATGTATTAAGAATGATCAGGATGATGCAAGAAGTATATAGATCGTAGTAGAATGTTCATGAACATATCTTGTCTCTAGAACATTTCATGGAGTAGTATAAATAGGTGTTAGAGTGATGCATTTGTAGAATGAAACAAAGTTAAGAAATAAAATTACATCAGGCCTGGATTTGGGCATGTGCGGGGTGGTCGACCGCACAGGGCCTCATTTTTCCGGGGGCCCCAACGTTGAAAAAGTCGATAATAGTATGCATTCATTTTTGGATGATTTTATGCAAATAACAGGCATTGTATGATGGGTAATATGAGTTTTAGATGATTATGAACTTGCTATTGAAGACATACTGAAAGTCAAAGCTTCTGTTGTTTATTAATGGAGTTTGCATGTGATGGGGAAGATGAACCAAATGGCGTGTAAAAGGATCTGTATATACCTACTATATGGGACCGCTTAATTATTTTTATCTTATAACCCCAATAGTAAGTATTAAGTTTTAATTTATCTCCTTTAACTTTTACATATTATGTATTTAATACTTTGGTTTACAATCGTCGGTCGCGAAGCCAAATAAAGAGTTATATTTTACAAATACTTTATTTTATAATAATTTTTGTAAAATACACTAGTAGTTGAAGGTATATTAATATGAAATTTGCTACATCCATATAAAGTTTACACAAAAAAATCCCCACTCGCTAACATGTCAGCTGGTGATTGGTTTTTGTGCGATGTGGATCCCATAAAAAAACCAATCACCCGCTGACACGTCAGCGAGTGAGGATTTTTTGTGTAAACTTTATGTGACCCTAGCATGCCTCTATTAATATTGTCTGGAATCAAATAAGCTTTGGCCATTCTTACAAACGATTTTTTTCTTTTTTTCTTTTAATGATTTAGGGTCTCTGTCAATATTTTGCACAGAGCCTCTGAAATCAACGAGACGGCCTTTAGTTATTCTAAAAGTTTTCTAAGTTTTCCTCTCTTCAACTGATATAAGCCTAAAAGGCTCTTGTGTTTTCCGAAGGAATGAGAATGTTGCTAATTTTTCATACAATCTATTGTGACTTCAGCAACACCTTTTGATATTATATGTGTAACATGGAATTATACGCAACCACAAATAACGGATGTTGGGCAACATCCTTGTCAATTACATACAATCGAATAGCTTAAAGTTGATGGACTTTCGAAGTAGCCAATTTGTCGATGACAAGGCCGATAACGACTGCACAATGTTGTGAATTCAGGTCTCTTTGTTCTAGTGTCATAATCGATGGATGAGATCGCTTAAAGCCTTTAAAGTCTTCTAGCTTGAGTACGTGTTAATACCAGTTCCATTGACATAAACTTTTCCCTCGTCGATCTGTTTAATTTAAAAGACTTATACTTCACAGGGATTAATATGAAAGACCTACATATAACAAAAATTAAATTCTAGTATGTGGGCAGGTATACAGTGACCACCAAAACCGTGTCACTATGTTTGATGAATTGACACGTTTTTATATTAGTAGTAGAAAGTTTACTTTTTTATATCAAGGCAAGTAAAAGGTGCTAGTTTTTTGCTTTACCTTGATGTTTTATGGAAAAAGCGTCTCTCAGAAACCTCCAAACTTATGTTTCACACTCTTTCGTGTAGTTTTGTCAGTATAATTTACCGACTCTTTTTCTAGGTGCACATTAAACACCATGACTTATTTGTTTAATTTCCCTCCTTTTACCGAATATTTTTTTGGACGGCGAAGAAATATATATATAAATAAACAAAACTAAGAATGTTTACCCAGCAAGAGGCTAGGAGCAAATACACAACATAACTAACTAAGTTTTGAATTAAATTACCAGCTTCAATTCCTTGTAGTTTACATGCAATGACACGTGAGTTAGGTACTTAGATATTTAGTTTCAAAAATAAAAAGTTATCTTAATTAATACGTAGTAATACCCAATCAATGTTGCAACTTGACCGAAGTATACCAACGGACTTGTTCAGTCGTCACTTTCCTACAAAAACTTAGGTCGCTAATAGTCTCTTTTAACGTATGTATGGATGTCCAGATGTCATGTCAAATTGAGCAATCTCTAAGCGATCCAAAGCAGGTCCAAACTGGTATTTGGTCCCTCACTTTTTGCCCACCTCTACCTACTAGTAACTTTCACTAAAATACATGATCCTATATCA
The DNA here is from genome assembly GCA_910596185.1 of Chrysanthemum makinoi. Lineage (NCBI taxonomy): Eukaryota > Viridiplantae > Streptophyta > Magnoliopsida > Asterales > Asteraceae > Chrysanthemum > Chrysanthemum makinoi. The sequence continues at coordinate 31,414,288 of OU343221.1, read as the reverse complement.
TCGCGCCGACGCAATTATTCTGTCGCTAATTTTGACCATTCTGGACTAGTTTTATGTGCTATATATACGCAATAACATGCATAGATTATTAATGCTAACAAATTCCCGACCACTTACCAATCGTACGTCCAAAATTGGTATCCATCATTGATAATGGTTGGATAGAACCCTAAAGGTTTCCTTTTTTATGACAAATGCCACTCACATTATCTAAACTTAACTTACATTTAGAGATATTATCATGCCTACCCTCAATACTAACATACTGGTTTAGCCTAGTAGCTACTACAAAATGAAAGGAAAATTGTTGGACCACGTGCACAGTCACATGTACCTAACCAACAAGAAAATAATTGTTTAAGTGTCACTAACAAAATTTGTTGCTAGTTTTCTATAAAATAATAAAGATCTGGCCCTTCAAAAAAATTAGAATTTCAAGTCCTCTCCCAACCAATAGTTGTGTCACTAACTAAATTACACCAAGAAATGTACAACATGATATTGCATCATCTCAATTTCCATGGATGTACTTGTAGTATGAAAACTTTAATTCAACAAAATCTTGAAAATTGACAACACAACTCAAGAATCATTCATATAAGGTCACCAATTAACAAGAAGATAACATAAAAGTAGAACTTATAATGCATATGGAACACACTTAAGCGATTTCTTTTGCAGCGTCCTTTCTCTTATCGACCTTATGCCAGAGAAAACGATGGAGCAAATACAAAGCCGAAAGAGTGTAAAACAAATGAAAAGGTTTTGATCTGTAGCTTTTCGTGCGGTAGAAAAAGCACTAAGAACATGTAGTAGTACTCAAAGAAAAGAAAGGAAGAATGGGTATGTACCATATGTTGATTTTGGTATGGTTCACATACCCCACAAAATTCAATCAATACCATACAGATAGATAGTAAAAGAGTATTAGAGTTGCTATATAGCAATCAAAGGAAAGATGATAAAATTGAAATACATGTTCTAGATTCCACTAGAAATCAACATCAACTTTAGTTTTTTATTTCCAAAAGTAATATATTGAAAACTCATACCAAATAGTGCGAAAATTAGCGACAAAAATGTGGTAGGGCTAACCTTTATCACATTGTTTGATCTTCTTAAAATAGTGGAGGGTCACCTTTAGAGTTGTACATCCTTCTTTGCCTATATAAAGGCATGTTCTTTCATTAAATCAGTGTGAAGTTAACTTGAGAAGCTAAAGAGAGATAGAGAGAGAAAGAGTTCTTGATCTTGTTAATTGCTCAAGCTCTTTGCATTAGGTTACTTGAAGTTACAAAATGGTTAGTGTTATAAACTTCTGTTAAGATCTCTGTCTAGAATTTTGCTCAATTGGTCATATACTACTAGTACTAATTAAGTTAGTCCAAAGCAGTATCGGTCGGTCATGTATGTGGTTTGGTTGTTTCATACAATCTCGTACGTTTTTATACGTTTTAAATTCTTTTTGATTGTTCAAATGTGTATTATAAAGTCCTTTTAACTCAAAACTTAAATTTTCTCAAAGCATAATCTTGATTTTTAGAACCCTAAATGCTATTGATCATGTTTAATTGGATGGTAGATCATAGTTTGTGTTTATATGTGTTTTCAGACCGACAAGTCGAGTTGGACCGTAGCTGATGCAGTGGACTACAAGGGTTTCCCGGCTGATAGGTCGAAAACCGGTGGGTGGGTGCCTGCTGCCCTAATTCTTGGTGAGTTCATACACAATTTATCAATTTGCATCACTGTTTTCACATTCTAACCTATACGAGCATGCATGTGCATGCTTACATGTAGTGGTCCTGTCATCAATTTGGTTCACATGCTCGGGTTCGAGTAAACATTGCTTAGCACAAACAAACACGTACAATTAGCTTATCTTCATATATGCAAGTCATGTATTTATATGCAAGTACGTAGCTAGGACAAAGTTGATCATAATATTGGACCACCCCACTAGGTTTTATTTTGTACTATTGTGTTTGGTATCTTCATATATGCTTCCATTCAATGAATTTTGTCTTTGATTCACTTCCATGTGATTGAGATCGCACGAGAAGGCGATAGGTCTAGCTATCCGATATCACATCTTTGACGTCTGGTCAGCTTTAATTTCCATCATATAAAAGGCATGGGAGGTGTTTAAATTTGATAGGAGGTTGTTGAAAGATTGTTATACAAGTCATTGTGCATGATACATGCAAACTATCTACTTGCATGATGAAATACAATATTGGTTTCATTTCATTACTTTAGTCTATGATAATAATTAAGTAATTAAGAAATTAAGAAATTAAAAAGCTATGATTGCCTTTGGGCTTGTTAAATGCTCATAGATCCACATTTACTAAAAGTCACGATTTTGAGTATTATCTTAGTTCTTCAACTATTCAACTTACTAAAAAAAATACATTCACTTGATATCCCAAAGTCTTGGGAGGTGAAAGGAAATAAAAAGTTTTAATCATAAGTATACATGCACCAACAAGTAACATGCTATTTGTCAATATGCAACTCAAAACAAGCTTACTTTTTATCTCAAACTATTTTAATATTTCACTTTCTATATATATCCACATATTAAACATTAATTTGATAAATAAACTTTGTTTTATATTAAAAGATGAGAAATAACACATGGACTTAAATTTAGGCTTAAACTTATACTTAAAATCACTTGTCATTATCTTTATGGGTCGTAAAAGAAGTGGGTCCATGTCTGCAGTCATCAGAATGCTGACACTTTGTTTTATGTCTAAGTTTAGGCCTAAGGTCCACGTATCATTTATGGTATATACTAGTGATCAATCATTGTCCCCTTGGTAATAATTGAGATATTTGTGGTCCACAATCACAAAAGTCTATTCAACATAATCTCACTCCTAACATTCCTACCTAGGATCATGAGATGTCAAATCTCTATCTTTTCTCTATAATTATTTTTTATTTTCTACCCGTATTTAAGGGGGAGAGTATCCCCTTTCAAATAACTTCTCAAGTTAGATGATCTTTGATTATTAGATTAAAAATCAAAAGTCAAGATGATGTGGTTTCATTTTGACCTTTGACTTTAATCCAATGGTTGAAAATCCTCTAACTTGAGTTAAGTTGTCCCACCTACTTGAGATGATCCTCTTCCCATTTAAGGTGAGGACCAAAACATGTAAAAGTAACCAAACGTTGTTGTTAGAAATGGGTTAATTATCTAAATGTATCTTACTTGTCACTTTTGTGAGTTGTATATATCATCGTTAAAATCAAACTATTTAAAAACTAACTTTTTGAATTTAGATTATTCCGTGTATCGATTGTCATATTTTTTTATATCAATTCAAGTATTTTTGAAAATCAAATCACGTATTTTTAGAAATCGGTAGAATAATCGAAATTTCAAAAACTGGGTTATTAAATAGTCTATTTTGCCATATGGTATATATGGCAAAATGAGCTTAGTTGTGCAAATTAAGCATAGTCTATGTGTACAACTAATACAGTGTTTAAGCAACTTTAAGAACTAAGCTCATTCTGCCGTATATATACCATATTAAAAAAAATAAAGAAACCAGGCTAAGAATCTTGATTTTGACTTGGAACACACACAGGTATTGAAATAATTGAGAGGCTATCAACAATGGGAATAGCAGTAAACTTGGTGACATATTTGGGTGGAACCATGCACCTTCCTAGCTCAACAGCTGCCAATGTGGTCACTGATTTCATGGGCACATCTTTCCTCTTGTGCCTACTTGGTGGCTTTTTAGCTGACTCTTTTCTTGGCAGATTCAAAACTATTGTCATATTTTCCTTTATTCAAACACTAGTAAGTCTTCTTATCATATTTGCATTACAGTTTTTACTGTCTTGCCTTACATATGCTATAAGGAATAGTTAGAACAAGTCGGCTTACTTTTCTGTTATCATTTCGTTTTTTATTATGTTAGGGTACTGGTACGCTAGCATTAGCGACCAAGTTGCCAAGCCTAAGGCCGCCACCATGCCACCCCAAGGAAGAATGCAAAGAAGCAAATGGATTCCAAATGGGAATTCTCTACCTTGCTTTGTATCTCATTGCGGTTGGAACAGGTGGCCTAAAGTCAAGCGTCTCAGGATTTGGGACGGATCAGTTTGATGAGAAGAACGAAGAGGAAAAGACACAAATGGCGTATTTCTTCAATAGGTTCTTTTTCTTCATCAGTTTAGGAACATTAACTGCGGTTACAGTGCTTGTGTATATCCAAGATGAAGTTGGTAGAAGTTTGGCTTATGGAATTTGTACAATCGCGATGTTTATTGCTATCTTGATTATCTTGTCCGGAACTAAAAGATACCGGTACAAGAAGAGTGCAGGAAGCCCTATTGTCAACATACTGCAAGTACTTGTTGTCGCTATAAAAAAGAGAAAAATGGATCTTCCTTATGACTATGGCATGTTGCACGAAACTACTCCCGATGGTTCAAGGATCCGTCATACAGATCAATTCAGGTTAGTTTTTAAAAAAAATCATTGCTCTGACATATATAGAGATTGAAAAATGGACTTGCTGTGTAACATGTCATGTTAAAAAGTCATCTTTTAGCACAATATAAACATTGACTTTCATTTCACTCATTTGACCCGTTATCTCTTCTTGTAGGTGTCTAGACAAGGCTGCAATCGTAGCAGAAGGAGATTTTGTAAGAACCAGTACAGGTTCTGTTGCGAACCCATGGAAGTTATGCACGGTGACAAGGGTGGAAGAAGTGAAAATGATGGCCCGATTGTTGCCTGTTTGGGCAACAACCATACTATTTTGGACGGCTTATGCCCAAATGATCACTTTTTCTGTTGAGCAAGCTTCCACTATGGAACGAACCGTTGCAGGGTTCAAAATCCCTGCTGGATCCCTCACTGTATTCTTCGTGCTTGCCATATTGCTTACTTGTGCCGTATATGACTCTTTGATCATCCCCTTATGGAAGAAATGGAAAGGAACACCAGGTACACATCAAGTTCTATATTTTGCCTTATCCCATGGATCATTGATTCGTTGTATATCTAATTTTCTCAAGTACAAATGTTGAAATTTACTAGCGCTCAGTCGGGTTTTGTATACCACGTGCTATTTCTAATACTAGTCTCTTTTTTCCACCAACAGGTTTCACTGATCTTCAAAGAATGGCCCTCGGCTTGATCCTCTCAACTTTAGGAATGGCAGTAGCCGCGTTTGTTGAAATGAAGCGATTATCAGTCAGTAAATCCGTGGGCGAACCAACTTCCACAAACCCTTTACCAATAAGTGTGTTCATGCTCATTCCACAGTTCTTCCTAGTAGGCTCGGGTGAAGCCTTCATATACACGGGACAACTAGATTTCTTCATCACAAGATCACCAAAAAGCATGAAAACAATGAGCACGGGGCTATTTCTAACAACACTTTCACTCGGGTTTTTCATGAGTAGTTTCCTTGTGTCAGTAGTGAAGAAAGTGACCGGGAGCCATGGCAGCCAAGGGTGGCTAGCTGATGATATTGACCGTGGGAGATTGGATTGCTTCTATGGATTGTTGGCAATTTTGGGTGTGATAAATTTTGTGGTTTATCTTGTGGTTGCAGCTTGGAACAAGAAAGATGATAAAGCGTCACAAACAGTGGAAATGGTTTGATTAATAATGTCTGGTTACTTATGTAGATTGTGTGTGTTTTCTTGTTTATATTTCATGTCACTTTTTCTTGTAATGTTTTTGGTAATCTATATGGAATTTCATCTAGTTTTATTGAGCTTGACCATAATACTAATGTTCTGTTAATCAATATCGGAATCAACGTCCTCACGAAAGTAGCTAAATACATATACAGTCTATCAAAGTCGTCGATTTTCCTTTTTCTCATTTAAGGATCCAAAATAACAAACCTGAGTGATAAAATAAGCTAAAAACATATACAGTATATATGAATAATAATATTTACTTAATGGGCCTGACTCCTGAACAAGGATTAACTCTATTGGTCCTACAAATTGAAGATGGATTCTTATTTGGGCCCAAGTTTATCATCATAGTACTATATATATATGTTGGGATATTTTAATGAACATTAATATTGTCTGATACTGGTGCAAAAACACACCACTTGGGCATACTAATGTACCATCAACAGCAAACATCATGTGAAATACATCACTGTTATGTACTTATTTTCTTTCGATCCCTAGCTTTTGAACCCAATGCTCACATAACACTTGTGTTCGGTTTCCTAGCAACTTTTCTTGTTAATATAGCAGCCCCTAATGCTCATACAATGTTGTATCAAGACATCAATCAAATTCAATGTAAATGTTCAAAAGATAGCAAAAGTACTAGACACAAGTGGCCCGCAGCAAAAACGACACGCATGTGTATCATAATAAACGTAAGGATCATATTTCTCTAAGATTCGAATATCGTTCAATTATGTGTATACACTAAACCGATTTACTCAATTTGTTTTCTTAAGAAAGAACATACATACAACAAAAGTTCATAGAACAACGGCAGTTTACTAGATTGATATAAGCATATCAACCCTAACCGTATAAAAAGGCAGAACACTTACAACTACCATATCCTTTCATACAGATTATAAACTTAAAGCTTATTTCATTGACTCCCATACTCAGAACACGGAACATATGCATATTTTAGCAACATTTAACTATCAAGAGGTGTTTGGGATTGATTATTATTTTAAATAAGAAGTTTCAAATTGCTTATACAAAACAAAATAACAAATTATATGCCTAAAAAATGATCAGATTAACAATTTAAACAAAGCAATCACAAACTGCTTTATCAAAATACAATAAGCAGTTTAATAAGCGATCCTAATCACAATAACATAATACTTTAACAAAATTAGAACCATCGATCAACAACATAACAAAATCTCATAACACAAACGTACGATAATCAACATGTACGTATCACATATATCAAATGACAAGTCATTCCACTTGTACAATTTCCATACCAAAATAACATAAATTAAATACCTAAAACATCTCATTCCAAGCTAATGAAGTATACTAATCAATCATTCGACTCACTCTTTTTGCTCAAATTTTCCCCTTCTTGTTCTTCCAACAACTTCCCAGATTCATCATCCGTGCCCAACACCTTCTTTTCCGCTTCTTTAGCCTTAAGTGCTTGCAACTTCGCGTGATTATAATATCCAACACCCAAAAACGCAACCACATACCCAAACAAATTAACCCCGGACACATTATCTTTAATCACACCCCACGAAAACGCAATCAACAACCAATCTTTAACCACACCCGCAACATTCATAGTCAAAGCAGACGTCTTCCCAACAAGCAAAAAAACCGCAAGATTCAAAGCAAAAGCACACAATGAATTCATCCCAAACATCAAATACTCAAAATGCAAACTAGACGTATCCCTTAAAACCGGAAACTCAACAATGTACCAAGGTATACACAAAAACCCTAAACAACAAGGTGCAACATAATACAACGACGTGATAGGATTAAAAACAATCCCTTTACTATTCAACAATATTTGAATCAATACTAAACGAGTCGCTTCAAAACAAACAGCACTTAATTGTAACACAACACCAAATGTACTAAACTTAGCTTCGCCATAAGCAGCAATACAAACACCTAATGATATAGCCACCATATTACTCATAACATTTTTACTAAACTTTTCTTTCTTAAATAAAATCCCAATAGTATAAACACAAACAGGCATTAGAGCCTTAAGCATTTGAATAAAACTTACACTTAGATAAATATAAGCACTATTAGAAAACCATAAACTTAATGAATATAACAACCCTATTGGTATAACTGACTTAATATAAATATCACACGTCATTTTGCATGGCTCAACCAGTTTCATGACGTGTATGATGACGTGAGCTAATACGGTACAAAATAGCATATGGATCATTGTGAGCGTAATAGGGTAAGGCCAATTGTACATTTTGTGATCAAGGATGTATTTGTTGTATATGATCACGGTGAAAGATAATAAGATCCAGATTGTGACATATGTGTATGAAATGATGATTTTTCTTAGTAGGGTTTGATCTTTGGTCATTTTTTGGAAATGGAAATGGATTTAGGATTGGAATTTGGTGAAATTTATGGGTTTTTGATGTATTTGAATGAGGGTGATTTGGGATTTTGGTGAGTGTGAGAATTGAATGAGAGTTTGGATACACGAGATGAGTGTTATATAGGAAACTTAAATATATATAGTTTTTTTTTTTTAATTTGTTTAACATTTATATGTATCATTTTTGTAATAAAAAAAGGGGTAATTTCAGTTATATTTATATTTGATAAAAATAAACTAGAGACATGGTGATTATAAAAGTGACTTTAATTTAATTATAATGAATAAATTATATTTTGGTCATAAATTGTTAAGCGAATGTTATTTCCTAATGTCATTAAGTGCACAAAATGAAACGTAATAGTCAAAGCATACAATTCATCACGATTCTGAAAACAGAAATGTAAAATGGTTCTATTAATTTATGCAAACCAACGCAAATTAAACAACTGTTATCTGTGCAATTTACTCATATTCTTTAAAAAGGAATTATCAAACATTAAAGACGGTACTAAATATACTTGACTTCAAAACATGGAAGAGAATTATCATGTAAAAGTAACAAAACAAAAAGTGCATAACGTGACAACTCTAAAGTGTTGAGAGCCATATTATTAAGGTAAACGAAAAAGATAAACTGGTTGATTCTAATTTTAGTCTTTAAAAACAGTAAGTTAAGCTAATAGCGATGACATAGATGGCAATGTACTTGTAAGTTGTAACAATGTAAGATAAGATAAAATCAGATAAGAAAACAACGCTACACTTAGATGATAACATGTCGTAATCACACATTCACACTACATTGTGCACATCCGATCCTTACATGTACTGGTAAATAAAATTATGTTGTTCTCGAGGATCACCATGCATATAGAAGCTTTGTGAGCATACTATGTCCTGAAACGTGCCATATTGTGCCCATACGACGTCCTACATTACACATTCTTCCTTTACTTTACGCACATGGGACGTTTTATCTAAGCCCATAAAATCGTGGCGACTTTGGAACTCTACTATTGTGCCAAAAGCATACGATAAGCAATACTGTATAAGTGCATACTAGCAGGGTACCAACGCGTTGCGGCGGCGGGTACCCTGAAATAAATTTTACGGTGAATCATGTATTTTAGTTTATTATGTTCTTTTTGACAATAAATTTACGGATATCAAAATTTCAGTATAGCCCGTCGGGCTCGAACGAACCGTTGACCCATATATTTTATTTGATTTAAATAAACTAACACATTTTACTAATATTAAAATATAATTTAAAAAATAGTACACACCAAAATTATTTCTTTGTATCAATAGCCCATTATTCACTATATCAAATATCAACCCAAACTTTTTTAAACTATACTTGGCCCACTAATAATCTTAAGAGCTAATAACTGTTGCCCTATTTCTTATACCACAAAATACACGCCTCACTTTTCATCATCTTAGCCACCATCATTTTTTCTTTCAAAATGATCAGAGTCACTCACCTACCTTATTTCTTCCAAATCTCATCTACCTTATGTCCTTATGCAACATACTACACTTCTACATCCATTATTTTAACTTAATATAAAACAACCAGGAATCATCCTTGTATCTCCAAAGGAAAAAAAGGCGAAAAAGCTGGAAAACACAAGCTACGGTTCCCACCTCGCGCCTTCGGTTCGTTTTCGGGACCATTGGAGTGGTGATGGCGCCACACCCGCAGCAGTGGTGGTGTGGTTGTGCGCGTCCGGTCGGCGTTTTCGGCCAGCGGCGTGAAAAGCGCAAGTACCCGAAGCTCTTAAAAAGAGAGAGAGAAACCGTAGTACCCATAGAGGCGGTGGATCTAGTATCTCAAAAAAACCCATCTTTTTTTCACATATCATGAGGAGCATCCTCATCATCAAGGATACGTTGACTAAAGGGTCGGAGGAAAAATTTGTGTTCGTGCAGAGAAAAAATTGTGTGGTCGTAGGAAAAATTTGTGTCGCTGCCGGAAAAAATTGTGGTCGCCGGAAAAACTTGTGTAGCCTCTGCAACAATTTTTTATTTATGTATGATTAAATTGTACATTGTGATTAAATTGTTGTTTATTTTGGTGTAGGGGTGAATTAAATAATGTATTAATTGATCACTTTAATAGTATTAATTTGGTTTTTTTTAATATGTGCATTAGAGTGTTGTACATGTTGGAAAATTTAGTGCACTTGTGGAAATAGTTCACACCTTGTAATGGGTTAGGAGGTACGGAGTGTACACCTATAAGGTCCATGAACACCCCGACTTTTGTAGTGGTTTGTATTGGTAGTGCTTGGTGAAAGTACTGTTGTGGTTACCACTGATTATCGGTGTTTCCAGCAGTACTTCCACTGGATCGATGTTTCCACGAAGTGGTGTTCTTGAAGTAGTGTTTACCTGGCGGTGTAACCCTGATAGCACTATGAAAGTCTTGATGAAAGTCTTGCTTGTGCGGTTTTGACCTATTCAAGTGGCAGTTTCAACTGCTTAATGACCACGTTTAATTGGTCATGTAACCACTAACGGCTATAATGAGGATAATTATGAGGCTATTAATGGGACGATTAATACTCATAATTCCATTGAATTAGCCAAGAGTATTATCCTATAAATAGGATATCTGATTATGCATGAAGAACACACATAAAACACAAAACACTTATATAAGCAAGGGTTATTGAATTGTGCCTAATTCCATAACTGCATTTGGTCTTATCCCAAGTAGATATTCGTGTAACCCGGGCATTAGGGTCGAATAGTTTACTTTGGAAAGTGATCACACGATTCCAAGTGATATCCGGTAACCACTTAGTGGTATTTGTTTCTGCAGAATAGTTGCTTGTTTTTGCTGAAGTTGATTATCTTACCCCTCTTTGGGAGATACACACCAACAATCAAAGTAAACTATTTTGTGATAATCAATGGCAATGCGCAATGAAACACATGGCTTCAAACTTTGCTAAGCTGAACAAGTTTGAAGGGGTGGACTTTAGGAGGTGGCAGAAGAAGATGCACTTCTTGCTGACAAGTATGAGTGTGGTGTATGTGCTGACCACTCTAATTCCTGATGATGGGGATGATGCTACAGTTGATCAGGAGGAGGAGCAAATAGGAGAATGATGACTACATATCACGAGAGGCTTAATTCTCAATGTGTTAATTCAGCATTTGCGACCACCACTGAAACTGGCTCTACCCTATGGCATGCAAGACTTGGCCATGTACATTATAAACGAATGCAAGATATGTCTAGGGATGGTTTAATCCCTGCTTTTGACATGGACACTGAAAAGTGTAAAACTTGCATGTTGACCAAGATAACCAAGAAACCCTTTCAGGGTGTTAGTCGTGAGACTAAGATCTTGGAGCTTATTCACAGTGATCTGTGTGATTTGCATGCCACTCCTTCTTTGGGGAATAAGAAGTACTTTGTAACATTTATTGATGATGCTTCTAGGTTTTGTTATGTTTATTTGTTGCACACTAAGGATGAAGCATTAGATAAATTCAAAGTGTTTAAAACTGAAGTTGAATTACAACTTGGGTCTTTGATCAAAAGATTAAGGACTGATAGGGGAGGTGAGAACATGGATACTCAGTACTTTCAATCTGTTGGAATAATCCATGAAACGACGTCCTTATACTCCTCAGCAAAATGGTATTTCGAAGGAAAAAAGCAGGTGTCTTGAAGGAGATGGTTAATTCCATGTTGTCCTATTCAGATGAGTCAAGGGTTCGGGGTGAGGCTATGTTAACAGCTTGCTATTTGCTAAATAGAGTTCCCAACAAAAGGAACAAGGTTACCTCTTATGAACTCTGGACTAAAAGGAAACCCAACCTGAATTATCTCAAGGTTTGGGGTTGTAGGGCTGTTGTAAGACTCCTTGATCTAAAGTTGAAAACTTTGGGTGAAAGAGGCATTGATTGCATCTTTGTTGGATATGCTGAGCATTCCAAGGCTTTTAGGTTCTATGTTATTGAGCCTAATGAACATGTTCATTAACTTAATAATTGAATCAAGGGATGCAGATTTTGATGAGAATAGATTCTCATCAGTCCCTAGACCAAGTTAGAGGATACCTAATGGAACTCATGACCTGGTGTATCAGAGGTCCCTGATGGTGAACCATCGTGGTCACGATGAGGTTGTGGTTCAACAACTGAACCTTGCTTAGAAAAAGCAAAAGGGTGAGGACTCCAAAGTCATTTGGACCTGAGTTTCAACTATACTTGGTTGAAGGAACAAGGAATGAGGTCTCAGACCAATACTCCTATTGCTTCATTGTTGAGGATGATCCCAAGACATTTGAAGAAGCAATGAAGTCCCAGGATATTGCTTTATGGAAAGAAGCAATCAATGATGAGATGGATTCCATCATGGGGAACAACACTTGGGTGTTGGTTGATCTACCTCCTGGTTGCAAACCTCTAGGTTGTAAATGGATTTTCAAGAAGAAAATGAAGGTAGATGGAACTATTGAAAGGTTCAAGGCTAGACTAGTCATTCAGGGCTTTAAACAAAAGTCGAGAATAGACTATTTTGATACTTATGCCCCTGTGGCTCGTATGTCGTACCATAAGACTGCGATTGCTATGGCATCTATTCACAATCGATTATTCATCGATGGATGTGAAGACAACTTTCTTGAATGGTGAATTGGATGAGGAGGTTTATATGAACCAACCTCGGGGCTTCATCATGCCTGGCAATGAAAACAAGGTGTGTAAACTGATTAAGTCTCTTTATGGACTTAAGCAAGCACCTAAGCAATGGCATCAAAAATTTGATGAAGTGGTTTTGTCTAGTGGTTATGTTCTTAACCAAGCTGACAAATGTGTATATAGAAAATTTGATGAATCTGGTAAATGAGTCATCATTTGTCTATATGTTGATGACATGTTGATCTTTGGCACTGACCAAAATCAGGTTGACTTGACAAAAGAATTTTTGTCGTCAAGGTTCTCCATGAAAGACATGGGGGAGGCTGATGTTATCCTTGGTATAAGGATTAAACATGAAAGTAATAGAATTTCTATCTCTCAGTCTCATTATATTGAGAATGTACTGAGGAAATTCAATTTACTTTGATTGTACTCCAGTGAGTACACCTATGGATACTTGTGAGAAGCTGATGCCTAATCATGGCAAGGCTGTATCTCAACTTGAGTATTCTAGGGTGATTGGTGCATGATGTATGCCATGACTTGTACAAGGCCGATATTGGTTTTGTAGTGGGGAAAATTGGCAGGTATACTAGTAATCCTAGTGCTCATCAGCAAGCGTTCGAGAGGGTACTAAAGTATTTGAAGAGAACTATGGATTATAGTCTCTCATATACTGGTTACCCATTAGTGTTGGAAAGATACACTGATGCAAGTTAGATCAGTAACACGAAGACAATTCGTCTAACAGATGGCTGGGTATTCCTACTTGGTGGAGGTGCAATTTCTTGGGCATCCAAGAAGCAAACTTGCATCACCAGTTCAACAATGAAATCTAAATTTGTGGCCTTAGCAGCTCTGGTAAAGAAGTGAATGGTTGAAAAACTTGCTTCTTGAGATTCCATTGTGGCCTAAACCTATAGCACCTATTTCTATCCGGTGTGATAGTGCGGCTACATTGGCTAAGGCTTATAGCCAAATGTACAATGGTAAGTCTAGACACTTAGGTGTCAGACATAGCATGATTCGTGAGCTTATCATGAATGGGGTGGTATCTATAGAGTTTGTGAGATCTCAACAAAACTTAGCTGATCACTTGACGAAGGGTCTGGCTAGAGACTTGGTTATAAAGTCTGCTAAAGGGATGGGTTTAAGTCCAACTTAGTCACTGAATGCTAGGACACCCAACTCCTCCTAAGGAAACTTGGGAGCTGAGTTCAATGTGGAAAGCTGAACATTCAGTGGATTGGAGCACATGTTTTATATTACATCCCAAGGTTGTGCTCAGAACACTGTGAAAGGAGGATGAAGTTTTACTTCTCAATGGTTAATTTTCTTTGAAAAAGTGCTTGGCCGGAGCATGAATAAAGAGGAACCACCTATGTAAATGTTGAAGTTTTGCCGCTTCGGGAAGCTTTGGACTTTTAGCTTTTACAACATTTATGAATTTGGATATGGACACATGGCTTGTATAGTGTCAGGAGGTGATAAGTGTTTGAAAACTTGTGTGTATTTTATCTTCAGGTATTCAAATGGGTTGAAGGGTTCAATTCTTAGAACACCCCGATTCTCGAATATTTGAAACGTGTAATTTACTAAGATGGAAATTCAATCCTCAGGACATTTTCATTTATGCACATGTTTTGCTTGATGTTTAATTTTCATGCAAAGGAAGTGAACTAAATTTGGGGAGGATTGTTGGAAAATTTAGTGCACTTGTGGGAATAGTTCACACCTTGTAATGGGTTAGGAGGTGCGGAGTGTACACCCATAAGGTCCATGAACACCCTGACTTTTGTAGTGGTTTGTATTGATAGTGCTTGGTGAAAGTACTTGTTGGTTACCTTGATTATCGTGTTTCCACGAAGCGATTACTTCCACTGGATCGGTGTTTCCAGTGGTGTTTCCACGAAGTGGTGTTCTTGAAGTAGTGTTTACACGAAGCGTGGTGTTTCCATGGCGGTGTAACCACTGATAGCACTATGAAATCGATTAAAGTACTGCTTGTAGCGGTTTTGACCTATTCAAGTGGCGAGTTTCAAGCTGCTTAATGACCACGTTTAATTAGTCATGTAACCACTACTTGCGGCTATAATGGGGATAATTATGAGGCTATTAATGGGCCGATTAATACTCATAATTCCATTGAATTAGCCAAGAGTATTATCCTATAAATAGGATATATGATTATGCATGAAGAACATCAGAAAACACAAAACACTTATAAGCAAGGGTTATTGAATTGTGCCTAATTCCGCGCATTTGGTCTTATCCCAAGTAGATATTCGTGTAACCCAGGCATTAGGGTCGAATAGTTTACTTTGGAAAGTGATCACACGATTCCAAGTGATATTCGGTAACTGTTTCTGCTGAATAGTTGCTTGTTTCTGCTGAAGTTGATTATCTTACCCTGTTCTGAGAGATACACACTAACAGTACACTATGCTTATTTGCTTGTAAGTCTGAAAATTATGTGCTTTCAAGTGTTGTACATCATGCTTAATTAGTTGCAAGTCTGAAAGTCTAAAAATTTAATAAGAGAGAGATTCATTTGTGCATTATAAGTAGTAGTGATGACTTCTTTGAAACCAAAATAGCACATTTTAGGAAATAACTATCAAATCTGAACAATATAAAATGTGTATGTAACGTTTTAAATTAATATTATTGTTTGCCATAAATGCATATAGGGATGTTCATAACAAATTTTCCTACTTGTATTTTTACCGGAAATGATCTTGGGTAGGCATTACTCAAGCCAATTTGAATGCACTCTGGCGATTTAGATATGCAGTTACGTTGCTCAAGCCCATAATTCTTATCTATCCCGCGTTTGCCGATGAACTTCTTCAAGTGTAATTTGGTAGCATTTTACGTTTAGAATATAATACTTGTTTGACAATGGGCAGTTAACTTTTAAATTTTGATTAAACGCTTTAATTTGTAACGCTAATAAAAAAAGAGCTTTAGATGTTACCTCATTTTACATTAATATCAAATGTTTTAATAAACAAACAACTATTGTTTCTCTCCGTGGGGTTTTTCTTCAAGGTGGGAATATGTGGGTTTCTGCCTCATAGATGCGTCGACTTGAGGCTGACAGGGACTACCTTCTGGGTATGTACTGTGGAATCGAATCACTAATTATTATTCGAGGCTCGCAGGGACTACTTTTTGGGTAACTACTGTGGAATCGAATAACTAACTTAGTAACTGTACTAACTCGCCATTCAAAAAGAAAAAAAAAAACAACTATTGTTACAAGGTACTATTTGCGGCTATTATTAATTTTGCTAAACGTAAAAAGGTATCTATTTTACATAATAAAATAAGCTTTTATACAAGCTTCCTAAACACGAACATTAAGAAAAATAATAAATGTTGTGACTAAAATTCCATAATTACAGTCAATGTACAAACACTCTAATGCTATACTTTTCCTAAAACTGCAATAACAAGTCAACACACATATACACCCTCCTTGGTGAGTTATCTTTGTAAAGTATTGATGAGCATTTATCATTTTTAATATCAGTTTCTTCATCCCATTCAAATCTTCTCCAACAAGCTCAATTCAGTTTCAAGAACCTTTCCAAAAATCAAAAGAAATGCGTGCAAGATGACTTCTCATCAAAGGATCCTATTGAGTCATTTTTGTAAAAGGATTATTATCATTGATGGCTTTTCAATCGGTTTTGAGTTAGTTGTTAGCCGTCGATTAGGATTTCATCTATTTTAGATATAGATCTCAACATATCAACCCATGAGATAATATGTAAGCCTCTTAATTTTCAATAAAGGTTGTTAATTGTATTTTGTTTGATCTATTATTATGTTAGAAATTTTTTAATTTGTTTGTATTATGAAATATTATGAAACTGAAATTAATTAGAATTATATTAGTTATCTTTTTGAAAACCCCTAAAATTATAATTTGGGGAATTATTTTTGAAAGTTGGTTAATTGACTGTTAAATTTTTTTGGTATTATGAAATTTAAATTAATTGTCAAAATAATTAGACTTATAATACATTTTTTTTCTTAAACAAACCCTAAAATTTGATTATGTGGAATTATTGAAGAAAATTGATGAATTGATTGATTGCCTTTTTTAAATTGTGAAATAGTCAAATTATAACACGGTTTTTAGCCTATATAATGCCCATAGTGTATGTCTTAGCTGCACACCTCAAGCTTTTCTCTATTCATTGTCCCATACCAATTCACCAACCTATGGCTATCTTTGTTTCAGGTTATATCAATGATCTATCCGCTATAAAATACAACATTAGCTTGAGAGTCCGAGTTTTAAGATCTTGGATTCAATAATTGTACAATAAACTGCATGTGAAAAATCTGAAAATGATCCTTATGGATGAAAATGTAAGCACAAATCTTCTTATTTGGTTTTTTTTCGTTAAACCATTTGTTAGTCGTAGGTTGCATGTGTAGTTTATAGTTGGTACATGTTTTTGTATATAGAATATGAAAATGCAGGCTACATGTAGGATGGCCTTGGTGAATCAATTCAAGCACAAGTTGGTTGAAGGCGTAGCTGTGACACTGGAAAGATACTCACTTAGCGAAATACAGACCAAGTATAGGATGGTCAACAATGCTCTGCGTCTCAGCTTCTTGAGCAATACAGTGGTTGAACCCTGTCCTGATTTTACTAGGTCGTTGTATGGATTTGATTTTAGAAACTACAGATCCATAACGGATTTGAAGGTAGAAGAAGATGGTCAGTTTGGTATGTACTTTAATCCATGCTTTTTTAATGTGTTAAATGGCATTTGAGTACTTTTTTGAATATAGCATGATTGCTTGAAATGTATTCTGTAATAATGGTTACTGTCTTTTTTATATGAGCAGATGTTGTTGGACATGTCACTGCCTGTGAAGAGTTGGATAATTATGATAAGAATGGGAGCAAGGGCAAAAGGAAACCGTTGACTCTTATTGATGATGAGTGAGTACTATAAGTCTATTTGATTTGGTTTAATTAACGATACAATGCATTCATCTATGTTATTCCATCATTATGATCTGCATATATTATGTAGGGGGAATGAGCTTAAGTGTACGTTGTGGGGCATATTTTCACAACAATTTAATGACTTTTTGAAAGCAAATGTGGCTCATGGTAAAATCATGATTGTTTTGCAATTGCCAATGATGAAAGCTTGGGATGGTAACATCTTATCACATGTGTTACTATAAATTATCTCAAATTGTTTCAATGTCGTGTAACCGATTGCACGTTATGATTGATATTTTTTGTACAGGCAAGATGTGTGTCCAAAACGGTTATCATGGATCATTGAAAAAGATGAATTCAGAGATGTTGAAGCGTATCGGTTAAGGTAATTGAAATACAATGTTCTATAACGCAAATAAGGTAATAGACATATATAGAGTATGCACAAGTGATCTTTTGATTTTTTGTAGGTTGTTTTCAAGAGAAGATGTTGAACCGTCTGAGAACACAACATCGCATATTCCTGCTAGCTCAAAATTCTCAACGAAGGATGATTTTCTTAATAAATATCTTGTAAAAAACATTGTCGAGCTTTTGGATGTTGAAAAGGTACACCATAATCCATAAACAAGTAAATAGTTAAAATTCAAAATCTGAATCATATGTATTTGCATTATTTACAGAACATCGCTTCCGTTATTGTTGGAACGATAATCGCAATACATGAAGAGGAGGGATGGTGGTATACGGATGCAGGAAGTGTAGCAAGAAAGTGGTGCAAGACAGCGAGTTTGTTGATCTCAATGCTGATACAACAATGAATTCAACAAATATGCCTGATCAGTGGAGATGCATCAAGTGCAATGAAATTGTTAAAGGCATAAAATCAATGTACGTTTCCACACTTAGTAATAACAATAACATTAAAAAATTTGTACATATACTTCATTCAATCAGCATCTAATAAAGCTTTCCAAAATACACTTTTTGTAGATTTCGGCTTTAAGTGCGCGTTCAAGATGAATCTGGCACAATGTCGCTCTCTGTTCAATGACGAAGTGCAGTCGTTGGTGGGTAGATCAGCATATCAACTTTGCGAAAAGTATGGCTTGAAGGTAAATATTATGTACTATGTTTTATAATAGTAAAAAACTGTATGGTTGTTGACTACAAATCATGGGACTATTACTGTATAAATTTGTATGTAGAGTGCAACAAGTGTTCCTAGCTGAGATCACTGGGTTGGTTGGTAAAAGGGCTGCCTTTAAAGTTTCTATTGATGAATACGATCTGAAAAAGATATTGCCTGTATTCACTGTCTTGCGTTTCGCGGATGATATTGATATTCCGAGTTCTTTCACCGCATCTGCTACACCTCTTAAGGTAATCACTGTATTATAGTATTAATTTTCAGTAATGTGATCTTGCACGACTTATTTACACGTTCTTTTATTTCATATTTAATTAATAGGATAATGAGGCTACATGTTTAAAGGTTGTTGGGATATCTTCGTTGGTAAGTCCTGAACCTTTTTCATCTTCAATAAGATAATAAGTTTTTATAAAACAACTAAATGCATTTGACCCGTTACTTGCAGGATCTTGAATCCCAAACCGATGAGAATGTCACACCAACCAACGTGTTGAAAAGTACCGCCACAAGTCCTCCTACAAAAAGCAGCAGCGGTAAACGACCTTTTGATGCGGATCCAAGCAGTAAGTGTTCAAAGACCAAAAGGCAGATTCTTGATATAAGTGGTGTACAATAAACTGGTGTAAGAAATTTACATTTACGGACATTTTTGGAAACAGCTTGCAGTTGCAATATGCATTTAGACATTGTTTGGTTCATCGTTTGTGATTGGGGAGTCCCAATCACTTTTTAGATTATTGGTTGTAGCATTTACATTATGCTACATATAGTTTGGTTTGTGTTTGTGAATGGGGAGTCTCATTCAGTTGTTTAGACTGTTTGATTTTATGGAATTTTCATTATTTGGCTGTTTATATACCAATCATTCATAAATTATATGTGGTCGTTGTTTCTTTGATTCCTTTTTCAATAGGCACTTACACTTCAAGTTTAAAGATGTTCAATAACGCAAGTGGAATGAAGGTATGGGTCTTTGGCGCATTATTGGTGAATACATGGCTGTGAATTTCAAAGAGATGATGCATTGTGTTCAGAATAAGAAAAAACTCATTGGTCCTCTACTGAGATTTTAACATATGTAGTATTTTGTGTTGTCCGATAGAGTATAAATTTCAATCTATTTCTATCAGTAGTAAAAAAATGATTGGGGTTGTCCAACTCATTTGATTATCTATTATATTATTTGTAATATTTCTTTATAAGTAATAATCAATACTTTATGATAACATGGTTTCCATTTACGTAACATAGCACTTGCGTTTTTTTATTATGATAGATAGATGTTTCCCAAAAATTATTTACCATTTGTTTTAGTTATGTATATCATTGAGCATCATCCTTTAAATAAATGAAAATATTTTGTATAACTCTATTCCTCTACAAGAAAAAAAATACTTCACGATTCTAGCAAATCATTTTATAAAATATATACCATTTAATGTTCCTAAACTGTTTCTAAAATTATAGTTCTCGGTGTATGATATAAATTATGTCCAACATCACATCTTCACCACATTATATACTACAATGCCTCTACGATTCAACAATGGTAATCTTAGGATTAGGGCTCACAAGTAAGTTATTAACTTTTCTTCTTAAGCATTTGTCATATATTTCATGTTTTCTAATCGTATCATGTTTCCTTATAACAGTGAATGGGGTGTCGCTCCTCCTACTATTGACATATGCATTAATTATGGTGGTAGAGTTGTAACTTCAAATATGCTTTACGATTATTGGGGTGGCGATGAACTTATTATGTGCAACGTGTCAACAGACAATATAACATACACCACCACGAGACGATTAGTTGCGCAACATCTAAGTCAATACACTGACATATTTGCTTACTACTTATGTGTTCTGACTGTCCAAATGGAAGAAGAATATAGTCTTCGTAAGATAAAACATGAATGGTATATTGATGCCTGGCTATCTCAAATTCAAGTTGGTTATGGATTGGATATCTACTTGGCTCATCGTCGGTATCCGATGCTTATTGACCCACATCGTCAAAGGTGGCTGGAAAGAATATGGTAAAGAAATGGATGGATAAGTGGACATGTAGAGGCTAATCGAAGGGCTGCTCAGAGACGAATTCGATGAATGTATAAGCAAGTATTCTCTTTAAACATCCATGACCACTTTCATGTTTTGATACTTGCTGTTAAACTATTTTCCTCAATATTCGTTGGCCGGTGAAAACTTCAATATTATCATTTTGCAACCATTTATGTATTACTTTTCATCGGCCCTAAAGCACGGAGTATTAAAAACACAATTAATATTCTGATGTGGCCTTCCTTTTATAGAGCCTATGTACAAGTATCCAATGCAATACTTTTTATACTCGATAGAAACTAAACAATATAACTCTCGGACGCTCCTCTTTGACTTATTTTTGTAAATTATTAAATACCATTAAACATAAGTAATAACAGCATCTCCAATACTCTTCTATACGCTCCAAATATTAATTCAAAATTAGTTTATATTCTTCCATTAAGTCAGCTATTGCAAAAATATATCAAATTCAAAACACCATTAATCCATTACACAACCGATACAAAACACCATGGTCTATTTCTATGACTACACGTGATTCAAAATCACTACACAAAAGATTTTCGTTCTATGATTTCTATGTTGTCCATCTCGGAGAATAAGTAGCTCATAATTCAATTTGTTTTAGGGTTTTGATTTAAATAACATGTTATATCTATTTTGTTTCGATTCAACTTATAATAGATTTGTTTTAATTATGTTCAATTTAATTGTGTTGTGGCAAAACCCTAGAAAAGTTTTTGACTGAAATCACATTCATGCTGTTATGTGCATTCATAGATTTTAAATTGAAGAATTTTCATATTAGCATAGCTTTACATTTCGAACATTGTTGAATTTGAGGTGCTATGCTTTTCAAGTTGAAGATTGTTCTATTTCACTTTGAAAGCTCATTTTGCTTTGCTGACATAAATGTATTTTCAGTATTTTTACTTTGTTTTGAATGCGTTATCTTTTGTTCTAAGCTTTTTGTTGATATGCCTTTCGTTTACATTATCAATCATCACTTCTATATTAATCATTGCTTCTATAATAGATATAGATTCAAAGGCTGGCAAGATTCTGGAGTTAAAATTGCTCCTATATTATCCCAGCTTGGAAATTGTTGGGATGGTGAATCCGGCTATGTGAAGGTATAAATTATGTTTTCTACTCCTAAATTTGTTAATGTTTGTCGCTTCCCTTTTCCATTATGAAGCTTTCTGAGCAGGAATCTTTTGCGGGAGCCAAAAGCTTTATGCACCATCGTCAACCGGTGATCTGCTTTGGGGTTAAAAACATATGGTTGATGTTAGTTACAAATTCTTAGATAGCCAATAACCCAAAATGCTCATTTAAATAGATAACTAAAGACTGTATAATAACTATAATAACTAAAGTTTCTGAACATAATATCTATGCCTTAAATGCATTGTAACAAGACCTTTGGAGCGCAAATATGTTATTTATTCGTGGAAGTACAAATATGGGCTACTCAGGTTGGTTGAATATGGTACATTATAAAATACACCAGTTAATTTTACTTAATATGATCCTTTTTAGCCATTAGTTATGCACAAGTTTACTTTAGTTATGTTGCATTCTTTTTTGGCAGTGGACCAATATCTTTGGAGTGTGAAGATCACAT
This sequence comes from Chrysanthemum makinoi, assembly GCA_910596185.1. Lineage (NCBI taxonomy): Eukaryota > Viridiplantae > Streptophyta > Magnoliopsida > Asterales > Asteraceae > Chrysanthemum > Chrysanthemum makinoi. The sequence goes on along the minus strand of OU343221.1, from coordinate 31,391,700 downwards.
GTACTCTTATAAGAATAACACAAGTTTACTTTAGTTGTGATTGAAAGTCTTTCTTCGGAGGTCGAACAAAAATATACGTTGTACCTTTCTTACCCTTGATTTTGCTGCAATATTTCCCTTTACAACTATTAAAAATATATGTGGTTCCTTTGTTACCCTTCAAAAGAAAAATAATTGGTGCAACCAGTAAGTCCAATTGAACGAACAGTCTTTTATAGAGAAAGAGCAGTTGGGATGTATTCGGCTTTGCAATATGCTGTTGGACAGATATAACATTTAATTTCTAAAGATATTTGTTCCATTTAATCCATTTTGAGTTACTAATTTTTTGTGTGTTATGCAGGTTGTGATAGCAATCACATGTTTATTTCTTCAGACTGTCGTTCATGGGATCATTGTATACGCAATGATTGAGTTCAAATGTACAGTATTCAAGTTCTTTCGGTAGCTGAAACGACAACTTATAGGCATGTGCCATCAAGGTTTTCAAACCCTACACATTTTCAGCCTATTAACAACGTGTGCCATTGAGGTTTTAATTTTTCCGCTTCTAATATGCAGGTTGGAGATTTTTGAAAACCTGATGTTGAAACAAAAAATTGGGATCCCGGTATTCAAGGATTGTTAAAAAGGTAATCTATTTAATTATTTTCCTGGATTATTGGAGAGCATGGGATTTAAAGAGAATGTTATACGCAATTATGTGTTGAAAAAAGTGACATCGGACTCAAGCAAATCCACAACTAAAATATGAAAATACTAATAAAAGATGACACACGGATATAACGTGGAAAACCCCAATAAGGTAAAAACCCACGGGCAAGGAAAGATACGTTTCACTATGATGAAAACTAGGAGTTACACTTTTTCTCTAGTTACAAGGATACACACTAATCGTTATATCTCTTCTATTAGGAGATACCACACAAACTCTCTAGTTAAACTCACAAGTACTAGGAGAAAGAAAGACATACAAAACACTATGTGTTAGTGATTATAGAATGGGATGATTCAAATGAACTAGGTACACCATGCCTTTTATAGGCACTCAAATTGAACATTGACATCATCCATGACCTAGTAGCATACCAACTTGTAGTCCAACTTGGTTGATTCTCTTATCCTGATACATTGTATCATATCCAACAATCTCACACTTGAAGATTAGATTGAGGCTCAATCAATCTTTACACCGTTATCCTTCCTTGCACTTCCATGTTGCTTACGTTTTCGCTAGGCCGCATGAGGATCAGCACCATATAAACTTGTCATAGTTTTTTGCTTTCGTCAGATAATCTGCCACGTTATCATCAGTATGAATTTTCTGCATATCCACGGTTCCTACTTCCACTTTCCCGCGAAGGATGTGATACTGAATTAGTATATGCTTTGTCTTTGAATGAAATGCTGGATTCCTTGCAAGATACAAGGCACTCTGGTTGTCACAAAATAGAGTAATTTTCTCTTGTTTGTGCCCGAGCTCTTCCAACAACATCTTCAACCATACTGCTTCTTTCTTTGGCTTGGCGGTATTGTAACATATGCTTACATTTGTTGACATGGCCTGGCATTTGCTGATTTGAAACCCACTTCTTGTTCCACCGAAAGTGTAAACGCATGCGGTGGTTGATTTGCTCTGTCAAGATCACCGCATAATCGGAATCAACATATCCCTTGACAGTTAAACCCGATTCCCCATAACATAATGCAACATCCGAGGTTCCTTTATGATATCTAAAGATCCTCTTCACAACTTCCCAATGCTCTCTACCAGGTTCCGCCATGTACCGACTCACTACTCCCACTGCATGTACAATGTCTGGTCTTGTACAAATCATCGCGAACATTAAACTTCCCACTGCTGATGCATACGGTACTTGAGACATCTCCATCCTCTTTTCTTTACTGTTAGGACTCATCTTAGAGGATAATTTGAAATTAGTAGGAAACGGGGTTGATATTGGCTTACAATCTTGCATATTGAACCTTTACAAGATTTTCTTCACATAACTTTTCTGTGAAAGCCAAATTTTCCTACTAACTCTATCTCGGTGAATTTGCATTCCTAGAATCTTGTTTGCGGGTCCAAGGTCTTTCATCTCAAATTCCCTAGCGAGCGGTGCCTTAAGTTTACTCATACGGTCTTTGTTGGGGCTTGCAACCAACATGTCATCAACATATAACAGCAAGATGACAAAATCATTGTCTCCAAACCTCTGGTAATATGCACAAGGGTCTGTGTGTAGTCTGTTATATCCAAGGCGAATGATGAAAGAATCAAATCTCTTGTACCAACACCGTGGCGCCTGCTTTAAACCGTACAGAGATTTGTTTAACCTACAAACCAAGTTCTCTTTTCCTTTTTGTTTAAGACCTTCTGGTTGGAGCATGTAAATTTCTTCTTCAAGATTTCCATGAAGAAATGCAGTTTTCTCATCTAGCTGCTCTAGATGTAAATCATCATTAGCACACATTACTGAGAACCACTAGAACAGTTGTCATTTGAACCACAGGGGAAAATATTTCATTGAAGTTTATTCCCTCTTTTTGAGCATATCCTTTGACTACCAATCTTGCACGATACCTCTCCACCTAGTCATCACCGTTCCTCTTGATCTTATACACCAATCTATTTCCCAATGGGTTTTTTTCCTGCTGGTGGTGGCATCAGTTCCCATGTTTTATTCTTATGAAAAGCTTCAATTTCTTCTTGCATTGCTGCCATTCAGAACGACACATCTGAATTATTCAGTGCTTCTTGAAGAGTTGTTGGCTCTCCTTCCTCTGTAAGAAGACAGTATGCAACGTTGCCCTCCATAATATAATCCGAGTGCCACACTGATAAGGTTTTAAAATGTACCTTTTTGAGGGGTCGTTTAAGCTCTTATTTGATCACTTTTGTATCCGTTATTACTTAATATCGTTCCTTTTCACTTTTTAGGTCTCTTGAAGGCAAATTGCTGTAATGGCACTTATTTGGACGAAAAGGCGCGGATATACGTAGAAAATGGCCAAAGTCAAGAATCAAGACACTCAAGCTGCTAAAATACAAGGTGACGGCGTCACTGCTTAAATGCGACGCCGTCGGAGCATTTTGTGACGACCAAGCCAAAATTCTTATTTTCAAGTGGCGGTGTCGGGCTTTAAAAGAGTAGGCCATCGCAACTCGAGGCGGCCTAGATTTGATCCAGACGGCGTCATAAAAGAGGAGGGCGGCGTCACAAGCACAAGGTGACGCCGTCGCAAGACTAACGTGGGCGAAACCCTAATGACGGCGACCCGACGGCGTCACAAATCATAAGGTGACCGCGTCGCATATGTAATCTTATATATAGAATCTGAAATTTTCAGTATTAGTGTGTAGTCTTTTGGAGTAAAAACCTAAAACCGAACGAAGGTACTGTCTTGTACAGATATTTTAGGGTTCCAAACCCTATCTTACATCAAGATAAGTGTTTTACTTCATTAATTCAATTATGTCTTCAATTATTTGTGTGTATGCTTGCATGTTCTCCATGTCTGGCTAATTTACTTGTGTGTTTGCTTAGGGAATATGAAACTTAATTATTGAATATTGATTGGTTGTCTCTTATCTTAATTGTTTAATGATCTAGTAATGCGATAGGTCATTCGTTGTGTAATTATAGCACTTAGAGTAGTTGTAGGCTAAACCACACAAAGAGTGCCTTATAGTTAGAGTTTATAATCCCTAGAGGGCTTTGTAGACGAGACCCTTTGGTAAGTTCAAAGAGTTAGGGATAAACGCATACCCTACGACTTTAGACACACAACGCGATTAAGAATAAGGACGTGACAATTCAACCATCAATAGGAGATAATTAAGGAGTAATAAAACCTAAGTGAACACATTTTTAAACTATCATACGAGCACACAATAATTAGACATAGACTACATACACCTAGATTAGATAATTAGATAAATAGAGTAATCGGTAGAAATACTGTTAGGTCACTATATTAGTAACACAAGCATCAATAGAAGGAATAGATAAGAGAGGATCGGTTGAACCCTTAGCCAAACACACGAATATAATGAGAGAAAGGTTTAAGCAAAGAGTGAATGAGAAAAGAGAACAACCAACCTTCAAATGAAGGTTTACAAGAGTATTTATAGGAGGGAAGCTAGGGCAACACTCCTAGTTCCCATCCTTTCCTTATTGGACATGGGCCTAAGCTCATGTGCCTTCTACATAAGCTTAAGGCTAATAACAAACATAAAGGCCATAATTAAGCTACCTATTACATATTAATTACTAAGACTTGATTATGGTTTAGGAGTGATTCCAACAATTTCCCCCTCAAGTGTTGGTGATGAAAAACGGTGAAGGCGTTGATGTAATAGTAGCATTGACGTCTTCTGACATTCTTCTTTCTTGTGAGAAGAATTGCCTTGATTTGAACCATCTCCCGGTGTAGCGAGATAGTTTTCTTTGAACAGTTATGCTTTGGCGTCATCTTTAACTTTGTTCTTTGATCATTGTTCTTTGTGATGAAAGTGATAGTATGTTGTAGTTTTCTGCATCAAGTCTGCACAGTCGAATCAAACCCATTTCGCCAGTGTCTCACGTCTTTCTCCAACATGCTCACACACTCTTTAACGTTGGATTACGATGCTTGATGAAGTTCTTTAAGTCTTTAACTTTGTAGATTCTTTGATTTGACGAAGAATCATTCTGACTTTTGTGTTGCTTTAAGATAGAACTTCTTTGATGATGCCATTGGTGTGAACAAGTGGAGAATCTGCACGATCATTCCGCTCCAGAGCTTCCATAAGAAGTAAACATAAAAGCGGTTAGTAATAAGCGGATTCCGGCACTTACAAGTTTGAACTTCGAGTGTTAACAGCATAGTGTGAAAACACAACTCTAATTCTTACAAAGGCCGTTCTGGAATCGGAGTCCCACAAGTGAGATAACACGATGTACCGAAGTACACCTACGATTCGAGATGAGTGGAGGTACACCGAAGCATCACCTCACGATTGTAGACCGTTTAAGACCACTAAGCGCAATCCACGGGAGTTGCCGGCGACTGTCGAGGGTTGTTTGATGTTGACCCTGGCAAGAGTTTCCATTCAATCACTGAGGATCACAAATGTGAACCTCTCATAAATGTTCTCGACAGGTTGCTAAGATCTGTGAAGGACTCGATAATGTATCACTGAAATTCTTATTGTTGAACGTCAAGTGATGAAATGTCAAGTGTACCTAAGAGATCTTTTGATGAATCTCGTGGCTCTAGACTCAATAATGCATTTTGGTTTTCTGGCTGACTAGGGAGAGGGTCTCCTTCTTCAATACCAGCAATCTATAAGAGAAAGCCGATAGTTTACGTAGGGTTCCCTGTGAGAATGAAACAAGCTTCCGTTGAGAGAAACTTGAGTGGTTAAGAAGGTTTAGTGCATGCGTCACTGGGTCCATGGCGACTTTTAATCTTCAATACCGGTGTCATCTAGTGACAACTAGTAGCATATGAATTGAACGTTATGCGCCTAAGTTGAATAATCTGGAGGGCTATTTCTTTTCACCCTTTTCTTTGCATTTCTTTTTAATTCTTCAACTCCTTCTTCCTCCGATTCTCATTTTCTCCTTTTTATAATCATACCTAAGGACTTCTAAATACTAACTATTTGTGGTGTCCTTGGGTAGATCCCTCCGGCTCTGGTGGATCATAGGACGGTTATTCCTAACCTTAGTCACCTTATAACTCCATGACTAACCTATGTTGCCATAAAACCATTTACTTGAAAAATCTCGCTCAATGTTTATGAATAAAAACATTTTTGAACCACTGTTGAGATGAGATTTTGCATAAATACTTCCCCTCCACATGTGCTTAAGAGTTTTAACGGTTAAATGCACAGTGAGGAAAGAGCGCGCACTTTTTGAATTGATCAACTCAAGATAGACATTCCCCCGAGACACGGTTCGTGGCCTAGTTAAAGAGTTGCATTGTCCGCTTTTAGGTGACAACTAGCTCTAATAACTACCTTGAAGGTGTAGACAATCCTCGAAAGGTTGTCAAACCCGTCCGAGTTCATGTCTACCAAGAGTTTCTCGAATGGTACATTCTACTCGGACAAGTCCTTTTCGAGACACGTTTACATCACTAGCAAACTAGCTTGAAATTATTACCCGACCAGGACAAGTCTTTTGGGTTACTAGCGTTAAGAGCTCGTCAATTCATGGGTTAAAGTCTTTTTACGAGAGTTCATATAGCAAAACACAACATATTTCTTATCACGTATTTTTCTCCCCTCAAAAATGGCATATAAAATGTTATTTTTGAAAAGTTGAGAATAAATATGACCATTTCGAGTTATGCGGGAAGAATGACCCTTTGTGAACAATTTGTGAACAAAGTTTTAAGTCAAGTACTCCCCTCAACGAGTGATATAAACGGTTGAGGTTTTGAAAATCATAAGGGAAAGTACTTGTTCTTTTGAGCAAAACCTTGAAAAATAAAGGTTTGATAGGTTTTACTCAAAAGTAAGAAGCTTTCGCTCCTTTTAATAAGGATTGTGGCAGGGCGTACCACGGGGTCCTTTATTTACAAGTGCGGGTTGTACACTGTAATATGTGCACAAGCCATTGACAGATAATCAAACAAACAAAATCACAGTCAAGAGAGTACCCAATGATTGAGACGATCGGCTACTTTCGAGGGGCGTTGGAAAGTCGAATCGGAAAGTTTGGTCATCCTCCACATAGCTCTCCAACCGTTGCATCGATTCAGATGAGTCAAACATTCATCAATCCTAGTGATTAATCAACGAACATCCTTGCGATCCTTTGAATTCCATCTCTTCGTCCGAATTATACCCAACTCAATGTCCTTCAATCGATATGACAATCCATATCGAACCATCTCCTGGGTGGCATCTTAGAACTTAGTGAATTTCATCAAAAGCCATGAAGCAAGTATGATGATATTCACTTTGGTAGACAAACCCAAACTTGTGTTTATGAATGATTTTGTCTGAGGTTCTTGATTGATTCCGATGAAGTGTAGAATTTAGGTAAGATTCGATCCCGAGGTGAAGAACTTCAACACGCTCTTTGATTTGAAGCGTATGAAAACAAGGAGTGCGGTAATGTACTTGATCTAAATTTCGGTTGAGGTTACGGTTAGGGCTCGGTATAGTATGTAAATGATCCTCACCACCGGTGTATGTAAAGTGATCAACGGTTTCTCCATTGGTGGTGTGGTTTACGAATCCCTTGGTTGATGGATGGTGGTGGTTGTGTAGCTTGTTGTGTAGTGGTGATAACTTGCTTAACCATTTATCGAATCAATGGATGGAGTTGCCTTCTATGCAGATTTTGTTGTTGACATAGGTGTTTCTTATGTTGATGGAGGTGATGATTGAGATGATGATTTGGGTTTGGTGGAAGTATCAAGAGGTGTTACAAGTTGTTGAGGTTTGTGTATAGGATTGTCAACTATGTAGTTGTCGATTCCTTCTTTAACTTTTCTCCTCGGCTCTAGCGTGCTTCTTTTGCCTCTTTTGAATCATTTCCTCTTCACCACCAAATTATCATCGTGAATCTTTCATCCTTATCATGATCGTAATCTCCTTCGTCATATATTTCCACATCTTCACCATGCTTTTCTTCTTGCGGTTGTATAAGTTGTTGTTGTGGTTGCTTCATTTCAACAGTTGTAGTGACATGACACCTGATCCTTACCGGGTTGATTAAACGGATCGGATGGGGTAAGAAATGTTTACAATGGATCTTCCATAAGTGGAGGACTACTTGCTTGACCCTCACCTTAGGGTTGATTAACCTAGGAAAGGTTGAAGCATGGAATTCCATCCATTTACGCTTTAATGTCTTTCGAAATTGTATTACCTCATCTATTGAATCATACTCATCATCGGGATGACTTTGTGAACATGAATTTGAATGGATGTAGTTGAAGATGACACGGAGATAGTTCTTGCCAATTGTTTTGTCGTATCCAGCTTGGAATGTGTTTGCCATCGAGAGCTCAGTTGGGGCATTGATGTTTGCTTGATTTGCAGCCATTTCATGATCTGAAAGTCATTAGACAAAGAGTCAGACATATGGAAACACAATGTGTTTGTATTAGTCTGATTTATTATCTAATTACTTGTATGATGGTAACATGTTTATGTTAGTTACAAGTCCTAAGTCACATTAGTCCAAATGTATGAAGTTGATGTGATAAGTTACGTGAACATGTTAATTTTGAAATTTCAAAGAGCAATAATTCACTTAACTCACAACATATTAACTTTTGTAAGCTTATATGAAACATCAGATATTTGTGACCTATGCGTAACATTTAACAAGTAACATATGCGTAACGGGCCAAAAAGTAGTGAACAATGGGTTATGAGTAACAAGGATCCTTATGCGTAAGAAAGGAGCTTATGCGTAGGAGTAAGCTAAAGCGTAAGACCAAGCTTAGGCGTAAGAGTTTCTTATGCGTAAGACAAGTTCAAAGGCTTTAAGCTTACGCAGCGTAGGAAAAGCTAGATGTTACGCGTCACGGTTTACTCGTAAGAGCAAAGCTTATCGCGTAACAAGCCTTGTTCACGAATATCTTTCCAAGATACGTAATCCACTTGTAGACCCCTTATGCGTAAGAGCTACGCGTAATATTACTCTTAGGCGTGACCTTTACGCATAAAGTATTCCTTAAGCGTAACGGTTTGAACACCTAAAGATTCTGACATTACGAATTGTTGAAAACACAAAGACCTTGATAGATCTTAAGCACTCGGAGATCGTTAGTGTTGCCTATGTAATCACAAGCAAACTAATAGAAGATCTCTACAACTAGTATTCTTTACCGGAATGAAAATACAAGTTATAATAACTAAGAACTCTTAGATCCTCTATGGATCTTTTTATTATTGAAACTCTATGTTTCGGAGATTTTTCAAGACCTTAAAGACTTAGAAAAAACACTTACTTATTACAAACTATTATGGTTCCTTTTATAGGCAAGAAACCCTAATCCCTCACGAGCATTTGCAACGTATGCTCCTAATACAAACATAAACAACGCATGCATCTAGACAAGCATGCAACTAATCATATTGTTTTACTAATCATATTGTTTATTCTGAGTAAGCTTTAACCAATCGGCCAACCTATACTTCATACAGTGACTTTTCTGACTGCATCGGCCTACATACATGCTTATCTCTCCCTACGTGGATTAGCTTTGTCCCAGCAGAATCGATTTCTGCACTTCACCGGTGAAGTATAACTTCAGCGAAATCCATTCTTCTTCGGCGAAACTCTTCGAGATACTTGGCCAGATCCATGAATTACCGTAATTCCCAACAATCCTCCCCTAAACGGAATTTGACTAGGTTAAGTTCGGTTTCCTTGATAGATCGTTAATATTGTTGAGGATTGTACCATCTTATGAGAAAAGTTCCAAACAATATCCTCCCCATTCGTAAATACTTCGAGCTAGGAAGGTCCATATTCTTGAGCCCAAAAACTTCTCATTAAGAGGATTGCATTCGAACATCGCGAAGATTCGAGAAGAAGGACATCTCTATGATGGTGAACTGTTATACACCGGATCTTTGCGGAACATATGACATCATGTACATCAAAACATATAAGTTTCATACTATTCTCATCACTTCCAGGTGTGTTAACTCTGTGAGAGGTGAATCATTGAAAATAATGGATTTGATGTCTCTTTACCAATAGCCATCACTCTCTTGGAGTAGCCATATGTTTGAGTTCGAAAACTATGGTACATTGATAACCATCTGATTTATTGGCAAACCGGCAACCATATAAACGGATTTGACTTGTCTTTACCAGTGGCCGTTTGCTCGGGACTAGTCAATTCTTAGTATTGGTGAATTGAGAACCAAAAATGGATTTAGTTGCCTTTACCACATGCCATATACATGTGGGCTAGCCAATTCTTGGATTCCAAAAGGAATAGACCATGGTGAATTGATGACCATACAACCCTCAGCAGAGAAGCATGGGTGGTTGTAGACCCTATGATTTTGAGCAAACAATTATAGCTATCAACAGATTTGTTGTGTCTTTACCAAAGCTGTACCCTTTGGACTAGCCAACTCTTTGACATACACAAGGTATATCTGGTGAGTTAAAAGCCATCGAGGATTGTACAACAAACAAACACCATAAAAGTTAGTTTTTTTAACTAAGAATTTGAAAAATAACCGAGAAAATGACAAATAACACAAATAACACAAACTAAATGTAACAAAACAAGGTAGTGCAGAGAGTACCAAGTACCATGATAAGGATGAGGATGAGGCATTCTTTGTTGTAGAAGTTGAGTCTTGATTAAACCCACCAATGTTGAAGCGAATGATCTTTCATTGCATAGCAGTTCACGCGATGGGAGGAATCTCGGTTCGACTAAGCATCCTTTCCATAAGTCTCTTGGGCAATGGATACTTTCTTTCGGCTTAAGCATCTGAGCAGTGATTCCACCCTTAGTCTCAAGCACATGCACACGAGGAGAGGATAGAATCTCCAGGGCCAACCTTCCACGATGTGAGTTCTCCCAAATGGAATGTGCTTTACTATTGGGAGAATGAGAGTTTATGAGGACTTGAAGATCTCGGTAAAACATCGAACCTTGTGGTTCCTTGTTGCTTGATAATGGGTGGTAACACGAGTGTCTGAGAGAAAGCAAATCTGCCTGTCTACCAAGTGTAGAATTTCCTTGAAAAGGTGAATTCCATTGAAGTACAGTCCCTTCGATGAATGACATTCATCTCATCATCCTTCAGTTTCCAATCGACCAATACATTTTGATCTCCTTCGGGAAAATCAGCAGCGAGAACCTCTATTATGAAAGTTGAGTCATCAGCTTCAAGATCCAAGGGAGATCTTTTGGCCATTCTCTTCTTCCTCCTAACAGGCTTATAGATTTCTCGGAGGAGCATTTGCGTTTGAACATTTGTGGTAAGACATGAAGAGGTAGAGGAGACTTAGTTGGAACTCCTTCAGAAGTGCATTCATCTGTGAAGCATCTTTATCGCCCTTTTGTTTTCTTTCGAGAGATCGGCTTCCTTAAATTTAGAGTCTTCTTTGGCGTGTCAACGATTGCCACGAATGAAGTGGGTCTGATACATCCGGTGCTTCAGGGAGAATTGGTAGGCTGGTTCGTGACGGACCTTTGTCAAGAGAGGAAGCAACTTCGAAGTTGCTTGGAGGAATGGCTGAGCGTCTCCTTGGGTGGAGCATCATCGGACTTGAGTCTTTTGGCTTCTTGAGCAACTTTAATCCAAAGCAATCCTTTTCAAGTTGGTAGAAGGTCAAGATGATGATTTGTCCCCATGATCTTTTTATATTTAGAACCAGGACATGATCAAGAAAAGCCTTGACTTGTTTCATTGTCAAGCCAGAGTTGTACATCGAGCATTGATTTTTCACCACCATTCTCATTTCAGATTTAGTAGGAGGTTTCTCTTTGTTCTTCTGAGCTTTGATGGCTCTCCTTTGTGCAATAGCTTCTTGCTTCCTTTGTCTTCCCTGAGCCATCATTTTCTCCACATAATTGTCAGCGTGGAAATCTCCACCTAGTATACTTTGAGCAAGAGAAGGTCTTGAAATGACTTGATGAGTTAGAACATCCCGGATCAGTGCATCCGAACCCGCATTGCATCGGTTCTATTCTTCTCTCAGAGTTAAAGATGAAAAGTCCTCTGTTTCAAGTTGTTGAGCCAATAATGCACTTTTCTTTGACTTTTCAAACTCAGCCAATCTACTTGCTTGTCTTAGTCTTTCCTCCTCACTACCAGTGCGGACCAAGCTCATCTTCAGTTATTACATCTTTCCCTTTATCATCAGGCTTCTTAGCATGCTCATCTTCAGTTACATCAACGAAGGGAACCTCAGTAGTTTCATACTATTCTCATCAAAAGGTACATCAAAACATAAAGAACAACACAAAGACAAACAAACTAAAGAATTATTAGAAAGTTAGTGTTAGTAAACAAAATAACACACAAAAATATACACAAAAATTATGCAGAGTTTGCACAAATCCTCCCCCGAGGCATATGCCTCCCCTGAGGCCTATGCCTCCCCTTAAACTTTGCAGTCAAGGGTTTAGCATTCCAATATTGACCACAAGGTGTTGAAACCTTGGTCCATCAAAAGCTTTTGTTAACAAATCTGCCACATTATCATCCGTATGAATCTTAGCCACTTTTATCAAATGTTTTTCATATGCATCTCTTATAAAGTGGTGCCTAATTTCAATGTGTTTTGTTCATTTGTGAAAAGCTGGATTTTTGACAATGCAGATGGTACTTTGATTATCTATATTAATTGTTGTGTTCATGAAGTTGTACCCATAGTCCAGCAATTGGTTTTGAATCCAAAGGACCTCGTCCACGCAATTTGCAGCAGCAACATACTCGCTTCATAGTTGAGGTAGCCACAATGGATTGCTTCTTGCATTGCCAAGAAATCAACCTTTTTCCAAGAAATTGGCGACCTCGGTTGTGGATCTTCTATCCAGATTGGCACCAACATAATCACTGTCACTATATGCTTCCAACTTGAAAGGAGATTCTTTTGGGTACCAAAGGCCTAAAAGAGGTTGGCCTTTGAGGTACTTAAAGATCTTCTTGACAGCATTGAGATGGGAAGTTAGTGGGGTAACTTGATGTCGAGAACAAACACTCACAGCAAAAGTAATATCAGTGTCTTGAAGTCGTTAGATACATCAATGAACCAATCATGGACCTGCATGCGGATGAACATTCACGGTAGATCTGGTTCATTATTTGCTTTTGTCTTTGGAGCTTCATAAGGTGTTGTGGCAGTCCTAACACCTTCCATACCAAACTTCTTCAAAATGTCCCTCACATATTTATCTTGACAGATAAAGATGCCATCTTGTTTCTGCTGAACTTGGAGAACCAAAAAGAAAGTAAGTTCTCCCATAACACTCATCTGGAATTCTCCCTTCATTAGTTCCTCAAATTCCCTGCACCAAGCTTCGTTTGTGGATCCAAAAATAATGTCATCCACATAAACTTGCACAAGAATGATGTCTGAGTAATTCTTCTTTAGGAACAGAGTTTTATCAATAGCACCTCTCCTATAGCCATGCTTCAGCAGAAAGGAGGACAGCCTAGCATACCAAGCTCTAAGTGCCTGATGTAAACCATAGAGAGCTTTGACAACCTTGTAAACATGATTTGGGTTATCTGGGTCTTCAAATCCCTTGGGTTGAGTGACATAAACCTCCTCTTCAATCTCACCATACAGAAAAGCACCTTTAACATCCATCTGATACACCATGAAACCCATGTAAGAAGCATAAGCCAAAAAAATTTGAATGGCTTCAACTCTAGCAACAGGTGCAAACACTTCATCATAATCAATCCCCCTCCTCTTGTCTGAAGCCTTGAGCCACTAATCTTGCCTTGTTTTTTATCACAACACCCCGAGCATCTCTCTTATTCTTCAAAATCCACTTTGTCCCAATGGCATATTTGCCATCAGGGAGTGGAACCAAGATCCAAACCTGCTGATTGTGAAATTGTTGCATCTCTTCTTGCATTGCTTCTAGCCAGCTTGAATCGTTAAGAGCTTGAGAAACACTTGTTGGTTCCACTTGAGAAAAAACAAGCAAATGACAATGCTTGAAGTCTGTGTGATTGTCTCTTTGTTGATTGGAGATATAAGAGAGAAATGCAATCTGCCAAAGCGAGGACTAGTTATAGCCCTTCGAGTTCTAACAGCTTGCGAAGAAGATCACCTATAATGTTGGATTGAGGATGAGCAATATTGATCCTCTGAGTAGCAGTGGGGTTGACTTCAATGGATGAATCAAGATTAGTGATAGTTGGTTCAAACTCAGTATCATAAGAAGGTGAGGTGAAGATGCCAACTTTGGGTTGATGATTTCCAAGATCTGAGGGTTTTGGAAAGCGTGTATAAGGTTCTCCAAAGTCTGAAGACACTTGAGAAGGAACATGAGAAAAAGCATAGCCTTTGGTTTGTGGATGTTAGGTGTACAGAGTCAACCGCAGAAACATGGTTTCTACTGACTCCTTCATTAGCAACCTCTCCATTCAGCTTCTCTGCTTCAAGCTTAGCTGCAAATTCTTGAGTCTGAAGCCTAGCAAGGTCCTCAGCATAATGTGATTCATCTTCATCACTCGAATTAGCAATATCCTTGGAGGTGGTACCTGCAATATTGTTAAGGGAGAAAGAAGGCACAAGTATGGGTTGTTCATCATCTTCAAACTCATTTTCAGAGTCATCATCCAAGGTACCTGCATTGTTAGTGGGAGACACATGAGGACCTGTATTTTGGTTAGCTAGATGTCTAGTGTAACCCAAATAATCAGTTAAGTAGTCAAGGTCAAAAGACCACGTATGACCTCGTTCCTTGAACATTAGGCTTATCTTCCAAAAATCTCAGGTTTAAAGTCTCCTCTATCTTCTTGGCTTGCAAATTGTACACCCTGTATGCCTTACTATGAGCTGAATAACCCACAATATAACCATCATCAGCCTTCTCATCAAACTTTCCCAATGGATCACTGGTGTTTAGAATGGTCACTTGACAACCAAAAGGTTTTAGGTAGTGAATGACAGGAATCTTCCCAAAGAGAAGTTCATATGGTGTTTTGAGTTGAGGTCTAGTAATGGAGACCTTGTTTAGCACATAGCACGTGCCACGACTTCGATCCAGAACATAGTGGCGTTTAGAGTCGCAAGCATTGATCTTGCAGCCTCTATTAAGGTCCTATTCTTTCTTTCAGCCACCCCATTTTGTTGTGGGGTTCTTGGATTAGTGTAGTCCCTTTTTATACCTTTTGACCCACAGAGTTCTATAAGAACACCATTCTTGAACTCTGTCCCATTATCACACCGAATTCCCTTAACCTTTTTGTTCAACTGATTTTCAACGAGGGTGATGAATTTCGATCAAACTTGAGATGTTTCATCTTTGGTTCTGAGAAAGAAAACCCAACAAAATCTGCTATAGCCATTAGTGATAACCAAACAGAAGTACTTATGATCAATGCTTCTGACTTGAGTTGGACCAAACAAATCCATGTGGAGCAACTGAAGAGGTTCAGAAATGACGCTCATAGCATTGATAGCTTTGTAGGAGGCTCTGTGTTGTTTTCCTTTGTTGCATGCAACACAATTATGATCATTGGTGAAAACTTTGGAGGGAAGACCTTCAACAAGACCCATTTTTGAGAGTTTGTTTATGGTCTTGAAATTCACATAAGCCATCCTCCTATGCCATTTAGTAGACTCATCTAGGGATGCTTTAGCCACCAAACAAGTGAGGTCACCACCAGGTTGAACTTCATTAAGGTTAAATGTGTATAAATTGTGAGTTCGAGGAAATTTCAGCAGAATTGAAGTTTCTTCTAGGAGCTTGAAGTCTTTAGACAGCACAAGACATTCATTCTCAGAGAAGAGTACTTTGTTCTTGGTGTCACAGATTTGTGAAACGGAGAACAAGTTGAAATGCTGAAGTTCCTTAACATAGTACACATTTTCAAAATCCAGATGAGGTGTCCTTATGGTGCCTTTCCCTGTGATACTCCCATCACTTCCTTCAAAAGTCACATTGCCTCCTCCTTCTATAGGAACAAAATTGTGCATCATATCTCTGTTCCGGACATGCTTCGGAACAACCACTATCAACAATACCAATATCTTTATGCTTAAGGGGATGATCCTACAAACAACAACAAAATATATACATACAATTAGAAATCAAAGGAGATTCAAGTCATTCTTGACTTGAACCTGCCTTGTGGATCACAAGTTTAGGACATGAAGATCTAGAGGATCCACCATTGTTCTTGGTCCTCCATTGATAATTGGGTCCCCTGTTAGTCCAAGAACAACTTCTGAGGGCTTCACACAGCATACTTCCATATCCCTTCCCAGTATACACAGAGTCAACATATGTTGGCCAATAACCATGATTAAAGAATGGGCTGGTTGGTTGCACATGAGGTCTGGCAACTGAACCTCTCCAATGAGAGTCAATATTAGCTGCTTGTGGGACATAAGGTGGAATATTATTAACATTGGTCCACTTTGATTTATGTTTGTGAGGAACACATGCACCCAATCTTTGCTCATAAAAATTACAATCCTTAATTAAATGAAATTTACTTCCACATACAAAACATGTCTTCTTCTTGGAAGATTTATTCAAATAGGGAGATGTTTGATTACATGCAGAAGTACTTAAATCAGAAACATTCAAGGAATTGTTTTTAACATACTGATTATGCAAAGTTTTAAAAGATAAATCTTCAGAAGAAACTGTCTTGGAAGATGATTCCTCAACAGCTTCCCTAGAAGGCTTGTAAGTAGACTGGGGTGCAGGCTTGGGTGTAGGCTCAGGTGAGGGCTTGGGAAGGTCAGACTTCTCATTTGAATCACAGCTTTCATAGGAGGTAGACCCTTGATCTGATGAATTGTCACTGTCAGAGCAAGAGACAAAGTCATTAGATGAGGTATCGGATCCGGCAAGTCTTTTGACTTTTGCCATATAGATGATGTGATCCATCAAAGTCAATAGTGATGGATAGGTCTATGGGCATAAATTCACCTCTAATAGGACCGAGGGACGGCATGCAAGTTACCTTCTTTTACAAAGTTAGCTAACCCCTGGCCGGTGTTGATTTCGACCATCATACCTAGCTTCGACTCCTACATACTTTTGAAAGCCTAAACCTAAGCCAGAGGTTACTGATTGATTGTTATAGATTTCTCTAGCCAGATTATCACCTGAAATTAACCATTGTTTATTCCTAGCTATTTCCTCGGCTACTTTTTCTTTAAGCTCTAGGTTCTCAGACACAGGCTTCACCTTAGCTTTCTCAGACAGTTTTAAGTAATTATTTGCAACTTCTAGATCAAACTGTAACACTTTTATCTTTTCTTCATAAGCTACTTGATTCTTTTGAAACCATACCTTTTGTCTTTCTCCTGTTTTTAATGCTAGTTTATGAGCTTCATTTTCAACATAGCATTCATCGAATTTAGGTTTCATAGCATCATACTCTTCTTTAAGTTCGTTGTATCGTAGACTACAACCAAATATACTGTTTGTGTACGAGATAGTCCCATCAAGGCAAACTGATCATGCCTTTCATCCAAAGTACACCTTGCCAGCAATCCAAGCTTATCAGTATCATGAGCTTCCTCATTCACAGGTTCATGTGCAGTCCAGTTGACCTGTTCATCCATGATGAGAAGCTAGCTGAAGCTCCAGCTTCTGCTTTCTGCGATAGGAAATGTAGTTAGCTCCATCTCCACTCTTCTGTCTTTGCATTCCCGAGAAATGCCCCATCTGATGGCAAGAGAAACACTTGACTTTTCTCTGTCAAAGTTTTAGTGGTTCCTTTCCTTGAAAGCAAACTTCCTTCGGACTTCTCTTCAAACCTTTTGATATCCACTGACAGCAATGCCACCTGCATTTTCAGTTTCATCTCCTCCATTTCAAGTGGGTCCAGCTGATCAAAGTCTTCATATGCAAGATACTGTTGAGTATCATAATCAGCAACAAATGAATGAAGAACATCCTCCATCACACTGCTAGTTTTAGTTTGAGAACATGGTGGAGTTAGACGAGTGGTATGTGGTGGAGTGGGAGTGCAAGATGATGATGGAAAGTAGTTTGAACTAGGAGCATGTACCATCATGTTGGAGTGAGATGTCCTAACAAAAAGCTGCATGGCGAGAAGAAGATGTACGGTAGGGAGTTCGACATCGGGTTCAAGAGTTACGAGTCTGTTGGTCAGCTCATCAAAGGTGAGCATGTCCAACCCGCCTTTAGCCTTGAGGGCTATACTTACATGTAACCATGATGGAGGCAAAGATCGCAGGAACTTTGAGTTGCAATGATCATTATCAGGTTTGCATTCAATGGTTTAGTGACTCAAAATCCTATGGAACCTGTCGTATCCCTTGTGGATACCTTCTTCTTCGGAGATATTAAAGTCTTGAAATTGTTGTCTCAACATGGACTTTCTCATTCTCTTTGATTCTTCATTTCCAACGAACCTTGCTTTGAGAGCCATCCATATGTCCTTTGCATCATCCATATGGTGAAAATGACAAAGGTGATCTTCGAGAATGGTTTGAAGTAATAGTTTTTACTTTGTGCTCTCTGCATAGCCAAGCACCTCTTCAGTTTTGGGAGGAGCCATGATAAACTTCCATCCACATGTCGAATCATTTTCTTTAGACTGTTTCCTTTCTTCACTACCTCCCACAGATTCCAATCAATATTGGAAATCCAGTTTTCCATCTTCATAGTCCAAAGATCATATTCTTCCCTTTTTAAATAAGGAAATTTACCATTATTGTTTGAAAGACTAAGTTGTTGCATGGAAGTGGTGTTGGTGTTGTTTGTGTTGGTGACTTCATTATCGATCAGGCATGGTGAGGGTATGTTTGGTTGTATGAGGGTGAGAATGGTTCTTAGTATCGTAGAGACTTTCCCGAGGCTCTGATACCACTTGTTGAAAACACAAAGACCTTGATAGATCTTAAGCACTCAGAGATCGTTAGTGTTGCCTATGTAATCACAAGAAAACTAATAGAAGATCTCTACAACTAGTATTCTTTAGCGGAATGAAAATACAAGTTATAATAACTAAGAACTCTTAGATCCTCTATGGATCTTTTTATTATTGAAACTCTATGTTTCGGAGATTTTTCAAGACCTTAAAGACTTAGAAAAAACACACACTTATTACAAACTATTATGGTTCCTTTTATAGGCAAGAAACCCTAATCCCTCACGAGCATTTGCAACGTATGCTCCTAATACAAACATAAACAACGCATGCATCTAGACAAGCATGCAACTAATCATATTGTTTTACTAATCATATTGTTTATTCTGAGTAAGCTTTAACCAATCTGGCCAACCTATACTTCATACGGCCGACTTTTCCTGCATATCACGGACCTACATACGGCTTATCTCTCCTACGTGGATTAGCACTGTCAGCAGAATCACGATTTCTGCATTAACACTTCAGCTAAAGTATAACTTCAGCAGAATCCATTCTTCTTCGGCAGAAACTCTTCGGCAGATACTTCAGCAGATCCAGTAGATTACCGTAATTCCCAACACGAATAATTAACCTGTTAAATATAAACATGAAAACTTGATTGCAGTTAACTCCAAACATCTTTTAGATCACAAAACAAGCATAAGAACATATCAGATACACACAGAAAGACTTAGGAGTAAAATTACTTAAACACTAAACCCTTAATCTACGTGTAAGGGATATAGCTACACAAATCAAACAAGAATGTTTCTGAAGTGTCCTAGATGTCATATGAGTGCAATGGAACAAGATTTAACACATTTCCACTACAGAATCAAAAGATTTATGGGAGATGAACCCTAAAAACCTAAAACTTAAGTTCAATACAGTTTAGATGTTTCTGGCTAATTTAAAGGTTAAAAACATGCATATAAACTTATTCTAACACTTTCTTGACTACCTAATAACATATCACAGAAAAGAAAAACCCTAGATGAGCTCAAGAACCCTAGAATTCAAATTAATGAAATTTAAGATTCAGTATGGTTTTGGACGATTGAAACAAGTTTAATAGACACTAAGAAAGGTTTTAACACAACTCATTTCAATCCAAACACTTTTATGCATAAACACCCAATTCGTTCGAGTGAACAATTTTCCAAAATCAGTTTAAAGAGTTTTAACTGTTGGATTTGAAAGAATTTTAGAAATCCTTGTTTATCATCTTGATTAAAAAACAGTTTAGAACTTATAGATTATGAAAAACTTGAACGGATTTAGAAGATTTGATTTGGGGCGTTTGATCTTGGTGGTTTAGGAGTAAATGAATTAATTTTCCAAGTTGACACATTAGGTCCCTCAACCTTAAAGAGGTTCCAACCAAGATCCTTTAACTTCCGTTTAGGTAAGACAAAACATTTGTAAGGCAAGAAACTTCACGATACTCCCCCTCGACTTTTGAAATAATGAAATGGTTAAAACATTTGAGTCCGAGGATAGTATATGACAAGAAACTTATCCACCATTTTAGAAGAAACAACATAATTTTGAAAACATGGAAGTACAAGGTTTTATGAAACCGAAAAATATTTACTTTCTCCCCCTCAACACTTGTTCAGGAAAAATAGTGAAAGATTTGATAGAACAAAGTGTTGACTGAAGATTTGTACTTGCGATGTTTGAAAGAATTTAGATAGAAGAATGTTTTTTGAGATTTTCTGATTTTATATTTTTGTATTTTGTTTTTGAAAAATATTTACAAAAGAGGTTTTGGTGTTTGACATGTTTTTAAGACTGTTTTAGGAGGTCATCCAATTCTTCTTGAGTCAAACACCTCATACCATTCTGGTGGATCAACTCATTAAACCTAGCGGGAGGCAATGCTTTGGTGAGAAGATCTGCCAATTGGTATTCTGTACCCACGAAAGATAATTCAACTGTACCCCGTTCCATGTGGTCCTTGATGAAATGATAGCGAAGATCGATTTGCTTTGATTTCGTCGCGAGTTGCATGAGAATCGCACACTCCGATTGTCGCGGTACATCGGGATTCTGTCAAACACGTAACCATAGTCTTTGAGTTGTGTTCGCATCCAGATGACTTGAACACAACACGCCGACATGGCTACATATTACTGCCGGTTGAGGACATCGATGTACAATCATGCTTCTTCGATTGCCATGACACCGGTTTATCACCAAGAAATTGTAAAGCTCCTGAAGTACTTTTCTGTGAGTCTAAGCATCCGCGTGGTCGGGTCAAAAGCGATTAGTTCAAAACCAGGATCCTTCGGATACCAGATCCCCAAGTTAATGGTTCCCTTTATGTATCGGAGGATTCTTTTAGCCTCTGAGATGTGGGTTTTAGTTGGTGCGATGGCCGATAACGAGAGCAAAGATATCGGCAAAGACAATATCAGTCTCAACTGGTGTTAGATACATGAGAGACCCAATAATACTACGGTATTTTGTAGGGTCCACCAATTTCCCATGTAAATCAGCGTCTAGCTTCTTGGTATGAGCCATTGGTGTGGCATAGGTGTCACAGTTTTGCATTCCAAATTTGTGTAATAATTCAAGGGCATATTTGGACTGACTCAAGAAAATACCACGGGGTGATTGATGAACTTGTAGTCCTAGAAAGAACGTAAGTTCACCCATCATTGACATTTCAAAATGTTTCTTCATTAGTTTTGCAAAAGCGATTGAGTACTTTTTATGTGTTGACCCAAAAATGATGTCATCCACGTAAATTTGAACAATTAAAATATGTTCCCCGTGATATTGTATGAAAAGAGTTGGGTTGACTGAACCTTTGGTAAAATTATTGGCAATTAAGAAAGATGATAGCTTATCGTACCATGCCCGAGGAGCTTGTTTGAGACCATACAGAGCTTTGTTCAGTTTGTAGACATGGTTCGGGAACGTGGGATCAACGAATCCTTCTGGTTGGCTGACATAAACCGTTTCTTTAAGTTGTCCATTGAGAAAAGCAGTTTTGACATCCATCTGAAAGACCGTGAAGTTCATGTGAGCCGCAGAAATGCCGTGAAAATCCGAACGATTTCAAGACGAGCAACCGGAGCAAAAGATTCTTCAAAGTCAATACCCTCTTCACTCGACGATAACCCTTAGCCACGGGACGTGACTTGTTTACGATAACGCGTTTCCTTAGCATCAATTTGTTTTCCAAATCCATTTGAGACCAATGGCGTAGACCCCTGTTGGTCTTTCAACCGCCCCATACTTCAAGGCGTTTGAATTGGTTAAGTTCTTCTTGCATGGATTCAATCCAGTTGTCTTTGTCATTCGTCTTTTATGTTTTGGTTCGATTATGACGATGAGTGCATAAATGCAATGTTCACCATCTGAGTGAAGGCGTTGTCTTGTAACGGCCGGGTTGATTCAGGTTGCCAATAATATTTGTCGGAGGATGGTCTTTTGTCCATCTATGTGTGGAGGGTTGATGTTGGTATACATTGTGCAGATTTTGAGGATTCAAATGGCTTGTTGAAGATTCGCGACATCCAGTGCATGAGTCTCATTAGCAAAGCGGGTTAAGCATTTGGATCAAAATCTGCGGGTGGGGGTACTTCATTGAGAACATCATCGGCGGTTCATCATTGTTGGAAGCGGTTGTTCAACTGTTGTGTTGGAGTCAACTGGTGGTGCTTCTTCAACCGTAGTTGTTGAAGCAGTGTATCGTATAAGAGTATTATCGAGGTTGAGCAATGGCGGAACAATGATACACCCGAGCACGTTCATTAATATCGTCACCGAGCACGGGAGCAAATAACCTTCCATTTGTTGACGAGTAAGCTTCAGGGCTTGTTTCAAGCTGATGATGGGTTTGGGGAAGTTTGCGTTGTAACCGGGTTCTAAGTGTATACTCGAAGCCATTGTGAATATAAACAGATATTGACGAAGTTTCTTAATCAGCTTCCCCGACATCCGTAGCACATTTGAAACACGATGTAGTAGACATTTCTTCTAACTTTTGAAGTTTTCAGATTATGCGGCCAGAATTTGTAGAAGAGCGAAAACCACACAAGGAAAACTCGACTAATTGCGGAAGATCCATTCGAGGGTAACATGCCGAAATCAACAAGATCTTCACGATGTAGACGCATCACACCAAACAAACCACGAAAGACGAAATGAAACGACTTCCCTTGAATGTTGTGGTCTTTCGAATACTAATCATCGTGAATATGCAATAACGCGATACCAAGACCGTGTGTGTGAGGCATCATAACATCATATTTGGGTAACTTCACACAAGATCACCCGTGAAATCGAGACGATAACTCCAAAGTGAAGAAATTCAAGAAGGCATTGGGTTTTCGCAAAGAAGCATGTAGAAGAACAAGGAAGCAATGACCACCTACACACTCTCTCCCCCTCGATGTTTTCAATGATTCAGAATCATAC
>OU343221.1:31168180-31368595 GCA_910596185.1 Chrysanthemum makinoi | reverse complement strand
CTCTTGGTAATGTGGTGGATCGGGGTTAGAAGTGTTAGGTACAAGGATTTCAAGAGTGGTGAACCATTATAAGTTTAGATATCTTGAGGGTGCACCCGCGATATGGTTGATTCAGATGGTTTGAAAAGTTGGAATCGGTGTTTTGCTTTATGGCTGTCGGATGATAGTAAGGTTAAATTTGCTTTCTGAGCACATTACTTCGATGGAAGCGTTGTCATGGTGGAATTCATACGCTCAACCGATTGGAATGGAGAATGCTTTTAAACTTACGTGGGAGAATTTAAGGGATTGGTGACTAAGTTTTGTCCTCGAGCAAGTGAAAAAGTTGGAAGCGAGTTCTATGAATTGGTCACTATGGTTATGATATCGACACATACATTGGAGATTTGAGGAATTAGCAGCGTTATGCCCGTCGATGGTATGGATAATGAAAAGTTGCTAGAGCTTTTATTGGAGGACTTCGAGTTTATTCAAGGAGATGTGACCGTTTGATCCACAAACAATTGAGGAAGCTATTAGTGACTGGAAGTTGATGGCACAAGTGGTGAAGCGGTAAGTACACCACCACCAACCGTTTCAGCAATAACGAGGCAACTACAACAACAATAGCAACAACAACAAGTGGAAGTGACTTAACACAGGGGTAGAAATGCTACTCAACAACAGCCCAGAGGCAAAGAGGTTGCTAAAGGTTTATCTTTGCTTGGTCAAAAGGAAGGAAAAGGATATCTTACGGGGTTTTGCGAGAAGTGTAATAGTGTTTTAGTCATCACAATCCGGTCGATGTCACGATCCGTGTGAGAATTGCAAGAAAGTTGGTCACCGTACTAGGGATTTACAAGTAGCCACAAGTTACATGTTTTGGTTCTTGGGAACACGGACACTACAAGAGGAGGATTGTAGAAGGGGAAAAGAATCAAGCAAATCGAATCAAGGAGGTTTGGCACCGGGAAGGGTTCGTCATTGGAGGAGAAGATAGGGACCAATGTCATAGCAGTGCGTTTCTTCTCAATAATCGTTATGCTTGAGTTTTATTTGATTCGGGTGCCGATAAAAGTTTTGTGTCCAATGCATTTGCACCTTTGCTCAACATTAAGTCAACCACCTTAGATACATCATACATTGTCGAATTAGCTAATGGTAATTTAGTTAGCACAAACACCATTGTCATGATTGCACATTCAATTTTCTTAATCATCCTTCAACATAGACCTCATGCCGTAGATTTGGGTAGTTTGACGTCAGTCATCGGCATGGACCGGTTATCTAAGCATCGTCGCGAAGATCATTTGTGATGAAAGTTGTTCATCTTCTAGCGGCGAGAAACTTTGATTATTAGGGGGGAGCGAGTGGAACCAGAATTAGTATCATATCAGTATCAAAGCGGAGAAGTACATTAAGAAAGGTTGTCTTGCTTTCTTAGCCCATATAATAGAAAAAGTCGGGGCGACTTGAAGATGTTCCTATTGTTCGTGAATTTTCCTCAAGTATTTCCCAGGATTTACCGGGACTTCCACCTACGCGTCAAGTAGAATTTCATATTGACTTAGTGCGGGAATTTTGCCGCACCCATTCTTGTGAGCACCGTGCCGATCTAGCACCATCCGAGTGCAAGATTTTGTCTAATCAATTACAAGAGCTTCTAGACAAAGGATTCATTAGGCCGGGTTCCTCGCCTTGGGGAGCACCGGTCTTGTTTGTGAAGAAGAAGGATGGATCCTTCAGAATGCATAGATTATCGAGAGTTGAACAAGTTAGCGGTGAAGAATCGTTACCCACTCCCGAGAATTGATGACTTGTTCGTCGGTTGCAAGGTTCTAGTATTTATTCCAAGATTGATCTTGATTAGGGGTTATCATCAACCGAGTGGAAGAGGATATTAGAAAACAGCGTTTAGAACACGTTACGGTCATTACGAGTTTCAAGTGATGCCGTTTGGATTGACTAATGCACCTGCGGTATTCATGGATCTCATGAATAGAGTTTGTAAACCGTATTTGGATAAGTTTGTTATTGTGTTCATCGGCGACATGATCTACTCCAAGAGCAAAGAAGAGCGAAGAGCATTTGGGATGATTTTAAGGCTACTCAAGAATGAGAAGTTGTATGCCAAATTTTCGAAGTGTGATTTTTGGAATCGTAAAGTGCAATTTCTTGGTCATGTCATTGATAGTCATGGACTACAAGTTGATCCAGCAAAGATTGAAGCCGTAAAGGTGGGCTACTCAGCGAATCCTGCAGAAATTCGACAATTTCTAGGACTAGTAGGGTATTACCGAAGGTTCGAAGGTTTTTCAAAGATAGCGAGACCTTTGACCAAGTTGACCGCAGAAAAACAAAAGTCTGAGTGGGGAAAGAAACAAGAAGTTGCTTTTCGGTTGTTGAAGCAAAAACTTTGAAGTGCGCCAATTTTAGCACTACAGAAGGCATTGAGAACTTTGTTGTATATTGTGGCTTATAAAAGGACTTGGGGCTGTTTTAATGCAAAGCGAGAAGGTGATAGCGTATGCTTCTCGACAACTTAAGACTCACGAGAAGAACTACACCACTCATGATCTCGAGTTAGGTAAGTAGTTTTTGCACTCAAGATTTGGAGACACTACCTCTATGGTACAAAGTGCCTGATGTTCTGGGACCACAAGAGTTTGCAATATATTCTTGATCGAGAAGGAGCTTAATATGAAGCAAGCGTCGTTGGTTGGGGTTACTCGGCGACTATGATTGTGAAATCAAGTATCACCGGGAAAAGCCAATGTTGTAGGTGATGCTCTTAGTCGGAAAGAGAGGCTAAACCTTTAAGAGTTGATCATTGGGAATGACGATTATTTCTCCTCTACCATCGAAAATCCACGAAGCACAAATCGAGGCACTTAAGGAGGAAAACCGACCAAGTGAAAAGCTTTATGGTATGCCCGAAAGCGTAAATGATTTTGTAAAGAAGCGGGATGGAGTATTATGTTTCAAGGATAGAATGTGGGTTCCATTGTATGGCGGAATCTGGGGAATTGATTATGCATGAGTGCATAAGTCAAAGTATTCTATTCACCGGATCGGATAAGATGTATCAAGATCTTAGAAGCTTTATTGGTGGCGAACATGAAAGCGGAGATTGCCACTTTACGTTAGCAAATACCTTACAACGCAAGGTAAAGTCGAATATCGAAGCATTCGGGATTACTCCAACAACGGAAATTCCTCAATGGAAATGGGAGCATTACAATGGACTTTGTTCGCGAAACTTCCTAAAGACATCGGAGGTTCTGGCGCTATTTGGAGTAATTGTTGATCGCCTTACCAAGTCGAGCATTTCATACGATTAGAGACTTATTCCATGGGCAACTCACTAGACTTTATGTCAAGGAAATAGTCTCGAGGACCGCGGGCACAATTTCTATCATTTCCGAGAGAGATAGTCGATTCACTTCAAACTTCTGGAATTCATTGCAAGATTCATTTGGAACCAGATTAGAGAATGGACCACGACATATCACCCTGACAGGCGGTCAAAGTGAAAGGACCATTCAAACACTAGAACATCTTTGAGCATGTGTAATTGATTTTGGAAATGGTTGGGCTAACCATTTGCCATTGATAGAATTCTCGTTCAACAATAGTTATCACACGGTATCAAGATGGCACCATTTGGGGCACTCTAGCATGGTCGTGAGTGCCGATCACATTTTGTTGGGCGAGGGTAGAGGCAGCACAACTTCTTGGTCGAAATGGTATGGGAAACCCGCGGAAAAGATTGTTCAAATCCGTGATAGGCTTCGGAAGCGCAGGAGTAAAGCGAGAAAAGTTATCACGGATGTTAGGCATTGGATTTGGAATTTCAAGTAGGTGACAAAGTTATGTTGAAAGTATCCGCGGAAGGTGAATACGATTTAGGCGTGGGAAGTTAAACGAGGATACATTGGGCCATTCAAGATTACGGCGAGTTGGTCGGTAGCTACCGACTTGATCTTCGCGAGAACTTCAGTCGTATTACACAACCGCGTTTCCGCGTTCAAACTTGAAGAAGTGTCTTTGGACGAATCGCTCGTTATTCCATTGGGCGAAGATTGACGGCGACAAACTCAATTTTGTGGAAGAACACCGTAGAAATCATGGACGCGAGGTCAAGCGGTTGAAAGCAGTCGTGTTCCGATGTGAAAGTTGGATTTGGAATTCTCGGCGGGTCCTGAGTTTTACTTAAGGAGCGAGGAGACCGGATCGCGGCAAAGTATCCTCATCTCTGCTTGGACACCGTTAGACCTATCAGCGATTGAATTCGAGGGACTGAATTCCTTTTGGATAGGCGAATGTGACAATCCGTACTTTCAGTCATTTCGCGACACAATTCATGTCTCATTATTTCAACATTTATAGTAAACTTGGTTTACTTGTTTCAAATCCGCGTAACCTTGGAGGTTTAGCGGCGAATTCATGATCATGACATCCGCATTGCATTTCATATGGACTATGATTAGTCTACATTTCGTTGACATCATTTGCACCTCATTAGTTCATTCACGACATTTCATTTCACCTTCAACGCGTAATTTTTATATTTAATAATCTTTGTCAGCGTGATTATTTTGAATATTTAATCCATTACTTTCAAAAATGATCCCAATGTATTTTTAAACTTACATTTAGTTATAAAAACTATATTTTGAGTTTTCCTAGTGTTTTAAATTTATTTGGTATATTAATCGTTAAAATTAAATTATTACGTCGCTTTTCTTAAAAGTTATACGATAATTATTTTATCACCCAAATTTCACAAGGAATGTATTTTTACAATTTTTATCATCTCATTACATTCTATTTTGACCTATTAAAAACTTACTTGTATCAAAAATCTCCATTTATCATTATTTATACATTTAACTACACCTTTTTACTTATACATTTTTTACTATATACAATATATATATACAAGTACATGAGATTTGAAAAAAAAAAAATAAATATCTACTCATTCCCCCCCCCTTGGCCGACCAAGGGGGAAGGGTAGTCATTAATGTGATATGGTCTTGATTGTTAGCAATCTTACTCAATATATAAAAGTCTTACTTAATAACTTTTCACTTTCACTTCACAAAGTTTTCCACAAGTGTTAGAAAGTTTTCTTCCTCTCCTTTGGGTCTCCATAGAACCGGCCATATAGGGTCTTCACAAGGGATCAAAGATTTTCAAGTCCTAGTGTTAAACAATCTAGATATCACTCTTTATAAGGTTTTGAAATAAAAACCAAGAGTGTTTAGGTTTTAACCTGGTTCTTATCACCTCATCATAATACTTGTAAGCATGATTTTATCATTTTTATGTTTCCTTTTCATTTTCATATGTACCTTTTCATTTTTGGAATGCATTATGCATGTTATGTGATTTATACCATTTTTCATGATTTTAATAAGTTATATATATATATTTGTGGTCATCCTATAATTATTCCCATGGTATTCTTTGGTCTTGATGGTGATTAAGAACCCATGACACCCCTAAGAGGTGTAATAGGATTAGATAGTTTTGGAGTTGATTTGAGGGTTAGAATAGGTTTTGTCGAGAAAACTATTTTCGATAAAGTATATTTTGTGTTCTGTCCTTGTTTTACTTTTCTGGAAAATCCGACAGTAGGCACGACTTTTTGTGTGATATTTGATATACTTTAAAACGAATCCGTGACGCTTGAGCGGAATAAGCAGTTATACTTGAAAGTTATGGATTTTACAAGTTTGGCAGCGAAAATTATATTTTTGAAATTTCAGCAACATGTTTTTTTTTTTTTTATCTTATACGGGTCAAAAACAAATATTAAAATTTCACAAATTATTTTAGACTTGTCAAAATATATTAGTATCTTTGATCATAGAAGGGGCGTATTATCACATTAAGCAATTTGAAGCTTGACAAAGATATGCACTTTTCATAAACTTGCCGTAACTTATTTTACTTTTACAATTGTAAAACCACCATCTTTAACCCTTATTATCTTTATGTTTAGACCTTTTGGGCTGAAAAACTCACGAACTGAAACTTTTAGATATGGTACAAACTTTCCAAAACCGTGAGGTTGGTTCTCTAACGATCGGCCCGATACACCGTTCCACAGGCCTGGTTCAAAGCCATTTTTTGTTAATTTCATGATTTTTTCGGCGACATTGTTTTCTGCGTGAAAAGTAGGTAATTTCTCTAAAAATCATTATAAAACCATTGTAGGATGACATTTGGACGTAAAAACATGTAAAGTGATTTTTGTTTGGTCAAGGCGTCAAGCGAGTATTTTTAAACGATAAGTAATATTTTCTAAACTTCGCAAATGGTATAAATAACATCTGAGTGCATGCATAGCATTACATTGCAACTCATGACATATCTTATTATCCTTGATAATAGGTCGGTTGGCCTTTACATCACATTAAACCTCGATGTACTCACTTTTGCCATTATTCGGTTTACCAAGTGAGGTTTTTCATAGCCCGTTTTACATGCTTCGATTATTTTCAAACCCTCAGGGAGAATACATTGCACTACATTTTTTTATGCGATACCAAGTATTGTTAAATAATTTATTTTAAAATTTCCTTGAATTTGAAGTCCCCATTAGCGAAATTGCCTTAGCAGGTGAAGGTCATGGGGATGCCTACATAAGGTTTTGTTGGATACGGCGGGTAATCGGGATATTTCACAGAATAGCATTGGGGTTGTGGCGGCCTTTCTGAGGGTTGATAACAGGGGTGTGGGCTTAAGCATTGCAACGTGGCTGGTCATGCATGATGTAGGTAGTATAGAAACATAAACCCTTGATTTCCATACTTAAACATTGTTGACCGTTTAACAAAATTTTTGAGGCATTTATGGCGACTTGGTTTAGGGACCTGTTTTGAGCTTGCGGCGTCGACTTATCATTCATACGCGCTATACCAAACATGGTTTGATTTGCGGCTTATTTTGTTTTAAGAAGCTTTGAAACCTTTGCGGGTAAGATGATGGCTCTGGAACATTTTATGAAATATCCAACGATGTGTTTTTAACGACTGCGAAGGGTGGATTTAAACCTGAGCATTGAACCGGTGCTGCGGTCGATACCTACAGAATTCGACTGCATTTTAGCGGTGGAGTGGCATTTTGGGAATTCAGCATGGAATTGCTTTTGTGGTTGAACAATCTAATATACATTTGGGCAAACGATAAAAATAAACATTGCTTTGATGCGGTAGTCTCCAGGGTACGTCAAATAGGCACTCTTGACCCGACGATAGTGAATCTCTATCGTTTTCCAAAGTGGTTTCGGTATGTATGCAGTCTCTTCTTTGAATCTCTTCACGGTGGGCGCCTTTTACCCACCCACAGTGAAACAATGAAATGAAAACTTCAGGCATTTGTGGCGGTATATCTGGCCGGGCTGGGGTGAACTAATGAGCGAGGCGTCCATTTATATGGATTTCGATTTTGATTTGGTAACCAGCGAATTCAAGTTATCCGACTACGCGCAAAAATGAACTCCATCCCATTCTATGTTACGGATCTTGGAACTCTCCTACAGACATTTTCGTTAAGGTGCGGTTGGTGGTTTGGACGTGAATGGTTGTTCCATAAGATCATTGGAAGCCTATTCGCCATCCCTAGCCTAGTTTAGGATTTGCTTGGCTACAAAGCATCATCTCCAGTGGAAGCCTAGCGACAATCATTTACATCACTCTGTATTTGTGTATAACCAAGAACTTGAATTATTCGTCACCATGGGAATGTTAGGAGATCCTGGAACTTTCTACATCGCCCCATACAAAGAATCTTCTTTTGTTAAATCACACCTGTGAATAGTATGAATAGTATTTTTTTGTAACTTAACATTCTATTCATATTCCTTTAAAAGATTATCACTTTACTTGGTTAATGATATTTGAAGGGCATTTTCAGCAGTGCGTCGGCTGAAGTTATCGATCATGATTAATGGGCGCGAGCTTTGTGGTTTTAGTCGTTGTCTATGGGGAGGAAGCATGGAGTGCTTATCTTTTAAGTAGTCGAAAGTTATAAATCACGTGGTTCTATAACTATGTAACCTTTAAACTTATAATTATGTAGTACGCTTAACATGTTGTTGGTTGTGTGTGTATGAAGCGTTGTAAGTCAACTTCTTTACTATTTCAGCGTTTATGTATTCTTGGCAACCGGCAGTATCTGCATAGGGCAACTTCATTTCCCTAACAGCGGCTTTTATAAGCGAAGTAGTCCTTTTACTCGTACAATTTGTATTCTACAATCTACTAATACCTACAATAAACACTCCACACTAAAACCTACACATTTGACAAAAACATATTTAACACTCAACACTAGTACAATTTATCTAGAATTAGTCGATACCGTGGCATCATTTCCATGATTTCTTCTATCACTAGCGGTAGTTAACATATCTATCGGTTCTTACTTGACTACTAGCGGTTGTAACAATACAACCAACTCGGTTTGACTTAATATTTGTGTGGCACCATTTCGTTGATTTCTTCTATCTCTAGCATAGTTAACATAGCTAGCGGTTCTTATTTTAATACTAGCGTTAGTTAACATAGCTAGCGTTCTTATTTTACTAGTAGTTAACATAGGTTTTACGTACTAGCGGTTGTTATTTTAATACTAGCGGTTTACATAGCTACTGATTCTTATTTTACTACTAGCGGTAGTTAACATAAATTTGTACTAGCAGATTTTCTATCCTTTTTGGTATTTGGATAACGCTTGTCCACAATTATAAACACTTTGAATTTAAGTAATTGACCTTTTAATTCATAAATACCATTTTTTGTACCTTAGGGACTCTTCGAATATCTTATTAAACCACACACACAAACTGATTTTTGCGTCCAAAATATGCAACTTTCCATTAAAAACGGATACATTATTAAAGTTTACATACACGCTATTCCTTCTATCTTTTCAACAAGCACATATGCCACTTCACTTATTCTATTTGTCGTGACTTCTTAAACAACATGTTACAAGCTAGAGTTGGTGTTAGAGGGTAATCCGCATCATCGGCATGAGCAGATAACTTGTCGGCGTAGTAACCATGAGCATACAGCTTTGTTCGTACAATCTCAACTTCGTGACCGGTGTTTCTTTCCATTCAACGTCCTCTATATCGGGCTCAAACATGCACTTCATCCCATACCCCTTATCAACTCCTAGCCAACTTGCGTCGGCTGTCACGAAAGCCCATTTAATGCCGCGCCAAACGGTTTCCAAATCTTCTCTGTCTATAGTATGTAGCAAGCCCGACCAAGCATTAAATGTAGTTTGATCCGTCGGACCTCTTGATGGTAATTCTGAGTTCCACCATTTGTCAAGTAAGCGTTCGTGCACTATTTGTTATTGTGGTGAAGTGCACCCGGTCTTTGCCCGTCGTATCAAGCACAATCAAACGGTTTAACCTTTCAATCCTTTGTTTTGGATTAATCCTCTGCCTCTTTGGTGATCACGCTCTAAATCATCAAAAGCTCTTTTGGAACTTCCTTCATCTCTCTCACCCGTACCTTTGTTCATAGGAGTTAACTTATCAGGCCTCATTCTAAACTTTTCAAACATTTCTTTCACTGTATCATAAGTTAGCCTCCATAGACATTTACTTTATGCCCTCCCATCCTCTCCAAGTACTCACACATGAAGATTTTCTATTCTTTCTTAGTTGGTGGCTTTGGGATCCTTTCTTGTGCTCTTTTTTAATGTAGAATTTTTGCCTTTCTATCACTATTTTATCAAGAGCTTCTTTTGCCTGTTCACATGTTAGGATTTCAATTTCTTTGTTATGCATCCTAGATGCTAGTATCTCATCGGCCGTATTGACCTAATGTAATGCCAATGTGCCAAGCGACTTCATGTCTAGCTACAACATCCGCCTTTCTTTTCCTTTTAACCCTTGCTCTATCTTTTGCATTGGGAGAATCTACAGGGTTTTTAAATTTGTTGCTTTTTGAGTTACATTCTCAGTGACAATCCTATCGCTAATTCTGCATCGATTTGAAAGACTTTGTCATCTTTATTTTTTACGTAAAAAGTAATCATGCAACTTACCGGCTAATCGTTATCGAGACTTAGTTTTGTTTTCTTTAGATAAAGCGTTTGTGTTGGTTCCTTTAACCAACGGACGCTTTCCTAGAACAGAAGCAGCGACATTTGAATCGGTAGAAATAATACCTTGCATATCACTTGCACTCTTCAAAGATGCTAGCCCAAGTTCGCGGTCCCAAGGTTTTCGTTTCATCACCTCCGTCTATCATTCTTGCTACTTCAACACTTGTATGTATGCGCGTCAATAGCGTTACCAACATCTCCAGCTTCCATAGTTTCCACACTAAATAATTCACTTTCAAGTGTAGTACCGGCATAAACATATCGCAAGCATCCGTACCTTTGTTCAAAATTGTTGTTGGTGCATCATCTTGTTCATTGACAGCGTTTGTTTGAGTCATATTTGTTTGAGTTGTAATGGAAGTGGTTGCACCATTTTTTCGCGAGGTGGTTGCGGCGGTGGTTCGCGGCGACACTAGCGGGTTGGTGACACTAGCGGCGGTTTGAGGTTGACCATTTACACGCATCCGTGAGTCTCTTTCACCGTTGTGTTTACGTCACATCAGGTCATATGCCCAACAAGATCTTTGCGGCATCATTCTTGAATGGCAATTCAACGCTTCTAGTCACATGACTATCATTAGTAGCAGTTGAGGTTCACTATTTTCACTTGGAGGAGATTCCTCATTTCCACTTGAGGCGAAATATTTATTAATCCAGGCAGTAACATGCATTAATATCGTCATGTTCAAGTATTTGCTTTTACTTCTGCAAGCGTCCATAAACATATATACAAGCATCGAGTTACTTTTGACAAAATCTTTGGTTTTGTTGAACAAGCGGCAGAATTATCTGTACCCGTGAATCTGGATCGGTTTATGCGTCCGATAGAAATTTGTTTAGCATTGACAGCAAAACATCCTCCCAATGCGATGGCAATGGTGTAATTATGGACTAGTCAAGCCAAGTGATAAGCATGCATGTACACATCAACATAATAAATAAGAGTAATGACAATAATACCTTATTTTGGAACCAAAATAGGCAACGGCCTCTTCAGCCGATCTTTTAGTTAGAACTCACGTTTCTCATTTGCATTAGCATCATCCGTGAAACATCCACATCCACCACTGATCTTTCATGCGATTACGGACTAGTCAACGCAAGTGACAACCACGCATTTACATACTTAAGAATTGTAAGGACCGCATACCTTAGTTTTGAATCAAAAGAGGCGCTTACATCTTCAACGGTTTTACTACTTTCAAATGTCTCCTCCGGTCGAGTAGTAGCCTCCTGAAGCATCCTCATTCATCAGCGCGTCTTTGTACAAGTCTTGACTAGTCAGTGACCGACAACAAATCTTTTACATACGAACATACTAAGCAGAGTTGATGACACGCATACCTTTGTTCTGACTCAAATGAGGCACGAAGCGTCATGAACATTTGTATTTGTTTGACGGTCTTCTCCCTACATCCACGGCGTTACGTGCAATTACTACTTGGTCAAGGAAGCGACAACCCGCATTTACATATGAACATACTTAAGAAGTGTGAGGACACGCATACCTTCGTTTGAATCAAAGAGGCGGCTTACATCTACAATAGTTGTACTACTTTCAAATCTCTCTTCGGTCTAGTCGTAGCCTCCTGAAGCATCCTCATTCATCCCGGTCTTTGTACAAGTCTTGACTAGTCACGGTGACCGACAACAAAGCTTTACATCGACAAATGCCAGTTGATGACAGCATACCTTTGTTGGTGTCAAATGAGGCTCGGCAACGTGATCATCTTAGTAGTTTCCACGGTCTTCTCCACTACATTGGCCACCCACGAACCATCCATATCCTTCCGGCCGTTCGTGCAATTGACTAGTCAAGGCAAGCGACAACTATGCATTTACATATGAACATGCTTAAGAAATGTAATGATACGCATACCTTTGTTGTAAGCAAATGAGGCACCAACATCGTGATAACTTGTATTAATTTCGACGGACTTATCAAGCGCTGTGGCAGACCTCCCACGAACCATCTTCATTCTTTTATTCGCCTCCCCGATTGGTAGTATCCTCATGATCACAACTTGCTTCTTCGGAAATGACTCTACTACGATGTTTGAACCTTCACCAAGCGTTTTATTTTTGTGGTACACCTTTTTTCTTCTCTAACCGCTTAAACTTCCTATTCAAATATTTTAAATCTGCATGTTGTCTTTGAAGTTTTCTTTGTTAATTCACATACTGTTTACATAGTTGATCACACTTTTCCACGGTTTATTTAATATCCAATTGTCATCTGCCTTCCAATTGTGTTAACTCGACTAAGGTGAATCTTGAGGTGTCTGAGACCTCATCTCTTGCCTACCATGAGCAGAAAAGATCCCCATATTTTTCCTTGGGTGGGTTCATCATGAGAACTTGTTCCACTGGAAATTGATTAATTTGAAGTTTCATTGGTTTGGGATGTAGAAGGGAAGCGTCGGGTGTGTTTTGGGATTGAGAGGACTTCACGATCCTTCCCCAAATTCTGAGGCGTGACACCATGTGTGGGAACAATGGTGTTAGTGTCCCATCAAAATTATTGCCCTGTCTTCTCATGTGAGTCATAAGTTTTTGAGTGTGAGAAGGGACAGGCCAAGTTTTTGAATGTTTGGGTGGTGTCTCAAAGCGGTTGTCAAATAGCAGTTGTAAAAACCTTGGATAAATATAATATTTTGCATGCGTATCCAACAAATTCTTGACTAAACCATCAAATATCATTTTGGATAAATTGAATTTCTTATTAAGAGCTACACAAATCACAAAAGATGCTTTGTTTGTACTAAACTCATTCGAGGAAGTTGTCTTTGGACTTAGACACTGCAATATGGTATGGATCAAGAATTTCCATTGTGGGGAGAACAGTGGTTTAAAAAATTTTAATTTTGGTCCTAATTCACCTCCATACCCCATAAGCGGTAGTGTTTCAAAAATGGTATCATTATCCAAACACACAACAAAATCGACATCATCTAGGAGAAGATCTCTCCTAATTGATGCCTCGATAATAATTATCACGCATGCCATGCGCTACCATGGATTTGTACTTCCTCACCAATAGTTTTAGTCTTTGCGATGGAGCCAAAGCTGCTTCATACAACAGCGTAGATAACGAGGTTTGGCGGTGAGTGCATACCAAGCGGGTGTGCATTGAGGAAATCAATAATTTGTTCAAACCCTGTGCCTCCTTTGTTTTTTCAAAACGCAATCATGTTGTGACTTCTAGCAAAATGCTCGGCGCCATTCTTGTTTATCGAACTTGATTGCAAGCTGAATGTTAGGGGTTTCGAATGGCGCTCTCGTGGGTCTAAACTATGTCATGACCAAGCGGTTGTAACACTTGTAGCGTTGTTACAATTTATTTAGTAGTTATAAGCTCTCTCTCTTTTTTTCTTTTTTTTCTTTATGATATAATAAGGATTATTAATTTAATACATAATACATAAATAAGCATGTAACTCAACACGTCATCTTCTTTCTATTATCGAGACACAAAATGTCAGACTACACACATTATTAGAAGAGTTATCTCTCTTCAGCATCCACAACTTGGTAAGAAGCCCAAACAAGTACACACCCACATTATGACTTTTTTAAAGTAAATACGTTTTTTTGGGTACATGTAAATCGGTCTTTACTTTAGCAAGTAAGTTTATTTTTATTTTTATATTTTGCTTATTATTTTGTTTATTAAATTTTTTTTGTTGTAACATGACTTACTATATACACACAATTGAACAACTAGCATAGCAGAGAATACATACCGATGCTTGATCCACAAATATATACAACTAACATAAAAGGGATCAAATCCATAGGTTAACATAACATAGACAGACTATACAAGATGAGATAAGTGACTCAAAAATATTACAACGATCCCTAACAAACAAAGCCACCAGCTCAAAGTAAGCAATACATAGCACATCAAATCTCCATTGACTCCAACTTTTGATGAAACCATTAGTCTTTAACACGGTCATGTTTCTTAAACAAAGTAAGAAGTAGTTTGGAACTCTCACGGCTGATCCTCATTTTGCATCCTTAGGAGGTGATTAATAGTTGCCAACGAACAATCCAAACCGCATAGAAGCTCGACTTTCGCTATCATTAGCTGTCTACGGTTGACACGGGCCTAATTTCAACGACTTTCATCATTTGATCACCTTCACGTAAAGCAACATCCAATTCATCCCTATAGTACGCGATCGTAATCTCTTTTAGTAATTTATCACATATAACCATGGTAGTAGACATTGTTAGACACTTAGACTAAACAATTTTGGGACACTTGTTATGTTTGTTTTTCTAACACTCTCACTAAAAGAGATAAAAATAAATAATAATAAGTGTTTTAGTAACATATATAATCAGCAAAAGCAACCGTTAGCGTCATACATTATCGAGACACAAAAAATTCTGACAGACAAGTTATGACATTTTTACGTTTCCCATGGACAAGTGGATCACAACCGCCAACAATCTATTTTATAGCGAGTTTGCTAACTCTTTGCTAGAAAATACTACTTTGGGCAACTAATATAGTGTACACATGGCAAGCGCTACGGTACATATAGTACATGGTGATGTGCAAAATGGTGGTGGTTGAATGTTTTTATTTGCATTTCGGTCAAAATAAAAATTAGTAATAGGTGTACTCAAGTGGTGACTAGTTGAATTTATTAAATATTGAGTTACTGAGGTTTGTCTCATACATAGCAGTTTTATTGGGCAACAAGTTACAAGCATAAAAGTTTTTGGGCAACTAGTTACAGTTTTATTGGGCAACTAGTTACAAACGTTGGGCAATTTTTTTAGTTAGATGGCCAACTATTTGTGGCACACTGGCCAACTAATATTTTACATTCGACATGTACAATTCTTTCTACAATGGCCAAGCTGTAATATTGTCTGCGCACTTAATGTCTCGTACCACATGCATATGTGAGTGTTTACTTTAATAATTTTAACGGCGTAAATATTCAAAGTAAATCTTTGCCTTGGTTAATAAAACGATAAATTAAAAGTGGTTATAAGCGAGTCAATATATTTGTAGTTGTTATTACCTCCGACTATTTATTCTATGATGGAACAAAACTATTTTATAGACCATCACTTATTAAAATCATCAACATGTTGAGTTTGGCGTAAACACATAACGGCTTCAGGTTATCAGATGTCTAGAGTTACATTGATTTGAGTTTATTATTTCGAACTTTATGTGACTTTCCTAAGCGTTAAAAAATCGACACTACTTTTATGCTCGATTACTTAAATAAAATATCTCAAATTATAAAATGAAACGGTTGTATACATACAAGCTGCTAGTTATTTTACTACCGCTAGTTATTTTAAATAATAACGAGTTGGTTGTATACTTTCAACTCTTGGTTATATTAACTCACGCTAGTGATAGAAGACAAGACGAAATGATGACACGTTTTTAGAGTAAATTTCCACTTTACACCAACTTTTGTAAAATTAGAGCCACTTGTTTAGTGGGCCACAATTTTAGTTAATTGGCCATGGTTTTGGTTCATCGGGCAACAGCTTTTATTTGTAATAATGATGTAATTGGGCAGTTTCTTTTGGACTTTAAGGCCACCATGTAATTTGCAATATGCAATATGGGCATCTAAATGCCATATTTGGGCAATATGTCATGTACTAACGGGCAACCATAATTCTTAACCATTCCACTATAAATTGTAGACGTAACAGCATAAATCTAACATGTTGGTTACGGTTAGAAGCACTATCTCATGGTTGGCACCAGAAAGTCAATTGCAGCTGCTAGTTTTTCATTCATATTTTTTTAAACCCAACAAACATTCATAACAACGCAAATAGATCTAATTATCCGACCTAAAACAAAAGATGAAAAAAACAAAAACAAGCAAAACAAAAAGCGCCCAAAAATAATAATAATAATAATAATAAAACAAAATCGTAGGTGAAGCTCCACCCACATTTCAAACCAAGTTGTTAGAACCACGACTCTCTTCTCACTTTTCCTTCATTTCCTTCCGGCTTTGACTTGTTGAAACAAAATTTCAAGCCGGCTAATCTGTTTTCGGATCATAAGGGGCTTGAAACCCAAGTTGTTGCTCCTCTGGTTTTTCTTTGCACTAGCACATTTATGCCGCTCCACCTCTCGCACCACATTGATCATCCTCCTCATCTCCAGCCTCCTCATCATCTTCATCTTCGTTAGTCCTCCTCCGGATCATTCATTCCATAAACCTCATCCCAGTGAAAGTCTTTTGTATGGAGCCAGTTCAAAATTATTTTCCTCATCCTCGTATCTACCTCCTTATAGGACCCAAATTCTGAAATGGGTTCCTCCCTGAAAGCATCAATAACCGCGTCAAACAACAAATAGTTGTTTAACACAAAGCGTATTCTTACGCATCATTTTCAAAGTAACCACTTGCAGCCATTGATGTGGTAATTTTTGTAAGGGAATACGTGTTATGTCCGTCTGTTTTTGGTATACAATCGATGCTATAAAGATGTAAAATGGGCGGTTTTTTTTTTTTTTTTTTGTGGTTTATTTTTTTGGTTAAGGGTTACCCAAAGTATTCTATGTAGATGGATGGTTTCCAAGACTTTAGGCGGAAAGCTGACTAAGCCAAAAAAATATTAAGACAGGAATAAAGCTTCATCCAAAAGCTTTCAAATAATTGATCAAAGAACTAGTTATGCGCATGATTTGTGGCCAAAATAAAGCGAAAAAGTAAACATTATTATTGGATTGGTGATTATGGTTTGAATTGATAATAAACTGAACACGAGGGTAAACAATCGGGTTCATTCATTTTGAGTCGACGAATCATTGTTTGCCGTTGCTCGATAATAAATAGTACCTCTTTTGTTGCGACTAGATATTCACTCGAGTTGGAGCAACTTAAAGTTTAAAAAGGTATAACAATTGTCGAATTACTACTTTTAAAAACAATTATTGTTATATTTTGTTAATGACGGAATAAGTAGTTTATAAGTGTTAGTGCCACAATTTTGGATACAAAAGGAACAAGCGAGGCCTAATGGAGTATTGACACAAGCCCCGATGAATCGTTTTGGTATATCGATCAAAACTTTTAGATGTAATCACGGGCAACTAAATTTGTATTTGGGCTACCAAGTCAGTACTTTAGGCAACCTTTACATATTTAAAGAATATATTGTACAATGGGTCCTTAGCATTTTTTGTACTTTGGCCCACACCTTTAGATGTACTCTGGGCAACAACTTTTAGTGTCATGTGGGAACTTAATTTGTACCTCGGGCAAACCTTCTAGACGCAATTTGGGCAACTATAGGACATACTTGGTCAATATGTCTTGTACGTTGGGCAACCTTAAATGATATGCATATCATCTTAGGAGTATTTCCAATGCCATAGCAGCTCCTTCAACTCTTCCCAAAGTTCTTTGTGATTGTTGCGTAGAGGTACAAGCTGATCTAAGGGGCTACCTTGCGACACACTATAAGTGTGTTTATAGCTTTTCACCAAATATAACCACACCCTAGTTTCCATGTGCTTATTTACTTGACTCAACACATAACACCAGAAAAGTTTTATCAAAACAAAATAACATCACAAAAAAATGAACTCACATTTAGAAATGCAAGGTGTTTATCGCGGTATGAAGATCTTACGTGTGGTGTTTTACTCCCGATTGACATTAATTTTTGAGTCTTGTGCGGTACATCAAGAAAAAGTTCAAAGTTAATGATGTAAACTGGATAACTCTAACATACAACATCGCCTCAACCACAACGAACATACTTGACGACGATGACTTGGATTTTTTCAAAATTATGGTTGATGGGTCGCGGTCGAGAGGTGCAAACCATATGCATTAACCAAGTTAAAGAACCGTTGTGGTAACCCGGTCATCTTGTTCCCCACACTTACATTTGGATCTTAATGATATGTTGTTACACGAGCAAGATGCGAATACATGGCAACGAAACAAGTTAACTCATATACCGCCCACACCCCAACCACCACCTATTGATAGCAGACTTGAAAGTAAAGATAGAGGTGTTATGAAAGTGAATGATAGATTTGATGATAAGGAAGAGTGCATATATGAGGTATCTTTGAAGTGCCTAAAAGAAGGGTATGAATTTTATGTTCATAAATCGTGCACTATTAGGTGCGTAGTAAAATCGTCGCGACAAAATGTGATTGGCACATAAAGCGTCAGTAGGATTCCAAAGCGTATCGATTTAGAATCACTAAAATTAATGACCGTCATGCATGTTCCAAAATCCAGTTCAATCCAAATCATCGAAATGCTTCTGACAAAAACCACATCTAAATTAATACGTCAGAAAATCACAGATGTTACACGCGTTTATAAGCCAAGGGACATTATCCATGATCTGAATATGGAGTTGAATATAGATGTTTCATACACAAAAGCTTGGAGGAGGAAACAATTGGCGATGGAATCAACCCGAAATCCCAAAAGCATCGTTCTTGATTACCATACTCTTGTCACAACCTAAAGCTCATAAGCGAGGGATTTGTTACACACATTGAGACAGACGATCAAAGGGCGTTTTAAGAACCTTTTATATCTTTCGGTCTTTGCGGTAAGCTAATTGCCTTGAATGTTTTTAAATAAATCTAATATATGATATGGTTTTCATACAAGTGTGTTGGTAAATAGGCATTGTTTTAGTTTTAGCTTGGTACATTTAGTAGTATATACGCAACATGAACACAAAATGGAATATAAAAAACTATACATACATAAAACCTGAAAATAGTTACATACAACTAGTTTTACTTGTCTTATAAAAGTTGAGCATCCTAGCAAAGTATCTAACAATTTATGCCAGATAAGCACAAAAAATATTGAATTGGATCTACTCATCTTGATACTATTGTTTGTTTTACAGCACACTCATCGGTAGAAACATAAAACAAATTATTTGACATTAATTTACTTACCAATGCATTACAATAGTATACAAAGTTCACTTAAATACATGGTTTATGATGATTTTACCTTGATATACAATGTGTTTGTTATCCGGTATGTAATCGCATTTATATTTTCTGATTAAGAGTTTCCTTTGCTATATGCGACCCCTTATCATAATCGACGCGGCACATCTTAAAGGGCCCTACGTAGGGACAAACCTTGTAGCCGTGGGAATGGGCGGAAACAATCAAATTATACGATTGCCACGGTGTTTCTCAAGGTGAGAGTGGTGACACATGGACATGGTTTTGACAAACTGAAAGAATCCATAGGGAAGTTGCTAATTTGGAATTATATCTGATTTATCATGCAATAGCCCTAGCATGTAAAATGTTTTCCAAATGCCTTTCACGGGTATTGTTGTCGCCATTTGATGTTGAATACTGGTTGTAAAGCGATAGCCTAAAGTGTTTATCTTGGAAGACATGCAAATCTTACACAACGGAGGAATTTGCACACCTAATGTGTCAGATTCTTGCAGCACAACCGATAGCTCACAGAAAACTAGTTGCGGCGGCTATTGAAAAATGGTCAAGGGCACATTGCAACACTAAGCGAGTACAACTACGACCTCAAGCGATGTGGAATCGATCAATGCTTTAACAAGGGCGTGCGCCAAGATCCCAATAACGATGTTGATGGAATGGTTTAGAGGTCTTCTTCAAAAATGGTATTACGAGCGGCAGTGAGAAAAACATGCGGGTAAAGCATATTTTGTTATTATTAGATAGTTTATTGAGAAATAATTAAGCAGTCTTATTCAGTAATATGTTAATATGTTAAATGCTGAGTACCTGGATGTGAACTTCTGGTGGGCAGCGCCAAATGAAAACAGAATGGAAAAAAGTGCAACGGAAGGTTTGGGAATACTAAGGACAAAGTGTATGAAGTACCACGACAAAAATGAACATGTTGTTGATTTGGTAAGCGGTGAATGCAATTGTCGCAAATGGCCTTTCAGCTTGCGTCTTGGACATGTTTGTGTTGCCAGGTAGATTTGCGGTGACAAGTGTTAAGTTGGCAAAAGCTTGGTTTTATAATACAACTATTAAAGCGACGTACCAAGACATCATCTACCTATTAAAAGATGACGACATAAATGTCCTTGTGGTTTAGTAAATCTTGATCTGTCCATGGTTTTAGCGGGTTTAATCGTGGTTTACAAAAGTTCACCAGATCTTGTCGTGAAAAAGGACCTGCAAATACTTTCTAGCGTGAGGGGAATAGCGTCATATTTTGGTTTTAAAGATGGAGTTAATTACATAAATGCGTCCTTGTGGTTTGGTAAAGGTTCGAATCTTGTCCAGT
Organism: Chrysanthemum makinoi; assembly: GCA_910596185.1. Taxonomy (NCBI): domain Eukaryota; kingdom Viridiplantae; phylum Streptophyta; class Magnoliopsida; order Asterales; family Asteraceae; genus Chrysanthemum; species Chrysanthemum makinoi. The sequence continues at coordinate 31,348,190 of OU343221.1, read as the reverse complement.
TTATTATAATATTTTTAAAAAAAGCATTTTCTTTAAAAATTAATTTTATTAAAAAAAAATTAAATTAAAAAAAATAATAATAATAAAAATAACTTTTTTTAATTTTATTATAAAACGAATGAAAGTATATAAAAAGGTTTTATCACAGTTTCTCTATTTTACGTTCCATTTGTTTTACCACGACGGTTTAGTTGATTTTGTATAAAATGTAAGAAAACATTTTGTACAAAATAATACGTTTTGTATGAAAATGTATGAAAACATTTTTCAGTATACAAAAGCGACAACATCGTTTTGAATGAAAATGTATGAAAACATTTTTAAATGCTTTTGTATGAAAAAGCGTACATTTTCATCTAAAGCGTGTTGTTGTTTAAAATGCTTTTGTATAAAAACGTACATTTTAAACAAAAAGCGATACTTTGTGTTTAAAAATGCGTATGAAAATGTATATTTTAAACAAAACGTATTTTTAAAAGCGATTTTTGTATAAAAACAAATAAGCGACAAAACCAAAAGAGCGGTTTTATAAAAGCTTCGGATGAAGCATTATAAAAAGCTTTTAGTTTTTATACGGTTTTGTCGTTGTGTTGTTTTTACAAAACGTTTTAAACGATGTTTTGTTTAAAATACATTTTCATACAGCGTACATTTTAAACAAAACGTCTTTTGTTTGTTTTGTAAAAGGTTTTCAATAAGCAGCATTTTAAACAAAACATCGTTTTTGTTGTTTAAAATGCGTTTTCATACAAAAGCATACATTTTAAACATACGTTTAAATGTATGCACGTTATATGAAAATGTGTTTATATGAAAATAGTTTTTCATCTAAAGTTGGTCACGAAAATGTTTTCGCACATTTTCATTCAAAAGCGATACATTTTTAGTTGGTTTTGTATGAAAAATGCATACATTTCATACAAAATGTTTTCATACATTTTCATACAAGCGACGGCAGTTAAAACAAATAGCGTAATAGAAACATTTTAAAGTTTTTTAACGCCTTCATTGAAATAATAAAAGTAAAAAGTTATTTTATTATTATTATTATTATTAAATACCAAGAGATCATCTACCTGGGGCGTTTATGTAACCCAAAAAGATTGGCTTGACGCCGCAAAAAGATGACAGGCACCATGATCTTACTTACGTTGTAATTCACATCTAAAAAATATGGATGTGGGACAGAAGTGAACTTAGAGGTTGTGTTGCCCCTGTTATCGGTAAGCGTAATTCGGAGGCGGGGCCTAAAATAAAGACCGAATACCATCTCAAGGTGAGGCGCCTAAGAGCAACTATTTTGGAAGGTGTGGCACAAAGGCCACCAGCGTAATATGTAGAGTACCTTTGGTGAAAAGAAGAGTAAGTATTTGTTCGACTTTACAAAAACTTTAAGGTTATGTTGTTAAGTGGCAACTAACCTGTATTAGCTACTTGTCTGGGACCTGGTTGGCTACAAGCGAGGCTAAGCGGTACAACAGTTGACAAAAAAAAGGCAGTAAGATGGGTGAATCATCTCGGTTAACTAGCAACTGCCAAAGCGAGGCAAGCGAGACCTAATCATGGGGTGATTAATGCGGCGAAACACATAAACTCAAGTAAAACCACTGAACAACCAAGCTCGTCCGCTCCACACATCAGTCTTCTATCCGATTTCCTACTCCAACAGCTTTTTAAAGTAAGCGGGAACATGGTTTTTAATAATGCATTCACTGCCTAAGTCCTACTATATTGTGTTTTGTGTAAGGTAAATGTTTGTGTGTATTTGGCTTTGTAATAACGGATGGATTGTAAAGTATTACTTATTTGTGTCATGCAGTTGCTAGCTAATAGGGTCATGCATCATGTGGTATGAACATGTTCATTGAATATAAAAACACAGCCTATAAGCGTACCAAAACCATCATTCGGGCATCGGGACCTCCATCATAATCACTTTCCGTTACGTATGGCCCTTTGTAAGTGGTTATAGAAACCCTTTTCCCACTTCTTGACACACCCTCTTGATCAACAACTGGTTCTTTTACCTTGGCAATCCCATGACACGGCTTACTTTCATGTACATCCTCATAAAGGGTATATCTTTTCCCGGCGGACGCATTTCAGCTTCGGAGTTCCACACCTTCCTCTTGCAACCTTTTTGTTTGTTGTGCACTACCCCTTTTCTCGATCTCGAACCACTGTATCAGTTTTCCTTATAGAAACACGGGTTGTTAGCTTCCTTCTTTGGAGCGGTGTTGCACTGGCGCATCGCATAGCGTCCTCTTCTTGCCAAACCATGTTTTTAAATAAAATTTTGACAAAGTTGTTGCTTGTGCGAGAAGCGAGGTCCATTGATCGAGTCTCCTCCGCAATGTCATACATTTGCGAGCGTCATTGTGCGTGTTGCAACAAAGTTAAACCATCTTCGAGTGACTTGTTTGGTGCAACATAAAATAAAGCCCATTTTCCCCCCAATATCATCGAAAACATGATCAAGCACCCTTGTAAATGCACCCCTGCTGGAGCTAAACAGGACATCGACAAGGCGACCACCTACATAGCGGGTGGAAATTGAAACTTCAGTGGTGAACTAAATATGACTTCTTTGGTTTCCGCCATGTTCTATAAAACATAAATACTAATAAAAATTAGAAGCAACTACTAGACTTAAAGGGGTATACTGACCATACCTATAAAACATAAACCCTAATAACAAATTCAATAACTTTGAATTAAATAATAATTTAATAATAGAATATAGGGCAAATCACCTAGAAATGTAGCTAACTTGCCATTTCTTCCCATTGTATGTAGCATTCTTTTTTTTCTCATTCTGTCAATAAACCTCTATCGTTAGTCCTTTTTGTGTACCCGTTACCAAAAACCCCATCATAGTCCTTTATGCTAACGTAGTTAATAAATAACTTAAAATTTGGTTATCTTACGCTAAACTTGCATTGTTGGTCCTTTATACTAACAATAGTTAAGAAATGCAAAAATTCTTACGTTCAAAGTTTTCCGCGTTTTCATCCGTTTACACATCCGTTTATGCAGCGCCAAAATCCATTTTAACACATTTTAAGTCCGTTTATACGCGCTTTCATCACGCTACGTTTTCGTGTTCTAACATTTTAGTTTTTTCACGTTTTTATTTCGTGTGTTTTACACTTCTGTTTAACACGTTTTCATCCATTTTTCTTGTTTTCCTCTATTTTTACATGCTTTGTCCGTCTATGCCCGTTTTACACAAAATGTAAGCGAATCGGGCACGGATGAAAATGTATAAAACAAAAGAAAACATGAAACAACGGACAATCGCGAACAACGACCAAAAGCGGCAAATGGCGTTAAATGAAAAGACGTGTTAAATGGCGCGTGTTAACGTGTCGTTAATGCGAAAATGGTGGCAAATGTGTAAAATAGAAGCGTTAAAAAAGCCGTGTTAAAGCGGATGGCATGTAAAACAAATGAAAGCGTTAAAAAAGCGAATGAAATGAAAACATGAATCAATAACAAAAATGAATGAAAATGTGAAAATGGATGAAAATGTGAAGCGGATGAATGAAAAAGCGAAGCGGAATGGCGAGAAAAAAGTGAAAAAGCAGCAGGCAGCGTGTAATGGCGTGTAAGCAGGATAAAGCGTAAAAAGTGTTGAAACGATGAAAGCGTGCATTAGCGAAAAAATGGGCGAGCGTAAGTAAACCAAATTTTAAAGTTATTTTTTACGATTGTTAGTATAAAGTGGTTAGCAAAGGACTAACAAGCGGGAAGGACTAACGATAGGGTTTGTGTGAGAATGAGAAAAAAAAATTCATAAAATGGGAAAAGTAGCCAAATAAAATTGGCTACATTTTAGGTATTTTAGATAATATATATCACGCAGTTATTTATATTCATATATATATATATATATATATATATATATATATATATATATATATATATATATATATATATATATATATATATATATATATATCAACCAATATGAACGAATAAGGTAACAAATACATAAATATATCAACCAATATGAACGAATAAGGTAACAAAGTACATTCGGATAGTACAACAAACGGAGTTTTCCTAAAATAAGTTGAAAAGGACAGAATTATTTTCAATGAAAGTGACCTAGGGTATAATAAAGCAGGAATGTTGGGGTGTTGATGGTCGGGACCATAAGGATAAGTGATGTGTGGGGTAAAAAAGTTTAACTGTTTGTCATGGTAGGTCCTCTACTTTTACAAAAATATAAAATTTGAATATATGCCTTTATAAAGTTTTGTTTGGGAATAAGCGATCTGATTATAAAATCCTAAAGGTACTTTTGCAACTTTTATAAACTCCCCACCACCTAAAATTGTCGGTCAACATTTTCCTACATTTCCACAAACTTGTTAATTAAAACACATTTATCATGAGTTCGAACTTCATCTACAACCCGACTAATTGGTGGCAAAGTTGAATACTTTTGCGATGCGATCTTCAACTACCAGTCAAGACGTCAACAACAAGGGCAAACCCTTGGGGCGTTTAGTAAAATGCTCTATTTGTGATGTGTATCAGGTTTTGGATGATGATCTGCCTAGTGAATACTATAAAGATCTGGTGTATGGGTTCTTTGAAAAGGAGAAAAGATCGAAGAAGTCGGTGGATATTGAACACTTGGTTGATACTCTTGCTTTGGACAAGTCAATCTTGGACAAAGAGTTGAGTGATGCAAAGTCAAAGTTGAAGCTGTATGATAGGTTGTTTTTCATTATGTTAGGATCTTTGTCGGTTACTTGTGTTGGACTTGGTATGTTAATAGGCAAGTAACTAATGGAATAGATATAAACGTTTAATTATATATGTAATTTACTTTTGGAGAAGTTGCAAGTTTTATGTTAGTGTTAAATTGTAAAGCACACCGGAACAACAAAATATATACGGTACAAATTACCTTTACATAATGTAACCAACAACATAGATCACATAAAATGGATACCCCTAGAGTAACAGATTCATGTGTAGATCTTTTGAATACATAATCAAGACTATACAGTGTTGCATTTCATAAAGTAGAAACAATCTTAAACTAGTTTCCCGAATTTTGTGATTTATTATAGTTGTTTCGTAAGTATACAAAGGGTTAATTGAATATGATCACGAGTGTTGCGAATAGCACAAATTCATGATAATGTGTATGCTTCTTTCTCTCGTTGGTTGTGTGCTTTGTTTATAAAGGTAGTCATGGTGATGCAATATAATGCAAAACATATGACACGTATATTAGGCCGTGTGAATGAAGACTTAAAACTGCTATTGCACGTTAGTCTTGCTAGTCTTGAAGACCAACTAACATAAACATGTTGTTAGTAAATAGTGGGTAAATGCACACAGTTGATAAACACTATGAAAAAAATGTGTAATCAAGCTGTAAAAGCTGTCAAATACATTTTTTGGTGCCTTTCTTTAAAGTCAAAGTGGGTAAACACAAACAAGTCTGGATAGAGCACTATACCTGGAAGAGATAGTTACAATGCGTGGCAAATGCATAGCGTTGCCTTACAAAAACGCCTAGACTACACTATCTTTTTTGACTTTAAAGTAATGTTAACACAAGTGCCTATGTCGTTTAACAACACAATTAGCATGTTGCATAACAATACCTACACTCCAACCTTCCGTTCCTTAAATACCAAGTTGGTTTTAATCCAGAACATCCTCGACGCCGATCTCTTGTTAGAGCCTTCAAATGCCTCAACATCTTGATCTTCCGTAAACCCGTTCTTGGTGTTTCAAAGCATAGCCTCCTTGCATACGGTTTCCTCAAAACCTTATGTCCATACCAGGCTTGACACGCTCCCTACTTGGCGTGGAGCGGAAGAAGATCTGCATCCAACAAAACGATTTGGAAGAGAATTTGTCGGTATATATTCTTTAAAGTGGCATCATCGTATTCGATAACTCATTGCACCCGTTTATATGGTGGGGAAGTAGACCACCCAACATCCATTGCTACACAACCCACAAATCCCCATAGTACCATTCATCGTCACTGAACTCAATGGCGTCATCAACACTTTCGCTATGCAAAAAATCCATGAAAAGATTCTTTCCTTGGAATTCAATTCCTTTACGTTTAGGTTGGGAAGGAGGGTTCTTAGGGAGGTGAAGCCCTTCTTCCTATTCCCATGCAAGAATATCAGAGTAAGACTTAGATGTAGCAAGTTGCACAAGTTTATCATGTATCGCAAGCTTTGCATGCGTTTCCTTATCAAGAAGATTAAAAGTTAGGTTAGGATAATAGAAACATGCTAAGTTAACAGGTTTATGTGAAACGTACAAGCCGATTAATCCATATTCCTCGGCAAGTTCATACATCCTTTTAACATCATTATCACATTCAACAATTGTCAAACCAGTTGAAAGAACAAATCTTGGTGTGCAAAAATATAAAGCCCGTATCTCACACTCAAGCTTGTAGGCCAACAAGTCAAGCATTTGCTTAAAGTTCATCCTTGTGGAGTTACTAAACCTTAGCGAAATGGTTCGGCCAAACGCATAACTTAAATTGGGCAACCGAATGAAGGTACCATTGTAGTGAATCTCAAAAGCAGGATCTGCGACTCTGAGACCACTGGCGTCACGTAATAAAGGTATATTAAATGTACATAAAAAAGAATAGCAAGTATGGTAAAAATATACTCAAGGCAAGTCAGAACCACGAGGTAACATATAAACATTTTTATGAAGGGTGATGGTATTCATACCTTAGTTTGAGATCAAATAAGGCAACTGAAGGCTTAGAAGCATTTTTTGATGAAAGAGATTGTTTGGAGAAAGGCATCCTGACTAGTGTACAAATGTGATATTGATGAACAATTGCTATATATTAGCAAAGGTAGTATTATTTTACTATTAACAATGTACTTATATATTATATGAGACTTATGATCCATTGATTTTGAGACGGAAATAGTAATGGGGTAAATGTTATTTTATTTTGTTAAACGTTTTTGTGTCTAGCGTGTTGGTGTAATAATGTTGGTGTTAATGTGTGAATGAATATGCCAATGGATGAGGCATGATATATGTTTGATTGTAAAATGTATTTGATAGAATATCGTATATTGAAAACCGATAGTGCATGATAAAACAACGAAAGTGTTGTTGGAGATAAGTTAAAAACTGTTGACACAAAGGATAAAATCTAACTCTATAAAAAAAATCGAATCATGTTCTCGCGATAAGCTAGCGCAACGTCAGCAGGATCATCAACTTGCAACCATTGACAATGTGCCAATCGACATAAAATATACAAACCACACACCACAATCACCAAAAATACACCCTTCACTACATGTAATCTTATAGTCGTTCGGACGTATTCCAGTCTTATCAAAAAATGTTTGCTTATTCTAGAAGAACTGGTAGTTTGGCCTGTCAATAACCGAGATTGTTAAAATACATACAGGGTTGATCTTGTTGGAGGGTTGTCAAAAATGTTAATATTGTATACTCGAAATAAGTAAGTTATACATAAACTACAGTTGTTTGTTCAAGAAGGATTACAAATAATACGTCGTATATATAGTGTTGTTAACTGAATATTTGTCCAAAAGTATTATATGTTTGTTATGCGTGATACGTATAAATTCGACCATTTGACAATTGCTTCGTAATTAAAATAATACATTTCATTTCATTACATTAGCGATAAAAAAGAGTAACGAAGCAACAACATTGATGATGAGTCCAAAACAAAAAAAAGATTATTATGACAGAACTTGAGAGAGAGCACATAACAAGCTAGGAGTATAGGTTTAATATTTTTTAGCATCATGGCGAGAAAGGAGCTTTTCTTGAGAACTTGCAGCTGCGTCTGGTGATGAGCCTCATCAGTCTGTTTTTCTCTAGCTCCTCATCACGGATTCCACACAGCATTTCCATACAAGCAGCGGCAACAGTGGACCCAACAAAACACTCCAAGCTTGATCGCTCACCCTCGCTGCTTGCATCGACAAGTTAGCTCCATCACCGTTGCATGAATGTCACTAATGAACTTTAGATCACGTCCATTTTCACGCACAAAGACAGTGTTAGCCATGTCGTAAATATAGTTATCTATTTCTGTTGTAGTAAATGCTGTTGTGGGTAGTGTGTGTCACTTCACAAAAGTAGTTTCAAAATATATTAGATGGTGTCCGTTTATATAAGCAAAATGGGGTGTGTGGGGTGACATGGATTTTATTTTCTATTAAAGTCAATATAAGTAAATGTGGATAGTCAACTGGTCAATAGTTGCGTCTTGTCAAGTAATTAGAAATGCACATTAAGCCAAATGCAATTAATGAAGCTTTTGTAGTACTCATACGCTTCGTGGCCCAAAGATAACAATTTTTGGGCAACTAAACCATTTGGGGCAAGCTAAACTAGTTAGCCTGTTGTTTACTTGCAATTCAAACAAATGTTTTAGTAAGGTATGCCACGTGGTCCATAACATTATGATGTGTATGCCTTAGGAAAAATACTATTTACCCTTGTTGTTAACATACAAATGGTATTATTAGGTGTACATTTACTTTATATTTTTCTGTAACAATATACAATTATAATATAACTAACAATTTATGTCATGAACTCCGAGTATGTGTGCAGTTTCCGTGGTTTCTTGATGTGCATGGTTATTTTGAAATAACCCGAATCGGGGATGCACAAAAGTAGGACAAACTTTAATAATGAGGAAACGACGTACTAAAATGATGGTCTTGCGCCGGTGTCATGTACTTGAACTGTTTATGTCCATTAATTATAAAGTTTACGTATTCCCATAAAAGGTGGAATTAAAGAAATCCTTCAAATCTATGCATCATCACATTCGGTTAACAACGACTTTGCAGCCGTAGCCTTGGTCAAAGGATGGGAGTGTTAGTGATGTTGCCACTGGTTTCGCTATCCACTGCCGGTATTGGTAAATACTGCTAGTGCAGTTGTGGTGAATATGGAAACAACAGGGGCTTTTGTGAAACATTTTGCTTGTACCGTACTTATTCCCCAATTCACTGCCGATCAAATAATTGATCTTTTAAACACTCCAAATTGGCTGAGCGAAACCCTAACGCTCCCAAGTATAATTTTCACAAATCCCATATCAAATTCACTTTCAACGTACAATGGCACCTAAATATTCCAAAACCCACAACTTAGTCGCATACCTAGTCAAGAACGACCATTCTGAAGGTTTTCATGAGATGATTGAGTTCATCAAACATAGTTGCATGCATTTGTAGAACCCGTCATTGTTAAAGCTTATATCGGTTTTGGAGGAATCTTTGAAATTCAAGAAAGAGGTGGAAAAGAGGTTATTAGGGCGGTTGTTGATGAAATGGAGATTCGATCCAGAGGAGGTGATTAGAGATGTTTAAGCTTGAGGATGTTGAGGTTGTTAATCTGTCGATCTTTGAAATATTTGAAGGTTTAGAAAGAATGGGTTATGAGAGAAAAGGGGATCGTATAAAGTTTCACAAAGGTATGTTTTCTCCGCAATGGAAGTTTTTAATCCATACCTTGCTCAAGTGTGTAAGCAATAAAACAACTGGATTTGATGAGTTTCCCTCAAAGATTGCAACTGCTGTCATCTGTTTATCTCAAGAAAAGGTTTTTAACTGGTCTCGAATATTTTTGAGGGTTTTCAAAAGAACATTAAAGAACAGAGCAAATACTACCTCTATCCTAGGTTTGTTCAATTGATAGCAGAAAGTCAAATAACAGAACCCATTCCCCATACTAAAAAATACGAAGTTTTACATATGCTTCCTAGGGTGTTTGCCCATATGAGGAAAAAGAGTAGAAATTTTACAGGAACCATAACACCTTTGTTTCCTCACATGCTAAATCTGCCACAACTTATAGAGGAGGAAAATCTACAACCCATTCTATCCCATTGATGAACCCCTACCACTTCCAAAACCAATTCCAAACCCTTACCTTCAACATCTGGCTGAGGCGGTTGTAGTGGTGAAGGACATGAGGGTGTAACAAGTGTGGTAGGTGACATGAGTGGAAGGGGTGAAAGACATGAGGGTGTAACTACTGTTCCCCGTGGTAGCGTGACCAGGTAAGTGGAAACCTAAGTAAGACCCAACCACTGGCAACTCCTAATGTGGAGAGTTCGCTCGAGCTCAACATAGGTGGAGGAATCCCGAAGCTGGCTAACTTGGGGTCCATGGATACGGAGCCTCGATCGGATGCCATGGTACTCACATCCTATGATTCACCTCTCGGGCGGGTCCACAGATCGGAGTGATGAGGAAACACGTGGCGAACATGAATTGGCGGGTAATGAAACTTTTGTGCATAATCACAATTCCCAGTGTACACCTCTCGGACCAGTTAACACATGTCAAAGTTGTGAGGATAAAATGGAACTTTTAAAGGAATTAACGGATAAATGTAGTAACATGGAGTCTAAAATGTTCAGTCTTGACGAATTGACAACCTCTCTAGCTGGAACTATTAAAAGGTTGAAGCACAGCCTGAATGTTTTGGAGAGAATGAGGAGACCAGGATTTGCATATAGAAGAGTCAAAAGGATGGGAAAGAAGGCTAGCTCCTCAAAGGATCAGAGGTTGGAGGATGAATCCAAACAGGGGAGGAGTAAAAGCATTGATTCAGGGGAGGATGTGAATTTCGACGTGGTTTTGGACTCGGATAGTCGTGCTAATCGGGAAGGTTATCGGTGTGACATGCAAGGAAAAGCAGGAGCGATAAATGATGCTTTGAAAGCTACTTGTGCAGAAAAAGAGAAGCGCAGTGGTGCGGTGACAACCACTAGTATGTTGATGCATCCACTGCTTCTAAAGAAGAAGCCACTGCTGGAACCACCTCTAAGGTACTTATAACAAATGTTACTTCAGATATTCCCATTGCTATCACAACCAATGCTAATACAATCACAACCACTGTTACATCACCACCAAAGACAAAAGAAGCTGAAAAGGAGGTTGCCAATCAAGTGCTAAACCAAAAGCAATCTTTACCAATCCCTGAACCTATCGTTGCACCCATTCCTGCTACAATTAAACCTTATGCACCTAAACCCTTGGGAAGTTTGAATATTGGTGAGCCTGTCAAGTCGGTTGTTGGTCAACCGGATATTGGAAAGGGTAAAGGAATTGCAAATCTGATTTTGAAGTTTAATAGTAAACTTGAGCAGGAAGCTTATGATAGAGAAAAAGCTCAGTTAGTACATCTGGAACTAAATGCTGATGTAATTAATAGGGAAAAGAAAAAGTAACAAGAGGAGGAAGCTTCTCGGCCCGATTGAAAAATTGAAAAATGAAGGACAAGTGTTCCAAGGATCGAGAGGGAGTGCATAAGAAGAAATGGAGATTGTAAGATTTATGGAGGGTAAAATTTGGATAGGATGGGAGATCAAATTTCCACTGTTCAACCTACAAGATTTAGAGAAAAGACTCGAGTTAGCTATGTACCTAATGAAGAAGAAATTAAATTCTTGATTGCAAAAGATCCAGTGATCAAGAAGAAGGCAATGACCTTATATCGATGCATCTTTAATTGAAGAACAAAGAACTGCACAGTTAAAAGATTTCATACAGATGAAGAATAATCAAGCACTTTAAGAGGCTATTGTTTCAGTAAAGAAGGGTCAAAGGAAATCAAGACAACCGACTAAGGCACAAGTTATTGCATACAAGAAGACTTACTGTTGCAATGTTGGTGGTTTGAAGAGACATCAATTCAAAGGAATGTCTGATGATAAAGTTGAAAGTATCTACTACAGAGTTCAAAGACAAAATAATTGTTTTATTCCAATGGACTCTGAAGAAGAATCAAGAAGGTATCCCAATTTGAAGAGAAAGGGAAAAGATAGTGAATCTCAGACATCTAAGAAGACAAAGTTTGGTGAAGAACAAGAAGTTCCAACTGAGAAGTTCACTGAGAAGCTCAAGTAAATATGTTAGAATGTATAGGATGGTGCAAAACTAAGCTTTAGCATAATCTGTAGTTATAAGTTCAAAGTTAAGGGATAAGGTCAACAACCTAGCATTTATTAGGCAGTTAATGTTTTTAAATGCGGTTAGGTAGATGCTTTCTTTTATAGTATGACGAGTCATAAACACGACATTAACATTGGTTTTACACACACATATCAGCAAAACCCTTAAAAATGACTAAAAAAAAGCTAGTGGGTTTTTGGTTTACGTAAATCTTATTTTTCTAATGCTAACCTTGGTTTCACGCATCTTTAAAGACTTCGTTTATTTTGCAGATATCATAACAATCTCTTCTGATTCAAGCATAACACTGCCCTCAAGCGGTTCAGATACAATGCAGCCATGTAATCCATGGGCTTCATACTTCCCAAACGCTAAAACCTCTGAAAGTGATTCAAGCTCTATATCCGACTATTTGTCTACCTACTGACTCAAGTGACTATTACGGCAGACCCGATGTGGTAGCTTACGCGATCAATTGAAAAGGGCAACGCGTTTATGAGTTTCGAGGAAAAAAGGCCTCATTAGTGATGCGAAAGTCGGAACCTCCGGGTAAAAGGATTCAGGTTATAGGACTTGCAAATAAACAAACATGGGCTGATATTAAAGAGAAGAAATTTGGAATAAATAATCCCTCCAGTCCAGGGAGCGGCAGAGACAAAACAAAGGCAAAGGGAAAAGAAAATGGCTTACAAGTAACATCTGGTTACCTTATCTCTTGGTTTGTTGATGTACTAAAATAACTGGAATGGTTGTTATCTGTTTAATCTATAATATGTGCACTTGAAATCTGATGTGACTATTTGTGCAGATCTTTTTAGTATTTATGCATATGCCTTGAGTTAAATAGGTGGAAATTGAAATTTCACTTTTCTGTGTTTGTTTACTTTTTTTCCTATAAACAAGTAATAAATAACCACAAAGTTTAACAGGGTTACCTTTGAAAAAAGGTTCAGGTTTAGATGTTTAACCCACCAAACATGACATTTTTAACAGGGCATTTTTTTATAACAATAAACAATATTAAGGAGACCATAGAAGGAATCTATACCAACGTATTATAGACTACATAATTACAAATCAGACATACATAAAAAAGAACAATGGATTGTAGAATGGAATTAAAACGTGTGTAACATAGGCGTGTCGAATAACAACAACGATTCATTATAACATGGATCGAATAACAATAATCGAATTAAAACTTACCATACTTTGCCACATTATTGGAACAAAAAGATTGAGCAATTGAAGGTGGTTTTCTTGTTGTACAAAAATGTAACGAACGGAAATAATCGGTTGCAATGAACATTTATGCGTTAGGAGCAAGAGAGGTGGCGGCCAGCAGTTGTTTCATTTGTGAAAAGATTAACTAGGAATGCTTTTATGCGAGAAGCAAAAACATCGAGAGTGAAGAAGACGAATGCTGAAAACGAGTGAGTATTGGATTTTGAATTTAAATTCATTGTACTTTCACTATTCAAATGTGTACTTTTTATGCAACGTAAAATGACCAAAAAACCCTTTTTAAAAAATACGGTTGCCCACCGAATTTTGGTTGCCCAAAAAACAATACCTTACACATACGGGACACTTGTCGCACTGTGGTTGAGTTGCCCAATAACAACGGTTGCCCTCGGTCTAGTTTCAACTTTAAAATAAAAGTGGTCTATAAAGTGATATGCATCAGGAGCGCGGTCTATTTGTGTCATTTTCCCTATAATCAATTATATCCATTCACTTTTACGTCATAAATAAATGACACATGAATCTTCCTATTACCAAATAAATATGACCTCCCACATAAGTTTATATATTAAAAAATTTCAAAGCAATCTAACTGATAGTAAGCATATATGCATAGTTTTATAGACAGTGCCAACTAGATAGTGCATTGTCGTCACTTATTAGTTCAATGCAATGTATAACTTCTTGAGTTTGCAATAATTCTTGAGCTTCATTTCCTTTTTTTTTATCTTATCTAATTCATTGATCAATCTCGTGATCATGTACACCATTTGAATGACTTTGTTGATGACGTACCTTTAGCTAATGAACAAGACACTTTACGATCCAAAAAAGACAAGTATGCTCTCATTGATGAAGAGATCGATGAAGATCTTGTTAAGAAGAATAGAACAAGTGAAAATGGTGTGTGGATTAATATCAATGATCTTGATGACGCTTCTCATGATAAACATTATTCTAACAAATACATTGATGAAAGCCGAAGAAGAGTTACAAGACTCTGACATCTATACCGTCCCATCTGTGCCTGATGTAGATGATTCAGAAAATTTCATTGACGACGAATCTCAAGATTATTATTCTGCCGATGATGAATCCACCGATGATGATTTTTGATTGCCAAGATCGTTATTCAACATGATTTATATTTCGTCAATAATATTGTGTTGCTTATTCAGTTCTTTATGTTTTAAAGCATTATAAAATAACTTAGCGTTTATGATTGGGGAGTCCTAATCACTTTTCATTAAAACAAACTTATTTGACCAACTATTTATACACATTTTTATAAAATTGTTTGTGAGTTCCTTTTTAATATGAATGATCGATGAATCCGGATACAATTAGTTGATTGTTATTTTATTTTGGTCTTAAGCAATGCAAACTTCAAGAGTAAAATCACGCAACCATTCATGTATTACCTTAAATCAAGCTTATTAATCAAATAAATTTTGCATAATTAAAATACAAATCATGTTATTTTTTTTTTGAAGTCATTTAACAAGTCATTAATAACCAATTACTACTCATTTTAAATGTCCAAAAAGTCTGGCTCAAGAAGTAAAAGTCCAGTAATAACCAAGTAATAACCAATTACTACTCATTTTCAATGTGCAAATATCCTGGCCCATGAAAACAAGTCCAGTAAACTAAAACAAATCCCGCTCAGTCAAACTAATTCGAAGCAATGAAAAACTATATAATGGGTAAAAGAATAACATGCAGCGACATGTATTTTTCCTATGGCATCATCAAACCCTAAAACCTTTCAACATACAAACTCACAAGTGCCTGACACTGATTCAAAGTGCGAAGATCAAATCGTTCTTGAAAAAAAAAACATGTGACTCAACCAAAGAATGAAGATGGAGTACGTGATCAATAGAGTAAAGAGCCAAATACTAAAGTGGACGATGCATTGAGATTTCTTGCATCAGTCTTTGAAGAAGGTGGACCTTCTCGAAATAATAAAGGTATCGCATATAAGCTTTGTACTATGTTTTAAATAAATATATGTTTTCATATTAAGTTTAATAGTCCATGTACTTTTGCTGTGACAGATGAGTTAGACGAATCCATTCTTCTCGACTTGTTTAAACTAAATGTTGGAGATCCTGAAGAGTGTCAACAGGTTCTCAACGGCGTTAAATCGAAGGTCCTAAAAGCAGAAGCTATGATTAATGAAATACACACAATGGGTCATGAGTTAAGTGGATTTAAACTTCTTCAGCGATGAAGATTGAAATTTCGTCATCACATTATCGTTCACAAGTTTCTTTGCTTTCAGTTTCACTAATAAATGTATTCGTCTTCGAAATTAGTTTCATTGGTTACTTTGATGTTACACGATTTGAATAATATTTGGTTGAATGATATATGAAACGTTTATGATATAAAATGTCTTTCGATATTATCAAATTTTTTATTATTGTCAATCAATATGACCATTAATAAAAGCGATCCGGTTATTTAGAAATCAATGATAAATGCCAATCAATATTACTATTAATACAAAAAGGTTGCACATAAGTTATAAAATTGTGTGTATCCCTTAATAAACGCTTTGACTCCACAAAAATTTTTCAAAAATACATTTACACATCATATCATACCATTTATAATTAATTAAAGTATATCATGCCTTTTATAAAAAACAATGATCGTTACTTGTTTTTGTTAATTGTGGTTACATAAAATTGCTAACATCACACATCTAAACTTTATTTCTCTTCTATTATTCACAAAATTGTTACAACGCTATTACAATCGATGAAAACAATCAAAGACATTCGAGAATACGTAAGAAAGAGGTGTCGAGTAATAACAAACCTCAAGCTTTAAACCAAATACTCCCTTTTTCACAAACAGTTATGCCACCTTCTAACATAAGAGTTTCTTTGGCAGAGATACTCACATGTATGTGTGTCTATGTATAAAGAACAACCTACTATAAATTCATTTAATATGATGTTTTAACCTTTTATGTTTCTATCGATTAGATGATCCTCTCAGTGGAACGTTTCCTACATCACAGTTACCAATACATCTTCAACATAAGCAGAAAAGCTTAAAGGTTTAATCACAACTTTAACTCCATTAAAATGTTCGCTGTAAATGTTCTTTTATTAACTGAAAATACAAACTGTTATGCCATGTCTTTTGCTATTCATATTATTTATTAGAAAATTTTGTAGGCTCATTTGCCTAGAGGATAGGACCGCAACCAAGAGCTCCTAATAGACTACCGCTTGCAGACGTTACTAACTGTGAGTTACTTAGATAGTCAATTAATACAAAACTACTTATTTACTGAGTTCTTATGACTATTACTACTTTGTCACCTTTTAAAAATTCTCATTCTGTAATGTTACACGGATTTTCCTCAAAGTTTAAATGCCGTATCAAATATTAGTAACTTAACAAGAGTTTCAAGTTCACCTTTCTTTCAAGGTATCAACTTTCAAGACTATCTAAATAAGATTGTGTTTTGAAGGTTTAAACTATCAAGATTATATGGCTATTTGTTTCTACTTAGATGAACATTCTTAAACTTTTTATACATACATTTAGGATCAATTTCACAAACAACAAACCCCATATTGGCCACAAATACTCTTGGCACGTTTCCAACTCGATTATCACCATTGACTCGCACTGTAACTACACATGTTAGGCAACCACCAAATGTTTCCACAAATCTACAAGTCGTGTTTCACTTATGCCACAACAACAAACAACTTTTGCTACATCTTCTTCTGCTATTGGGCTTATACGAAGTCCAAATTCAGGAAATTCAAGTGGTTAGACACATATACATATGTACTATACTTCTTATATACGTAACATATCTATTCTTTCTAACACGTTTATGTTATTCTTCTATTAAATCTCAAAGGTTTGTTGTTTGCAACACTATTATCAATGAAAATCTTGGTTCACTTTCGCCTAATTGTTTGTGTAGGATCATACATAATGTTGTTTGATGATTCGGGTGGTCTAGGGAGATGATTATACAAGTATGCCATGGTTAGAGAGTGAAAGAGATGAGAGGGAATTCTAGAGAGATAAACAAAAATATGAAAGGTTAGATTAGAAGTTCCACCCCTTCCAAGGATGGAAGGGGTATTTATAGTTACAAAGAATAGGTCCTCCTGTCGGACTGTGGATCAGGCATACAGTGGGTAAAGACCCGTCCTTCCTCCACGGTGTTACTCTAAACTAATCTACGCTAATAACTAACTAATCAACTACTAAATAATGTAAATAACGATAAGTCTATGAGCTAACTTATGCTAGATTATATTTGGGGTGACCAACACTTCACAATGCAATTTTAAATTCCTAACAATCTCCCCCTAAGGGAGGTCACCCCATGATTTACATTTTGCATCGTAGCATTCTATCTTTGTCTTTAGTTCTGAGCTCGTAGACTGTTAGGACCGATTAATATAAAGATTTATGTGGTTTGGGAGGTCTAGGTTGGTGGAAGAAGATGAAGATCTTCATCTTCTAGAGAGAGAAACTAGAGAGAGGGAGGAGAAAACACAAGATGATATTGATAAACACACAATACAAATAACCTAATGCTTCACCTCACCCCTCATGGAGAGTCATGAGGGGTATATATAGGCCCTATCTTTGCCACTTAAGCGATACTAGTCCCTAAGGGCAAAGTATACTACGCGTCTAGTCCAATTCGTAAGTGACGTTATCTTTAGAAAAGCAAGGCTAACAATCTCCTCCAAGATATCACCGTGAATGGTTACAATGAGACCTATAAATACAAAACAAAGTAAATTACAATAGTAAAGAACAATGTTGACTTTCTTGAAGCGCAGGGTCTCTGTAGTCTAGATCTTGATGCAAACTTGAAGTTCTCCCTTCCGATGACCTCGGCATTTGATCTTCTTGTAGCTCGAACTTCAATGCTTGCGGTCTAGTTAGGTTATTACTCCCTCCTAACTAGTGAGCCTTTTTCTTTCTATGCTCCCTCCTGAACCGACAACTCTCTTCCAACACTTCTTTAATCTTCAGACCGCGCGGAGAAAGTAAACTCTTGAAGCATAATGGCGGTTGTCGTTCTGGAACATTGTAACAACATAACTCACTTAGTATTGCATCCAAGTTGGTAACAAACCCGATGTACACACACTACTTCTCCTTTTTAGTCTTAAGCAAAATCCCTCGTAATCCAATCACGGAAGATGAAATACCAACTTTCCCTCGATGGTTGCGAGCTATCGGAATCATCATAATGATGCGTACATGCCGTATTACCATTTTTGATGCAATATTAACATCATAGCTTGATCAAAATTACGTGAGAATATGTCGCAAAGATACTCTCAATACGTCTCTCAAACCAACCTTTTATCGAACCTCCTTTGAATTCACCGGCTAATTGTAATGTCCACATATGGAGATAACCGATCGACTAACTTGAAAGGAAGTAAACATCCCAACATTGTGACTTACTGCTTGTTCTAATTTTGAATAATCCACAGCGCCGTGTGACACGAGAGCACTACAACGTAACTCCTTAAAGTGATGGTTACACACTGTGAGCACTACAACGTAACTCCTTACCAGTCATAACAGTTGTCAAATTTCATGATGTGCTCCAACAAGTTATCTTGAGACATGCATCCAACCAACCATCGTCTCAAAGATAAAGAAGTCCACCCGTGGAACGTCACGTCAATTTCTCGTCAATAATACCGTACAAGATTTCCGTAGCCATTTTTTTCACATCTTCGCTCAAGCCGTGAATAATGTATCCTTCTGTGAAAATAATACCATATCAAAAAATACCATTTTAAATGTATACCAAAAATTTGTATCTAACAAATTTTTATAGCTAAAAAATTCGGATGCCAATCAATACATTCGGATGCATATCATTGCAACCCAAGATTTAGTATATCCATCAGTCCAAACGAAATATCATGAGTGAAACTCACGACCACGATCAAAGTTAGAAGCCCATTCCATAGAGATAGAGGCCCACGATCCAACATGTGATAGTAACCCACGATCCAAAAGAAACACATATAACTTGAGGATATACATGTGACTTAACACTTCATAAACCTAAAAGATACTCTAACCCTAAAACATATCCTCATCAAAACAACGCCTCTCACCATATTTTTCTCCCAAATAATCGAGAAAAAAATGAACATATTTCCCATTATTCCAAACCGATCCATCAAATCTCAATCACAGATTTCATCATCACATATCTAATCGTACAAGATCAGCTCCTATCATTCGTGAAAAAACAACACGATTCACACATAATCTTACACCTTATTTGGCCTTAGTATTCGACTTCAAGATCTTTTCAAGGTCTCGGGTAGGTTTAAGTGGTTATGTTGTTTGTCCTTTAAAACGAATCAAAGAGTAAGAATAAAAACACAAGATGTTTTATTCTCTCTGAAATGAATTGTATATTAAACCAGAAGGTAATTGATCTTTAGATCTATGATGATATATGTTCAACTCAAAATCTTTTAAAGATTAGAGGGAAAGTTGAACTAAATCTGAGATTTGTTGTATTTTTCAGTTAGTTGTCGAGTCATTTGGAGGTTTGTATAATGCATATGGGATAGATGTGTTGGAGGTGTGAGGAATGAATTGGTCGACTGTGGTATTACTCGTTACTATAACAGTCCAAGTTTTTCTTTTCATTTGGACCTTATGAGTATGTGACTGATGATGGATTTCTGAAGTCACACGAGTCTTGGTATTTGGTATGTTGATGTGGTCGAGTCTAAGTTATCTTTACGCATAACTGCTTCTTCTTGTCATTTGTACGCATAAGGTTTTTGGAAAAAAAAATCTTACGCGTAACTCTCCTTTAGGCGTAAGCAGTATTTCTTATGCGTAAAGCATGTTAAGCGTAAGCCTCTTGCTTATCGTAAAGCAGACTTAGGCCTAAGCCTAGGCTTAGGCGTAACGCACAGCGTCACGGCTAACATTTTCTTCGCGTAACTTCACGACTACGCGTAACACCTCGAAGATGGATCCTTATCGTAAGTTTAGGGTTTTGACCCTTTGACTTTTCCGGCGAGATTTTCGACCACATATTCCGTTCACCATATATACCGGAAAAGCATAATAAAAATGCTTCCTTTTGACTGTTTGACCATGAGAAGATGAACTGATGACCACTTTGACTTTCACGGATATTGTACCAAAAGTCATAAAAATAAGAAAAACTGTTTGTACCAAGGATTGACACAAGACAGTTGTGTTAACAATAAAAGACCAGGACTTTTTGACTAAAACAAGGATACCAAACATGTATAAAACTGTTAACCCACAAATCGGAAAAAAAAATTCCGACCCACAAATTTAGCACAAAAACAGTTTAAAACATGTGTAAAAACCAACATAAATCAACACAAGATAACCATGGCTCTATACCACTTGTTAGGACCGATTAATATAAAGATTTATGTGGTTTGGGAGGTCTAGGTTGGTGGAAGAAGATGAAGATCTTCATCTTCTAGAGAGAGAAACTAGAGAGAGGGAGGAGAAAACACAAGATGATATTGATAAACACACACAATACAAATAACCTAATGCTTCACCTCACCCCTCATGGAGAGTCATGAGGGGTATATATAGGCCCTATCTTTGCCACTTAAATGATACTAGTCCCTAAGGGCAAAGTATACTATGCGTCTAGTCCAATTCACGTAAAAAAAATTTCCGACCCACAAATTTAGCACAAAAACAGTTTAAAACATGTGTAAAAACCAACATAAATCAACACAAGATAACCTGGCTCTGATACCACTTGTTAGGACCGATTAATATAAAGATTTATGTGGTTTGGGAGGTCTAGGTTGGTGGAAGAAGATGAAGATCTTCATCTTCTAGAGAGAGAAACTAGAGAGAGGGAGGAGAAAACACAAGATGATATTGATAAACACACACAATACAAATAACCTAATGCTTCACCTCACCCCTCATGGAGAGTCATGAGGGGTATATATAAACCTATCTTTGCCACTTAAGCGATACTAGTCCACTAAGGGCAAAGTATACTACAGCGTCTAGTCAATTCCGTATTGTACGTTATCTTTAGAAAAGCGAGGCTAACAATCTCCTCCAAGATAGCGTCACACGTGAATGGTTACAATGAGACCTATAAATACAAAACAAAGTAAATTACAATAGTATTGAACAATGTTGACTTTCTTGAAGCCTTGAGTCTCTGTAGTCTAGATATTGAGGCAAACTTGAAGTTCTCCCTTCCGATGACCTCGGTATTTGATCTTCTTGTAGCTCGAACTTCAAAGCATAGCGGTCTAGTTAGGTTATTACTCCTCCTAACTAGTGAGCCTTTTTCTTTCTATGCTCCCCTAAACTGGACAACTCTCTTCCAACACGTCTTTAATCTTGGACCTTGGCGGAGAAAGTAAACTCTTGAAGCACAATGGTTGTCGACGGGAACATTGTAACAACATAACTCACTTAGTATTGCATCCAAGTTGGTAACAAACCCGATGTACACACACTACTTCTCCTTTTTCAGTCTTAAGCAAAAATCGCCGTAATCCAATCACGGAAGATGAAATACCAACTTCTCCCTCCCGATGGTTGCGAGCTATCGGAATCATCATAATGTTGCGTACATGCCGTATTACCATTTTTGATGCAATATTAACATCATAGCTTGATCAAAATTCCGTGAGAATATGTCGCAAAGATACTCTCAATATACGTCTCTCAAACCAACCTTTTATCGAACCTCCTTTGAATTCACCGGCTAATTGTAATGACCACATATAGAGATAACCCGATATGACTAACTTGAAAAGAGTAAACATCCCAACATTGTGACTTCTTTGCTTGTTCTAAATTTTTGAATAATCAAGCGCCGTGTGACACGAGCACTACGTAACTCCTTAAAGTGATGGTTACACTGGAGCACTACAACGTAACTCCTTACCGGTCATAACCAGTTGTCAAATTTCATGATGTGCTCCAACAAGTTATCTTGAGACATGCATCCAACCAACCATCGTCTCAAAGATAAAGAAGTCCACCCGTGGAACGTCACGTCAATTTCTCGTCAATAATACCGTACAAGATTTCCGTAGCCATTTTTTTCACATCTTCGCTCAAGCCGTGAATAATGTATCATTCGTGAAAATAATACCATATCAAAAAATACCATTTTAAATGTATACCAAAAATTTGTATCTAACAAATTTTTATAGCTAAAAAATTCGGATGCCAATCAATACATTCGGATGCATATCATTGCAACCCAAGATTCAGTATATCCATCAGTCCAAATGAAATATACGAGTGAAACTCACAGCCCATGATCAAAGTTAGAAGCCCATTCCATAGAGATAGAGGCTCACGATCCAACATGTGATAGTAACCCACGATCCAAAAGAAACACATATAACCGGATATACATGTGACTTGACACTTCATAAACCTAAAAGATACTCTAACCCTAAAACATATCCTCATCAAAACAACGCCTATCACCATATTTTTCTCCCAAATAATCTGAGAAAAAAAATGTAACAGACATATTTCCCATTATTCCAAACCGATCCATCATATCTCAATCTCAGTTTTTCATCATCACATATCTAATCGTACAAGATCATCTCCTTCCATTCGTGTAAAAGCAACACGATTCACACATAATCTTACACCTTGACTGACGCAGCTTAGTATTCGACTTCAAGATCTTTTCAAGGTCTCGGGTAGGTTTAAGTGGTTATGTTGTTTGTCCTTTAAAACGAATCAAAGAGTAAGAATAAAAGCACAAGATGTTTTATTCTCTCGAAATGAATCGTATATTAAACCAGGAAGGTAATTGATCTTTAGATCTATGATGATATATGTTCAACTCAAAATCTTTTAAATATTAGAGGGAAAGTTGAACTAAATCTGAGATTTGTTGTATTTTCAGATTAGTTGTGAGTCATTTGGAGGTTTGTATAATGCATATGGGATAGATGTGTTGGAGGTGTGAGGAATGAATTGATGCGTGGTATTACTCGTTACTATAACAGTCCAAGTTTTTCTTTTCATTTGGACCTTATGAGTATGTGATTGATGATGGATTTCTGAAGTCACACGAGTCTTGGTATTTGGTATGTTGATGTGATCGAGTCTAAGTTATCTTTACGCATAACTGCTTCTTCTTGTCATTTGTACGCATAAGGTTTTTGGAAGAAAAAATCTTCGCGCGTAACTCTCCTTTAGGCGTAAGCAGTATTTCTTATGCGTAAAGCATGTTAAGCGTAAGCCTCTTGCTTATGCGTAAGCCAGACTTAGGCCTAAGCCTAGGCTTAGGCGTAAACGCATACGCGTAACATTTTCTTACGCGTAACTTCCGCGACTATCGCGTAACACCTCTGAAGATGGATCCTTATGCGTAAGTTTAGGGTTTTGACCCTTTGACTTTTTTCCGACGAGATTTTCCGACCACATATTCCGTTCAGCTTCATATATACCCAGAAAAGCATAATAAAAATGCTTCCTTTTGACTGTTTGACCATGAGAAGATGAACTGATGACCACTTTGACTTTCACGGATATTGTACCAAAAGTCATAAAAATAAGAAAAACTGTTTGTACCAAGGATTGACACAAGACAGTTGTGTTAACAATAAAAGACCAGGACTTTTTGACTAAAACAAGGATACCAAACATGTATAAAACTGTTAACCCACAAATCGGAAAAAAAAATTCCGACCCACAAATTTAGCACAAAAACAGTTTAAAACATGTGTAAAAACCAACATAAATCAACACAAGATAACCATGGCTCTATACCACTTGTTAGGACCGATTAATATAAAGATTTATGTGGTTTGGGAGGTCTAGGTTGGTGGAAGAAGATGAAGATCTTCATCTTCTAGAGAGAGAAACTAGAGAGAGTGAGGAGAAAACACAAGATGATATTGATAAACACACACAATACAAATAACCTAATGCTTCACCTCACCCCTCATGGAGAGTCATGAGGGGTATATAGAAGGCCTATCTTTGCCACTTAAATGATACTAGTCCTAAGGGCAAAAGTATACTATCGTCTAGTCCAATTAGTAAGTGACGTTATCTTTATAAAAAGCGAGGCTAACAATCTCCCTCCAAGATAGCGTCACCCGTGAATGGTTACAATGAGACCTATAAATACAAAACAAAGTAAATTACAATAGTAATGAAAAATGTTGACTTTCTTGGCCTTGAGAGTCTCTGTAGTCTGAGATCTTGAGGCAAACTTGAAGTTCTCCCTTAGATGACCTCGGCATTTGATCTTCTTGTAGCTCTGAACTTCAAGCTGCACGGTCTAGTTAGGTTATTACTCCCTCCTAACTAGTGAGCCTTTTTCTTTCTATGCTCCCTCCTGAACCGACAACACTCTTCCAACACGTCTTTAATCTTCAAACACCGCAAAGTGGAGAAAGTAAACTCTTGAAGCACAATGGTTGTCGTTCTGGGAACATTGTAACAACATAACTCACTTAGTATTGCATCCAAGTTGGTAACAAACCCGATGTACACACACTACTTCTCCTTTTTCAGTCTTAAGCAAAAATCCCTTCGTAATCCAATCACGGAAGATGAAATACCAACTTCTCCCTCCTGATGGTTGCGAGCTATCGGAATCATCATAATGTTGCGTACATGCCGTATTACCATTTTTGATGCAATATTAACATCATAGCTTGATCAAAATTCCGTGAGAATATGTCGCAAAGATACTCTCAATACGTCTCTCAAACCAACCTTTTATCGAACCTCCTTTGAATTCACCGGCTAATTGTAATGACCACATATGGAGATAACCCGATATGACTAACTTGAAAAGGAAGTAAACATCCCAACATTGTGACTTCTTGCTTGTTCTAAATTTTGAATAATCCACAACGCCGTGTGACCTTTGAGCACTACAGCGTAACTCCTTAAAGTGATGGTTACACTGTGAGCACTACAACGTAACTCTTACCATCATAACGCAGTTGTCAAATTTCATGATGTGCTCCAACAAGTTATCTTGAGACATGCATCCAACCAACTATCGTCTCAAAGATAAAAGAATCCACCGTGGAGCGTCCGTCAATTTCTCGTCAATAATACCGTACAAAATTTCCGTAGCCATTTTTTCACATCTTCGCTCAAGCCGTGAATAATGTATCCTTCCGTGAAAATAATACCATATCAAAAATACCATTTTAAGTGTATACCAAAAATTTGTATCTAACAAATTTTTATAGCTAAACAATTCGGATGCCAATCAATACATTCGGATGCATATCATTGCAACCAAGATTCAAGTATATCCATCAGTCCAAACGAAATATACGAGTGAAACTCACAGCCCACGATCAAAGTTAGAAGCCCATTCCATAGAGATAGAAGCCCACGATCCAACATGTGATAGTAACCCACGATCCAAAAGAAACACATATAACCGGATATACATGTGACTTAACACTTCATAAACCTAAAAGATACTCTAACCCTAAAACATATCCTCATCAAAACAACGCCTATCACCATATTTTTCTCCCAAATAATCTGAGAAAAAAAATGTAACAGACATATTTCCCATTATTCCAAACCGATCCATCATATCTCAATCTCAGTTTTTCATCATCACATATCTAATCGTACAAGATCATCTCCTTCTATTCGTGTAAAAGCAACACGATTCACACATAATCTTACACCTTGACTGACGCAGCTTAGTATTCGACATCAAGATCTTTTCAAGGTCTTGGGTAGGTTTAAGTGGTTATGTTGTTTGTCCTTTAAAATGAATCAAAGAGTAAGAATAAAAACACAAGATGTTTTATTCTCTCTGAAATGAATTCGAATATTAAACCAGGAAGGTAATTGATCTTTAGATCTATGATGATATATGTTCAACTCAAAATCTTTTAAATATTAGAGGGAAAGTTGAACTAAATCTGAGATTTGTTGTATTTTTCAGTTAGTTGTCGAGTCATTTGGAGGTTTGTATAATGCATATGGGATAGATGTGTTGGAGGTGTGAGGAATGAATTGGTCGACTGTGGTATTACTCGTTACTATAACAGTCCAAGTTTTTCTTTTCATTTGGACCTTATGAGTATGTGATTGATGATGGATTTCTGAAGTCACACGAGTCTTGGTATTTGGTATGTTGATGTGATCGAGTCTAAGTTATCTTTACGCATAACTGCTTCTTCTTGTCATTTGTACGCATAAGGTTTTTGGAAGAAAAAAATCTTACGCGTAACTCTCCTTTAGGCGTAAGCAGTATTTCTTATGCATAAAGCATGTTAAGCGTAAGCCTCTTGCTTATGCGTAAGCCAGACTTAGGCCTAAGCCTAGGCTTAGGCGTAAACGCATACGCGTAACATTTTCTTACGCGTAACTTCACAGCTACGCGTAACACCTCTGAAGATGGATCCTTATGCGTAAGTTTAGGGTTTTGACCCTTTGACTTTTTTCCGGCGAGATTTTCCGACCACATATTCCGTTCAGCTTCATATATACCCAGAAAAGCATAATAAAAATGCTTCCTTTTGACTGTTTGACCATGAGAAGATGAACAGATGACCACTTTGACTTTCACGGATATTGTACCAAAAGTCATAAAAATAAGAAAAACTGTTTGTACCAAGGATTGACACAAGACAGTTGTGTTAACAATAAAAGACCAGGACTTTTTGACCAAAACAAGGATACCAAACATGTATAAAACTGTTAACCCACAAATCGGAAAAAAAAATTTCCGACCATAAAAATAAGCACAAAAACAGTTAATAAAACATGTGTAAAACCAACATAAATCAACACAAGATAACCATGGCTCTATACCACTTGTTAGGACCGATTAATATAAAGATTTATGTGGTTTGGGAGGTCTAGGTTGGTGGAAGAAGATGAAGATCTTCATCTTCTAGAGAGAGAAACTAGAGAGAGGGAGGAGAAAACACAAGATGATATTGATAAACACACACAATACAAATAACCTAATGCTTCACCTCACCCCTCATGGAGAGTCATGAGGGTATATATAGGCCCTATCTTTGCCACTTAAACGATACTAGTCCCTAAGGGCAAAGTATACTACGCGTCTAGTCCAATTCACGTAAAAAAAATTTCCGACCCACAAATTTAGCACAAAAACAGTTTAAAACATGTGTAAAAACCAACATAAATCAACACAAGATAACCTGGCTCTGATACCACTTGTTAGGACCGATTAATATAAAGATTTATGTGGTTTGGGAGGTCTAGGTTGGGGGAAGAAGATGAAGATCTTCATCTTCTAGAGAGAGAAACTAGAGAGAGGGAGGAGAAAACACAAGATGATATTGATAAACACACACAATACAAATAACCTAATGCTTCACCTCACCCCTCATGGAGAGTCATGAGGGTATATATAGGCCCTATCTTTGCCACTTAAACGATACTAGTCCCTAAGGGCAAAGTATACTACGCGTCTAGTCCAATTCACGTAAGTGACGTTATCTTTAGAAAAAGCGAGGCTAACATAGACTTTAATTCTTCAACTTCCGCATCATTGTACTTTAGCAGTGACTCTTCATAGTCCGAGTATTTTGTACTTTCAGTGGAGGTCTTTAACTGATCCACATCTTGATGATCTTTGAGCTTTCTTTGAGATCATCAGCCACAGCAAATCTCTGGATCACCCTTTGTTGTGTTTCCTTCATGTGATGTTGTGACTTTTGGACCGACATGCTCACACTTTTGGATCATGACATCTTTCCATTAGAGTAGCGGAAGCTTCTTGGTTCATGATATTTGCGCACGTAAGAAGCATAGTATAAAAATATCAGAGCCAGGTTATGTAGATATGCACTTGTCATGATGTTCTTCAATTAAGTGTGTGTGCTGTGAGCATGCGGTTGTGAATTGACTTCTTAACTCTGATCAGCTGCAACCGTCAATAGTTCCTGCAAACAAACATTAGCAATAAAACACACGAAAGTGTCTTTGTTCACTTTCGTTGAATAGGGTTCCAAGAACCACGGTTTCCGTTGATCGATATAAATCTGCCTATGATCGGTAGAATTCCGAAGAATCTCCTGTGAGGGTTTCACGGCTTGATCTAGCCGTTCTCAAACCGGAGCATCCCAAAGTAGACAACACGGAGTGAGTGAACCAGCGAATTGAGATTCACTGATTGATGAAAAATTGATTTGAAAACAATCGCGTATTGCTTAGAAGAAAGAGTTTTGCAATACGACGAAGGTTTTTTATAAGAAAGATCAATTTTCAATCAAAAAAACTTTTTGTATTTGAAAAAGAATACACATTCGATGTTCTAGAGAAAAGAAGAGATTTGAACATCGAACGGTTTTTCTAAAAGTATTTTTTCAATCAGAGATACTTTTTGTGTTAGAAAACATGAATACACATTCGATGTGCTAGAGAAAAGAAGATTTGCACATCGAACGGTTTTTCCAAAAGTATTCGTCAATTCATTTCCTGGACCAAGGTTGATTCAAGATTGAATCGCCCCATCGTTTCTATCCAGTTGTCACAAGCTTCATCTATTGGATAGATCTCACATGCCACCCACCAAGAGCTTGTTAGATGTTGGCTCTAGAAGGATTTCCATCTTCATTGTGAATATTTAACATATCACTCGGATGTTCTGGCAATACCACAAGGATAATGTGTAGGACTCATAATATATTCTTACTTTTCACATTGTGTGAAATAGCAAGTCTTCATTAATTTTGTGTCCTAATGAGATTTTGTGGATAATCTCTTGGCTCTAGACTCAATAGTGTACATTTGGTTCCTATGTCGGAGAGTAGGGAGAGGGTCTCCTTCTTCAATATCAACAATCTCTAAGAGAAAATCGATAAATTATGTAGGTTCCCCGTGAGAATGAAACAAGCCTTTTTAAGAGAAACTTGAGTAGCTTGGGAAGTTTAGTGCAGTGCGTCACTGGGTCCATCACGTCTTGTCTTCAATACCGGCGTTACCTTGGTAACCACCAGTAGCATATGTATTGAACCCGGTTACTGCCTTAAGGTTGAATTATTGGAGGCTATTTCTTTTCACCCTTTTCACATTTAATTCTTTTTCATTCTTTAACCCCTTCAGTGCTTACCGAGACTTCAATACTAGAACCTTGTTGGGTTTATTCCAGTTCTAGCTCTATCTCAGTCCGCACTCTTCCCATATTCTCATTTTTCTTCTTTTTTCATCATACCTAAGGACTTCTACACTATCTAGTGGATTGTCCCTAGGTAGATCCCTCAGGCTCTGGCTGGATCGTGGGAACGAATACCTAACCTAACCATCCTTATAACACCATGCATAAAGTAAATTGGTCGGTCTTTTGGTACAGTTCATTCTTCCTTGACACCAATTGAAAAATCATTTGGAAAAACCAATCAAGGTACTGGTGACAAAATATCAAAGTATTTTGTACGTTAATTGTTTTGATCATTTTAGAAATGCTCCCCCCGCAACATGTGCATATGATTTTTAAATTGTTTTAGCACATGGAGACAAGAGTTCTTTGAAATAATTTCTTGATCATAATTTCCGTAGAAAAAGCCATTTGATTTTCTTGGTAAATTCTCCCCCTCAAAGTGTGCGTTGAATATTTTTAAATCATTTTATCACATAGAGGAAGGAGTTCTTTTGAAGTACATCCACGATCACAAAAGCCATTAAGAAACCATTTGAAAATCAATCAAGGTACTTATGTTAAAACATAGAAGCTTTTGTACCTTGAGAGTTTATTTTCTTTTGAAATGCTCCCCCTCAATATGTGCTTCGAGATTCGAAAGTTTTTAGCACATATGGGAGAGCAGCCTGCACATTTGAATCAAAATGATCACCTTTTATCAAATTTCATTATTAAATCACAAATTCTCCCCCGATCAAAAATATCAAACCCTTTGAGATTTTGGATCCCAAGTGATTTAATAAGGTTTAGAAAACATGGGAGAAAATGTGTCTGATTTAAAATCTCTTCTGGTTTATGGTTAAATGCTCCTCCACAATCATGTGCATTACGTATTTCAAAATCGTTTGGCACATGAAGGAAGGAGTG
This sequence comes from Chrysanthemum makinoi, assembly GCA_910596185.1. Lineage (NCBI taxonomy): Eukaryota > Viridiplantae > Streptophyta > Magnoliopsida > Asterales > Asteraceae > Chrysanthemum > Chrysanthemum makinoi. The sequence continues at coordinate 31,317,878 of OU343221.1, read as the reverse complement.
CTTTTGAAACAATCACCCTTTAAAACCGATTTGAGATTTAAATCACGATCTCTCCCTCGATCAAAAATTTCAAACCAATTGAGATATTGGATCCCGATTGATTTAAATAATTTAGAAAAATTTTGGGGAAAGACGGGGCAAAATTTAATTTTGAAAAATGACCGATAAGATCAATTTTAGACATTAAAGATTGTTAGTGTCAGGTATGATAGTTTTTAAGAGATCTTTAAGTAAAATAAAACAATTTCACAATCAAACAAGAACAAAAAAATTTTTATTTAAAAAGATCTTTGAGTTTTAAAGAAAATCATACAATGACATAACATTAAATCTTTAGATCACCACTTTATTACGTACAAACTGGAACTTTAATGAAGAAATATCGTTTGAAAATATTTTATTTTAAATCACTCTCCCCCTCAATCCATGACCGTAGTCATTGATTGAGTGACAAGTCCAATTTATTTTCAAAACAATATTTTTCTATTTTCAAAAACAATAATTTTAAAATTCTCTAGAAATGGTATCATCACTACTTATTCTACACAAAGATACGTTAGGTGGTTGAGCTGCTTTTGTTGTTGTTGCTGTAAGGCAGGAAGAAAACCATCTGCAAATGCAGTGAGACCTCTTAAGTTGCATCTATCGTGCCAACTATCCATAGAGAGATCCAATTAAGCTCCGTTTCTTCTTTTGTCGACCCAAGATAAGTTGCCCTTTCCTTACGGCATCTAATCATCTTCTTTAGTGGGATCCGGATCGGGAACATTCTTATCAACCATGCTATCTGCATACATTAGTAAACATACATACAGATATATGGTGGTCGACATCACCCAAACAGCAATCGACTAATAAAAGTCAATCCAACATATCAATCAGATCATACAAAGGCATGGGAATTATATGTTTATCAAACTCTAATCATCTAATCTTAATAATCACATCCTAGATTCCTAGTCCTTCAACATAGGCAAGTATATTTTACAGTTAAGCACATAGGATGATTAAGAAAGCCCATTAGATGATGTAAATTTGAAAAACATTCTCCCCCTCAATCAATGACTCATTTCATAAGAGTTTTGACCATGCTAAAGTCATTGATTGGGTTTTGAAAATTTATGAACATTCTGATTCTGATTGATTTTCAAGCAACTCAATTTACCACCGTTATTGAAAACAACAAATATTTTTCTGAAGAATTTTAGAAGGAAAAACATTTGTGTAGGAACAGCAGTCTTTTTGACGACATGCTTTCCTTGTTTTTGTTTTAGGATAAGTGCACGAAATTTTTGAAAATTGGTTTAGCGCAGCACTTTCCTTCCTTGAAGAGTGGGTTGCTATCTAAAATAATAGCAAACCATGGTTTAAGCACGGGTTACAGTCTGAAATAATTGCAAGCCATAGTTTGTGACATGTTTTTGAAAAAGAATATTTGCACCTTCTGCTCGAACTTCATCTATGATCCCGTGCCATTATTGAATGACATTTCTAAGACCGTAGAAGTTATCGATACCAGAAGACATGTCTTGAAAAACATATTTTTGGTATTTTTCAAATTTTCTAATTTTTATGGGTTTTTGTTGGTTTTATATTTTTCTATTTTCTTTTTGTTGGTTTTATATTTTTGTATTTTGGTTTTTAATAAATATTTACAGAGATAGAGTAGATGATATATTTTAAGAAAATGATGATACGAGTACCGAGATAAGGATATCGAGCAACCCCATTGTAGAAGATAGAACACATCATCTCTTAAACTTTTACCACCAAAGCTTTCGAGGCTCCTGAATCGAAGTAAGAAATTGAACCATCTGAAAGTGAGACTTTGGTAGCTTCCCCCCAAACCGTAAATCTTCTTATTGAGCAGATTCTAAGCTTTCTTTCAAGCTTGCCTTAGCCAGATGCGTAAAGAAGCACACCATATCATCGATCTTGCTGCTCCATATAAGAATGATCATCCTGAATCTCCGTTCGGGGTTATATCATCCAATAGAACAACAGCAATGTATCATCCCACATTTAAATAATCTTCTTAAATTCCTTTTCCATTGAAGTCTGAAGCAATCCATACCATAAAGTTGTCAAGAGACCACTTCCCCCAAGTAGATGAATTGATGCAGTCAGTCTCTTAGACTAGAGCTTACGAACCCGAATACACATATACCCAAAAACAGAGAAACTTATAACATCGAAGTAGCAGATTAAGTCTGATAGCCAAAGAATAACCCCGATGTATACTTTTCTCTCCCATGATGATAGTGTATGAAGCTCAAGAACCCGAAGTACCTGAATTCCCAAAGAGAGAATAACCGATAACATTGAAGTAGCATGCTGAATCACTGATTATCTCTGCGAAAGTCAACTCCGGAATAAGTGATTATATCTCTGAATCACTGATTAAGCCCTCAAGTGAAACAGCTGAGCATCCCCAATGTACACAATCTCTCTCACCTGATGATTGCGATAACATTGAAATCATCACACACTTGTGTACCTCTTTTATCTTCAGAAACTAACTCTTCCATCTCTTCCCCCACATAGTTGGAATAAGAACACTAAAGGCCATGAGTCAAACCTTGAGTTTCTATGCGGTAATGACAATTGTCTTCCCGGGATATCTTCAATCACTTAGAAGTATTAAGTTCACAGGTTACTCGCGTTTAGATGCTTGTCTCCTTCCCCCTTGCTGGTTTTGATACTTCAGAATCAGCAACACATAATAAGCTCGTATACTAGAAATCTTTTGAGAAAAACACTTTTAATCTTTGTGAGAATCAACTTGCTGAAGTAGAATGTGAGCAAGTATAATTAGGGATTAAATCTGACTTTAAATTCTCCCCCAATTAGTGCTATCCCCTAAACTGACAATCCTTTTGGTGAATGCTTGGAATATGAAGAAGTCTTTAGATCATTAAATGCAACTCGTCTTTTAGTCTTCTAACATGCTGCAGAAAATGTAGAACAGACTGTAGACTCGACCTTCTTCAAGATTGTTCAGTTGGGGAATAGATAGTTAACATCTTCATCTCACCAAAAAGCATCCCAATTAACTTACATCTTGCAAGTCCCCTTAACTAAAATCTCTCCTAATCAAACAAGAACAGAAAGATATTCATCAAGGAAATCAGCAATCAGCCCGCAACGAACACACAAAATGGTAACACCAAACTACCAATCACATCCAACAAGAACATATAGATTGTTCAGAATCATCATGTTGATGTGAATGTGAAGCATTAACTGGAAGCACTTTGTCGATAAACTCATCAGTCCGTGAGAAGATGTCAACCAACAGCTCTTAGAAGAAACTCCATGTAAAGATGACCCGATAAGAAGAAGCTCGGTTCTTACATGAGTTAGGAGCCGTATGACCATTTATTCTCAGATGTCTATCAACATGTAGTAGTTTAACACTTCTTCTCCCCCTCAAGAATTGCACACAGAGTTGCCATTATTGATTGATTAAGTGAACATCATCCGAATGTAGTGTATTCACACTTCTCCCCCTCAAAGGTAGCATATGATGTCGCCATCGTCATTATAATTAAGCAAGTGGAATAAGAAAACAATCAACAGTAGTTCGGTTCACTTGATGACTAAAAAAGCATGGAAAAAGCATGAAGCATGTTGATGAGAATGGTCATTAATGAGAAGATTTCTCTTCTTCCGAAGATAATGCGCACTGAAGCGTACACATTTATTTTCTTTGAGGAACGAGGCTTGAAGTGTTGTGTTCAAACGTCATAGGATGATTTCTCTTCTTCAGAAGATAAAGCGCACTGAGACGTACACTTTTCTTTTCTTTGAGGTACGAGGCTTGAACTGTTGTGTTCAAACGTAAAGAAGATTTCTCTTCTTCGGAAGATAAAGTTCACTGAAATGTACAATTTTCTTTTCTTTAGAGAACGAGGCTTGAACTATTGTGTTCAAACGTTATAAGAAGATTTCTCTTCTTTGGAAGATAAAGCGCGTTGAAACGTACACTTTTCTTTTCTTTAGAGTACAAGGCTTGAACTGTTGTGTTCAAACGTCATAATCTCTCTCTTTTCAGCATCTCTTGGCAAAACTTGTAATCAACCCCATTATCATTCAGTAGGCTCTTTGTCGTGACAGCTGATGGAGAAAACTAACCAGAACTCGTGACTTAAAAGAGATGCTGAAGCTTAAATCTGAATTAACGCCGTTGTCACATCTTGTGGTTTAAAAGCTTAAATCTAGCCTCTTTTGACGTTTTATTTCATCCCGACCATGGTTAAAAGCACATAGCCCCGTAAAACTTTGAAATAATCAAACTGGCAAGAAGACAATCCAAACAATCACCTAATTCATGAAATACACCCTTTTATCCCTTCTTCGAAGTAGATACCATAGCACCAGCATCAGATAAGATCCCAAAATACACTTTCCTTTCTCCAGGATGGTTCCATCATCACGGGATTTTACAATTCTATGGTCTAAACCGAGAAATAGTTTCTTTCGCGGGATTTTACAAAACCAAGAATAAACCGAGAGATAGATCCGGAAATGTACACTTCTTTCATCAGGATGGTTTCATCGTTACGGGATTTTACAAGTCTATGATTTAAACCGAGAAATAGATTCTTTCGCGGGATTTTACAAAAATCAAGACTAAACCGTAAACAATGTCAGCATGAATGTTTTAAGACAACTTTGGTTTGGGTGAATATCTGTTTTAGGGGAACATGCAGCGGTTCATCAACGGTTCATTTTCCATCATCAACAATATCATCAAAAATTCTTTTACCTATATGTAGACAACTTCACAAACTATACTAATTCAAGTAGTATAAACTACTTCCCCCTGGAGGTTGTTCGTAGACCAAAGTACACGTTTCTCCCCCATGATGGTTTCGAACTTTCGAAAGCATCATAACGTGTACGACCATTAGCACGAGAAGTTCTTGTCATAAGCAAACATCTTGAAAGATCATGAATGTTGTCGGCTATTGCAGTGACCACTTGGTGAAGTAAACCCGATATACCAAACTTTAATATGAAGTAGAATTTTCCATATTTGTTACTTAAGCTTGTACTAATCCTTGTGAAAAAGAAACGGTGTACCCAATGTACAAGACCTCTTGACAAATCCTCAGCTGCATGAGACACCGAAGTGATAGCTACTTTGTGTGTTAATTGAGAAAGAATCAAAGAAGTAACCAAATAGCCAAGTCTTCATCACCCTCAATAAATTCCCAAACAAGTCATCTTCGCGGAAGGGTAGAAAGAAAAAAGACGAAAATAAGTAAACGCGCCCGGAAAGCCTTACTTTAAATCCAAATAAGAAATACCATCCAAACGACCCCGTAGTCAACCTTGTTCAAACGTCAATTCAAGCCGTGAAATAATATTATCTGTGAAAATGCATGAACAAAAGTATCAAACCCCATATCACAACAAGTCTCGTCATCATACCCAATCTCATCATCAACTCCCATCATCAAATCTCGTAACCAAATATCATAATCTAATCTCATTAACACAAATCTCATCATTAAAAATCATGACACGCCAATCTCTTCGAAATACAAAACGTACACTGGATCCAACTTAAGCCCATATCAGAATCGATTCCAAGTTCAGCCCACGACTTCAAATCAGAACCACGAGTGAGAAAGATCATTATCCAATGTCCAAAACCAATTTAACCAATTCATGTTAAAGCTCAATATCCAACACTTTTAAAAAATCCAGCAGTAATCTTTAGAAACAAGAATACCAACAAAGATTTCATCACACTATGGTCTTGATCGTGCACGGTTGTACCACTTATTATTAAGAAATAACAAATCATGTGTATCCAACATTTTTGAGATGCCAAAATTAGGATAATATAAATTTTCGTATAGCCGACTCAATATATTAACCATCAGTCCAATATATAGCACCTGATCCATCCGCCCACGTTTTAACATTATGCAACACAATATAAACATTTTGCATATCTCTTGTTTTAACTTGATTTGTCCAATATATTTGCAGGCCCATGTGAATCAAATCCCACACAACAACACACGGCCCACATCCTATCCAGATTCGGTCCACCATCAAGATATATCATCTGATCCATCAGCCCCCACAACCATAAAATTCGGGTATAAAACCACTACTAAACACACATAACCCTAATAATACCCTAATATATCATGCCTCTAACATCCGCCTCTATATCATACCTCACGAATCTCACATCTGACTTAAATCATCATTAACCAAACCCATTACCTTTGATAATTAAAAGGTAACTTGGTCTCACCACAGGGATGGTTTCAGAGTCATCATCATAGCCACAGGGATGGCTCGAGGCACAAGACTTGGTTTCAGAATCAAAACGAGGGTAGGTAATGTATTAATCATGATGTATTTATTGAACCGAATCAAAAGTGAAGTTAAAACTCATATGTTTTGATTATTTTCTTTGATGTGTTCGGATATTATCACAAAACTTTGGATCGATGATGAATGGATTAACTCGTGCTTAAGACTCTTGGAAGTCTTGATGTTTCTTTTGATAGCCACGAGTCATGAAATCTGAGATCCATTGTAATTTTTTCCATCTAGACCGATTGAGATTAGATCAATGATGAGAGAGGGTCACACAAACAGAGTTTTGTAGAGATTGGACACGACTTTGAACCCATTCTGAGATCCTATTATCTTGTTTGTTTATTCATTATCAACGAATCAAAGATTTGGGTTAACAATCTTGTTAACATCACTTCTTTCATTTTCGTATATTATCACAAACTTTTAGATCTATGATGATATTAGTTTCATGTGATTGTCCTCTCCAAGTTATGAAAATACTTTGAGAATCATGAAATAAATCTGAGGTCTTCGTTGAGTTAGATACCATTATTTGAGATTTGGTGTCTTGTTAGATAGATAAATAATGGGATCGAAGATGAATTCATATCTCACTTGAATCTGAAATCTTTTGTTCGTTTATGCTTCAAAGTAGTAGGGTTGATGATGAAGAGTATTCGTGGTTTGCCTTTTGAATCATGAATTAATCTTTAGAAGCTTTATACTCATGTTCTTCGAATTATTATGATATGTTATAGGATGATGTAGTTAAGCTCGTATGTTGATTGAAGTTGTAAGTTGTAGCAAATTCTTTTTGAATACATTAGGTTCTTGCAAGTTTATGACCTGTGATATTGTGTTGTTATGATAGATGTTGTGGTCTGAGTCTTGAGTTGTTTAGGTATTGGTCTCATGTGGTCAACAAATCGCAGTTAATTGCATCATCCGTTCTTCAAACCGCATCTCTTGTACCAAATCGCTTCATGTCATGATAAGAGGTCCGGGTACAATGGCTGTTGGCTTGAGCCATAGCCTTCGGCACGAGCCTTTGGCGCGACAACCCACACCGAGGCTGGGCTGGTAGGGCCTGGCGCCGTGGCCACCAGCTCAAGCCGAGCAATTTTTTCCTTTTTTTTTGGTTTGTTTCTTTTTTTGTTTGTGTTTGTGATGTATTGTGTTTGTGTCATGATACTGTGATGTTTCTTTTGTGTGTGTGTTTTTTGCAGGTACTTCAAGGAAGAAGACGATATACTAACGTTGGAAATGAGGAAGATAGTTTTACTTGAAGCAAAAAGTTGGTTTGGATATATGTGGTAAATGCAAAGGCCAATTATCAATGAAGTTAAAGTTGCCATATTGTCTTGGTTATATCATTATTATCAAGATGAAATAAATATAATATTTGTTTAGGTTACTAGTGTATTGGATAGGTTATTATTTGTATTGGTGGATAGGTTTATGGATGATTTACTAGTTTACTTTTAGGATAAGGATTCTCTCAAGTTGTAAACACAACTTGAGTCAAGTTAAGGCATTATGAGCCATTGGAACTTCTTTTGATTTGAGCCATCTGATCAAATCCAATGGTTCATAATGCCATAACTTGATTCAAGTAACTTGAGACAATCCTAACCCTTACTTTTATTCCCGCATAACTAGTTTACTTTTATTTTTACGTCTATTTTTTATTTTACGTAATTTTTCATTTAATATATTTTTTAATTTCATGTCTTTTTCTATTTATATAATGTGTTTTTTATTAATGAAATTAAATATAGTTATATATATTGATTTATTTAAAAATGATAAAAAAAATAAAAAAAAAAAAAAAAAAAAATCCAATGGCACCACAAAATCCGGTGTTATGCTAGGGAGAGGGTTTTTGGTGTTATAGCCAAAAGTGGTGCCATGAGAAAAAAGTGTTGAGGTGGCACCACTTTTTCCCATGACACCACTTACGGCACCAAACGATACCTAGCGCTCTAAGCGTCAAAACGCACTATCAATTATAGGACAAGTCGCTTTCAACAAAAACGCTTCTAGACAAATTATAAGGACAAATCGCATAGTAACATAACCAGACAATTTTAGGACAAGTCGCTTTCAACAAAACGCTTCTGGACAAATTATAAGGACAAATCGCATGTTTGAACATGACAGATTTACTCAAACCGCATAGACGAACCTTGACCAAAACGTCTTCACAGCAATCTAAAACATGGTTTCACAGCAGCATAAAACAAGTGAACACAAGATTCACAGCAGCATAAAACATGGTCTAGGGAGATGATTATACAAGTATGCCATGGTTAGAGAGTGAAAAGGATGAGAGGGAATTCTAGAGAGATAAACAAAAATGTGAAAGGTTAGATTAGAAGTTTCACCCCTTCCAAGGATGGAAGGGGTATTTATAGTTACAAAGAATACGTCCTCCTGTCGGACTGTGGATCAGGCATACAGTGGGCAGGCCCGGTCCTCAGCATGGGCAAGCTGGGCCGACGCCCAGGGCCCAAAATCTGGAAGGGGCACCAATCCAGGAAAGTCCAGTGTAGATATTTACATTAATTGGTCAAAGTTGAGCATATTACTTTGATGATAAAACACATGTCCAACAAGTGTGTGCAAACGTTAAAAACTAGAAGGCAACTGTGCCCTCTTATCACAAGTTGATAAATAAATTTATCATGCTCGCATTAAATTTCTTTTCTTTTATGTGTGAGCGACTCTTTTGCTATTTCGAGGTAAATGCTAATTGCTCCATTTATGCTCGCTACCAAACACACCTTTTTTGTTGTTTTTTTCTTTTTTTTCTTTTTCGATTTTGATTAAGATACTAAAGTTTATCATTAATAATATAAGTTAGTAAACATTTACTTGCTATACAGTTATAAGACTCGAATTAATGGCTACTGACAAAGTGAGAATTATCAATTAGATAATGTTAATCATAGGAAGACGATTAAATTACTCAATCTATTGATATTAACATCATATATAACAGTTTTGTGGTATTGCGAAATAGTTTTTTCACATTTTTTTGCCCTCGCTTTTTAGGGGGCCTATTTTCGGTTACGGCACAGGGCCCCTCAAATTGACGGGACGGCCCTGACAGTGGGTAAAGACCCGTCCTTCCTCCACGGTGTTACTCTAAACTAATCTACGCTAATAACTAACTAATCAACTACTAAATAACGTAAATAACGATAAGTCTACGAGCTAATTTATGCTAGATTATATTTGGGGGTGACCGACACTTCACAATGGAATTTCCAATTCCTAACACTTTGCCTACAAGTGGTAACCAAGCAGCTTCAGTTGCTGCAACACGCAAATGACAATCTCCCTTGAATGATATTTCAAATGGTAGTTTTATAAATCTCAGCTTTGATTAAACCTGCTACGTCAAAATTGTTTAATTTTTAATACTTATGAATATTGGTAAGCAAGGTTATTCGTCCAACACCATCTTTTACACAATCCGCAGGTCCTATTTCACTTACGCCACAACAACCTAAAAACGTTTCATCAAGTCCTTCTTTTAATGCGTTCAATAGAACTTTGACTTCTGCAAGCTCAATTTGTAATAAACATATACCCCTGCATTATAGTACGCTTTGTAACAAGAATACTTTTTGTAACTATGTTCATTTTTTTATAGTATCACAAACTCCACTTCCTCTCAACGCGGTTAACAATGTTAATCGTAGTAGAACGACACGTAATTCTGTGGCAACAAGTACTACCCAATCAACTCCAGTTGGCGCGACACGTCAACAACAATCTCCCTTGACTGATGTTTCAAACGGTAAATTTTTATGATCAACATATTATTTTGGAACAACATGCTTACATGTCAATGTGTTTTCATTATTCTCTTAATGCTCTTTTCAGTTTGTTTCCAAACACCCGAGGTTCGTTAGGTTAATCAACGCACCAACAAAACATCAACGTCTGGTGTTAAAACAACCATTCCCGTTAGGTTAATCAACGCACCAAGTCGGTGAGTCATCAAGACGAACAAAAAGGTCTAAGAGACATGCTTTACAACCCCGAACGCCAGTTAGGTTTAATCTTAATGACGAGGATGGAAATGTCAGAAAAGTATACGACAAGTACGTTGGTATATCCGAAGGTAATTTTATATCTTATTTTTACATTCAATGAAAAAGGGTAATAATAATTTATAAGCGCATTAAAGAAACATGATTTTTAATTTGCAGGGTACTACGACCATGGTGATCCTACATTTGAGTGCAAAGAATGTCATGCTTTGATATGGGCGGTAACCTGAAAAGGATATGGTGGTAATCCAACAAACAATGCGTATAGTATATGTTGTAGCAAGGGAAAAGTTTCTATTAAATAATCGCTTCCTGCTTCAAAGCCCTTACACGATTTGTTTTATAATGACGATGCAAAGAGTGAGAATTTTAAAAAAAGTATTAGAACATACAATAGCATGTTTGCTATTACTTCAATGGGTGTAAAGGTTGACAATTCAATCAACAGACGAGGTCGTGCTCCATATGTTTTTCGCTTGCATGTACAACATACCATAGTATTGGTAGTTTTTTCCAAAACCAGGTGCTCCTCCGAAATTTGCACAACTATATATATATGACACAGAAAATGAAAATGAGAATAGAGCCAGAGCATTAAGGTAATTTTCGTTGCATTTATTTCCATTTATGTATAAACATGTTGTTTAAAACGAGTTATACAGCATTCTGAGATTTGGTTTAATCAATTCAAATTACTAATATGCAGCAATTCTTCGTCATCCTCCGGTCCTTCGAATTCAAAGCATCCTATCGATCGAAACATTATCAAAGAGGTAAAAGATGTTTTATACACTTCAAGTGATTATGTACAGACATTTAGAAGGGCGCATGACCGATACACAGAAGACACATAGCAGAATATCAAAATAAAGCTTATTTCAAATCGAGGAAAAGATGAACGAAATTACAATCTTCCCACTGCCAACGAGGTTGTTGGTCTTATTGTAGGCGACTTCGATTCATGTGAAGAACAACGAGATATTGTGATAGACAAGTATCTTTAAGGTTTTCAATGTATCAATACTTTCCATCCTGTGTACCTCCCCTTGCAGTACCCTTTGTTTATGCCCCATGCGCAAGATGGGTATTATTTGCATATACCACTGAGAAAGAAAGATGGCTAGGTGGCCACAGATAAGAAGGACAAAATAGTTACTTTACGGCAGTGGTTTTCTTATCAAATACAGGACCGTCCTAATCAAGAAATTTATTTACGCTTGGAGGTCGTTTGTTTCAGCAGTGTCTTGTGGATGGTTACACTATGGTTGAGACTGAGCGTTTGTATTTCCATCGATCAAAACAGTCAAAACTTAGGTATGATACGTACTCAAATATACGTCAGAGCATTGCATATGGAAATACAGACCCAACCGCCCTTGGAAAGACGATCTTCTTGCCTTCTACATGTACCGGTGGACCAAGGTACATGAAGCAAAACTATATGGATGCGATGGCGTAATGTAGATGGTACGGTTGTCTGGATTTGTTCATAACAATAACGTGAAATCCTAACTGGCCGTAGATTGCAAGATATATGCAAGAGCATAACCTTTCATCTTCATATCGCCCCGATGTGCTTACAAGAGTTTTTAAAATGAAAATGGACCAGTTGATTAAGGATTTGAAAGAGTTGCGTTTATTTGGACGTGTTGAAGCGGGTACTATACATAAACCTTTACTAATGTATTTTCTTTTGTAACAAATTGTATGCACACACATTAATAAATTTTGAAGTAACTTTTTTTTATAATATTTTGCAGTTGTATATACGGTTCAGTTTCAAAAAAGAGGACTTCCGCACGCTCATGTATGTTTATTCTTGCATAGGGATGACAAGGTTCCAAACGCTGATCAGATTGACATATACATATCTACCGAGATACTAGATAAAGATAATGATCCTGATTTGTACAAGTTAGTTTATGATTTCATGATGCATGGTCCTTGCGGTGCGGATGACCCAAACCAGGCTTGCATTTCTGAAGGTAAGTGTACCAAAAACTTCTCAAAAAAATTCACCCAACGCAGTTCAGTGGACGCGGATGGCTACCCTGTTTATAGAAGACCTGACAACGGAAGATATGTGGAAAAGAGTGAACATAAGTTACATAACGGTTATGTCATCCCCGTATAATGCTCAGCTTCTAAAACATTACCAATGCTACATTAACGTTGAGTGGTGCAACGAGACGGGGTCAATCAAATATTTGTTTAAGTATATAAACAAAGTTCCGGATAGAGTGTCGGCACAGTTGTATGAACCGGTTACCACGGCTGACGGTTAACAAATCGATAAACCTATTGATGAGATCAAGGTGTTCTTAGATTGCAGATACCTATCTGCTTGCGAGGCGGCGTGGAGGCTATTTGGTTTTGAGATTCATTATAGAACACCATTTTTTGAGAGGTTGTCCTTTCATCTTGAAGGTTAGCAGAAAGTTGTGTATGACGAAGACGCTGATCTCGAAACAGTTGTTGAGAAGCAAACAGTTAGTGTTGATATGTTCGAAGGTTGGATGAAAATGAATCAACAATTTTCGGCGGTAAGGGAGCTAACGTATGCTGAGTTGCCTACAAAGTATGTCTGGAACGCTCCAAAAAGAATTTGGACGCTTAGGAAGAAAGGACGATCGATTGGAAGAATTCACAGCGTTCCCATATCAACAGGAGACGCTTACTATTGCAGGATGCTACTAAATAGTGCAAAAGGATGTCAGTCACACGATGAGATTAAAAAGGTTAATGGTATAGTGTATCCAACTTACAAAGAGGCTTGCTACGCAGAGGGCCTTTTAGAGGACAACAAGGAGTATGTTGAAAATATTAAAGACGTAGCCCACTGGGCACACCCTGAACATCTTTGTGGTTGTGACATTGATTTCAGAAAAGGAACTTACCACGCCTTTGACTGTTTGGTTACAAACATGGCATTTGTTTGCGCAAGATGTTCAATATAAGAGAAGGCAGATTTTATAAATTCCAGGTAATACCTACAAAATCTCTTTGTTACTATAATCTGCTATGCATTTTTCTTACCACATATTTGCCTGAAATTGTTATATTATTCAACACTGATCAAATATCTGTTATGTTTGTTGAGACCATTTTTGCAACAGGTTATGTGTAATGTTTTAATAACTCTGCCGTTAATTAAGTACTGACATTACCTTTATTTAATGCAAATTTGATTCTCAGTGATGACGAAAAAAAGAATGTGGCTTTGTACTATATTGAACAACTTCTGAGATCATGAAACTCAACTTTATGGAATTGGCCTAAGATGCCTTATCCGGATGATAGATACATATCTGACTTTGGTAATCGACTTATACACGATGAGACAGATTATAACCCCAGTCGAGTTACAATCTGAATACGAACGCCTATACGCCTCTTTGATCACAGAACAGAAGGGTGTGTATGACACCATAATACACTCAGTTGACACAGGAATAGGGGGTGTACTGTTTACGGGTACGGAGGTACGGGGAAGACCTTCTTATGGAAGACACTTGCTGCAGGCATTTGAAGAAAAGGTGATATAGTTTTAAATGTGGCATCCAGCAGTATTGCGTCTTTATTAATGTCGGGAGGCAGAACTGCTCATTCAAGATTCCATATTCCTATCAACGTGGATGAGACTTCTACTTGCTCTATAAGTGCTCAAAGCGATCTTGTAAAAATGTTAAAGAAATGTAAGCTTACTATCTGGGATGAAGCACCCATGACAAATAAGCTTTGTTTTGAAACATTAGGTCGGTCTTTGAGAGACACACTTCGTAGGAGCAGGTATGACACGTGCGATCAGCCTTTTGGAAACATGACCATGGTTTTTGGCGGTGACTTTAGGCAGGTTCTACCTGTTATTCCAAAAGGATCCCGGGAAGACATTGTTACTGCTTCTTTGAGGAAATCTTACTTGTGGGACTACTGCAAAATTTTTAAGTTGACTGCGAACATGAGGCTAATTATGGGATCACGCCCTGAAGATGTCAACGAGATACGGGAATTTGCAGATTGGATATTGAGATCGACCTTGGAGAACCGAATGACGGAGAGGTTTCTATAGATTTGCCACATAAAATTTTAATAGATGTGGCTGATGACCCGGTTAAATCTATTGTTGACTTCACTTATCCAAACATTTTGGATAACATACATGATCCGGCTTACTTTCAAGAAAAGGCAATCCTTGCTCCCACAAATGAAGTCGTGGACAACATAAATGACCATATGTTGGACAAATTTCCAGGAGAAGAAATGGTTTTCATGAGTTGTGACAGTGTTGGCAAAAGTGAACGTGGTGTCATCATTGATCAATCCGTTTTCTCGCCAGAATTTATCAATGGATTGAAGTTCTTAGGTGTTCCAAACCACATAATTGCTTTAAAAGTGGGAGTCCCGATTATGTTGTTGCGAAACTTTGATCAAGCCAATGGCTTGTGTAATGGGACAAGACTCCAAGTTCTTAAATTAACGAGAACTTCTATTCACGCACAAATCATTAAGGGAACCAACTTTGGAAAAATGATAATCATACCAAGGCCACTCCGTCTGATAAGCGTTTACCGCTTAAGATTGTCAGGAAACAATTTCCTATTTCACTTTCATTTGCAATGACAATTAACAAAATCCAGGGTCAATCGTTATCAAAATTTGGTTTGTACCTCCCCCGACATGTTTTCACACATGGACAACTACACGTTGTTGTCTCAAGAGTTAAAAGCAAATGTGGTTTGAAGGTTGTCGTTTGTGATCAAGATGGAAGTATGTCTAAAACTACTACAAATGTCGTGTACAAAGAAGTACTTGAAGACATATATACAAGGTCGAAGAGGTATGTTCAATATACATGTTATAAGTTTTTTAAACATATTTTAAATTATACTCCCTCCGTCTTAAAACTATTGTCCACATTTGACTTTTTCTATCTTTCTTTTTCAACTTTGACCTTAAATATTTTTGTTTGTGTTATATAATACTTGATGTCAAATATATGAATTGATTGATTTTTAAATGTATTTTCATTCAGTATAATTTACATCAAGTATTATATAACACAAACAAAAATACTTAGAGTCAAAGATGAGAAATAAAGACTCAAAAAGTCAAATAGGGACAATAATTTTGGTACGAAGGGAGTAATGCATTATGAATCATGAACTACTTTTATTTATATTGTATATGGAATGTTAGGTGTACATGGAATTGGCATTAGGTACCAAATTGGTGTTTGCTCACATACGTCATTTGATATTCAAGACTGTCAAATTTGGAGACGACAACTGCATCGATGTTTATTATTTTAATTGTTAGTAACTCAATTGATTGTCGAATAATTCATGTATTATCTCATTGTTTCTCTCATATATTAATGGAACATGTTTACTTTCGTCGTTTTTTTATTATCTCATTTTCATATTCCTTTAAAAACTTCGTAAATTCAGGGGTCTTTAAGCTAGTTTGAGATATATGTTTGTTTCTTCTTTTAACATATTATATATCTTATCACAATATACTGTCATAATCTGCCCTTTTAAGTAACTTAATTAGTATGTGATTTTTATTTTATGTATTTTTGAACAACTTTCAAATTTGTTTTATTCATGTGTGAATGTATTCTTAAACATACAGCATAATCAGTAATGTGGTTAAAACTTAAATATCGAATAGTCCTTTGTGTTATTCAACTTTAAAGATCATAGTTTTATAATCATGTTTTAAACGGAAAGAAATTGTTATGTATTGGTACAGTTGAACGCATTAATAACTCCACTTGAACGTTGAACCTATTAAAATTTTTAGTTAATTACATTAATGGTCCATGTGATTTGTCAGGTTTTACGAATTTAGTCTTTAATTATTATTTTTTTTTCCCGAATTCTCTCTCTATAGTTACGGGTTTGATCATTCGACCTATATTTCTGTTAGTCGACTGCTAACTTAAAGGGTATTTTGATCATTTTCATGTATTATTATTATTATTATTATTATTATTATTATTATTATTATTATAAACATCACTTTATTAGAAACTCAAAATTTTACAAGAAGTTAGTGGGAAGCCGAGATGCTAACTGGGCTCCCACTCCTCTAGCTATAGAAAAGCTAATCCTACTAAAGATATGAGAAGCAGCACGTGCTCCAATGTCTTGGGTTTTCGAGAACTTTCGGATTCGCTTCAGTAAAGTCACGGCATCCTTCTCAAGTTCCCCAAAAGAAGAGAATGAGAAGGGGAGAAACCCATATCCAATATCCGCGCACTTGGCCTCATACTTGACACGTTTACGTTGTGCGGCCACAGACACCGCACGACCAGGCACAAAATCAACCATACCGGTTTGCCCATGAAAATTGTGATATAAGTACAACTAATACTTATGCACGAGTTTTTCATTATGTATTAATATCCATTAGATTTTGGTAAAATATTTGTAAAAATTTCTGTTAGGTAGCTCAAGATTTAATTTTATTTAGCTGACAAAAATGTTGATGTTGTTATTTAAATTTCACTATTGATATTATGTTGTACATATGATGCAAGTTTGAATAATGAGCGTTGATAAAGTTAAAGTATACTCCTTAAAGTTTTTTAAAAATGTTTTTCTAGATATCCTTATATAAATATATAAGAATTACACGAGTCATTTTTATAAGTACAATCGCGTATATTTATTTTTATATTAAAGTAACCCGTGCTTACAATTTGATAATTATATTCCCGTTTTCATTAATTTAGCTGTATTTAAAATGTAAACTCGTGTCCACATAGGTTAAACTTTTAAAAATGAAATAAATGAGTCTTTAATGAACGTATATAGTAAAAAATTTGATACATATAATCTTATGCAAATTTATATGTTGTTATTTTAAAACAACGTATACATTGCATTTTTTAAGATATAAAGTATAAGGGGGTATTTGTTTATAATTCGGAGTTATTAAAAAACATGGAGGCTTATAATATTACACTTAACTCTATATGATTTTTAAAAATTCAACCACTAAAGTTTTTGATAACGCTACACGCGTCGTTCGGGGTCAAAGGAACTTTCTTTTCGTCGAGCAAGTTTTTCAACACCCTAGGCAGTGAACCTAATCGTTGTAGTGTAGTATTAGGGTAAGCCACGGGAATTGATATCGTTCTCTAGGGGAATAGGAATGCTAGTGAGGAGTTACTACGCTAAGGTCGGGGTTGAGGAAGATTATTTTTTATCTTTTTATGGTTTTTAGGAAATGGAAAAGTACGAATCTCGGGGTTTGGATTTGGGGGGTTAGTATTTCTACCGATTACTCTTTTATCTAATTATCTAATTAACTAAGGTGAGGGTAGTCTATGTCTAATTATTGTGTGCTCATATGATGATTTAAAGATGTGTTTACTTAGGTTTTATTACTCCTTAATTATCTCCTATTTATGGTTGAATTGTCACATCCTTATTCTTAATCGCGTTGTGTGTCTAAGGTCGTAGGGTATGCGTTTATCCCTAACTCTTTGAAACTACCAAAGGGTCTCGTCTACAAAATCTCTTGGATTTATAAACTCTAACTCTAAGGTACTCTTTTGATGGTTTAGCCTACAACTACTCTAGGTGTTATAATCTAAGGTTCACAAAGATTAATCAAGCATTAACTACACAACGAATGACCTATCGCAATACTAGATCATTAACAATTAAGATAAGAGACAACCAATCAATATTCAATAGTTAAGTTTCATATTCCCTAAGCAACCATACAAGTAAATTAGCCGGACATGGAGAACATGCAAGCATACACACAAATAATTGAAGACATAATTGAATTAATGAAGTAAAGCACTTATCTTGGTGTAAGATAGGGTTTAGAACCCTAAAATACTGTACAAGACAGCCTTGGTTCGGTTTAGGTTTTTACTCCAAAAGACTACACACTGAAAACTGAAAAATTCGGATTCTATATATAAGAATACATTCGCGACGGCGTCACCTTATGATTTGTGACGCCATCGGGTCGCCGTCATTAGGGTTTCGTCTTGGCCACGTTAGTCTTGCGACGGCGTCACCTTATTCTTGTGACGTCGTCCTCTTCAGCCTCTGACGCCGTCTGGATCAAATCTAGGCCGTCGAGTTGCGACGACCTACTCTTTTAAAGCCTGACACCGTCACTTGAAAATAAGCAATTTGGCTACTGAGCCGTCACAAAAAGTGATGCGACGACGTCGCATATAACACCTGACGCCTTCCCCTTGTGTTTCAGCAGCTTGAGTGTCTCGATTCTTGACTTTGGCCATTTTCTTCGTATATCCGCGCCTTTTCGTCCAAATAAGTGTCATTCCAGCAATTTGCCTTCAAGAGACCTAAAAGTGAAAAGGAACGATATTAAGTAATAACGGATACAAAAGTGATCAAATAAGGGCTTAAACGACCCCTCAAAAGGTACATTTTAAAACCTTATCAAATATCCCTACACTTGGTATTTGCTTGTCCTCAAGCAAATGTGCTTTTAGCCAATTAATTTATAAGGTAGGGGTCATGAAGCATTGGTTTAGAACAATCCACAACACATATAAGCCCCATAAAAGTCATAACAAGCACGAAAATTACATACTAGCACCTCACATGGGGTGTTTGGGTACTCACATCTCTCGGGTGTATATGAAATATAACAAGTTGGAAATGGAAGATAAACACTCATTAACCGGTCCTAGTACATAGATTACCATAGGCTTGAGACTAGATCAAACCTCCATCGATTTGGCGTAAGCACCTAGGAAAGACTATCAAAGAGGTCTTTTAAAGGGTTGTAATGTTAGGCTTACGGTAGGGAAACAAAGGGTTTGGTGGGATAGGCAATTTAGTGGTGGCAAGTCAAAAATCTTTATGTTACAAGCATACAAATAATGGCGTTGCTAAGCCAAGACTCGACACTCCAAACTCTAGATAACTGAAACAACCAAACATAAATTTAAATGATAGATGTAGGATGGTAGCCCGTTTTTTTTTTTTTTTTTTTTCCATACACTTTTACTCTACCATCCTCTACGGTAACATCAAAATGATAGGAATTTATAGGCACATCCCTACACTTGAGTTTTTATTACTCTAACACTAATTTGACCCGAATTGAAAAGATCAAAACACTTGGAGTACATTATTACGCAAATAAAGGGAATTTGAATTTAACGTTCCCTTCCCGTTATTTCATAAACTTTAACTTTTCCCATGAGTCCCAATCGTCCCAAAACTGTATACAAAGGATATAACTCGACTTAGCAACTTATGCAAGCAACTAGATAATTGAACTAAGGGTTTAGTGTGATAACAATAATGCACTAAAAGTGAGTGCATACAAGGTAGGCTAAGGCGATTTGGGTGTACATTTGGGGGTGGGGTGTAAACAATGCTCTTCATTGATATTCCGGAAAACCGAAACATCACGAGAACCGCGAAAAGGATAGGCTATGAGGGGTTAACTAGGGGTATCGTGTACTAAAGATGAGTACAACGCAAGGGTGTGGGGGAATTGCTCAACCGATGTGGAAGAAGTAATTATATTACGGGTATCAAACAAGGGTTATCCTAATGCCTCTTATCATTTAGTTATTCCTAACTACACAAGTGTAGTCTTACTAGCGATCTCGGGATGCATCACAAAACAAGTTCTAGAATATATTATACTACCGGTTCACACACTAAGCATTAAAGATAAATGCTTTAATTCCTACTAATCTAAGGGTGATCCTCACATTTTGGGTGGAATTTAGGTGGTAAAGGGTTTTTGTGCTAGTCATATAACTTCCTATCCGTGAGACGCTTTTGTTAAGACTAATGGCCCACTCCTATATGTCATGAAAATTTTTAAATTTGGTGCCAAAATTACCCTAACCGACATTTTCTCATGGTTTATTACACAAATACAATTGGACAAAGCAAATAATCAAGGATAAGCATAGTTTCAAAGTTCCCGTTTTATTTTCCCTCCCTACAATTAAACTAAACATTGTCCCTAATGTTCCCCGAAAGTATCAAAGTTATGATAATGGAAGGAAATTAAAAACGAATGAAACTAATACTCCCCTGATTAGCTCGGTAGGATCCGTGTGTGAAGTATTGGTTAAATCCTTTCCAAGAAGAATGTATGCGTGAAAAGCTCCTTCCAACCTTATGTATCTTCTTCTTGATAAATAAAACCTGCACACTTGAAGAAAAAAAATGAAACCTTCGCGTAAAATCGGCGGTAATAATATATATAAGACTCTACTAAACTAGGATATAATGCTTGTGGAATGGATGTTTACAGAATTTCTGGAAAATTAAGACCTGGAAAATTCCAAAATTTATAAGCAGCTCAGAAAACGAGAAAAAAGTAATCAGTTGTTTTTACTCCTTCCTGACGCCGTCAGGTTGCGATCCTGACGCCGTTAGGTTATCCTGACAAAAACTGGTCTGCGATTTTCTGAAAAAAAAAATCTGGAAAATTTACATCTTTAAAATCTGGAAAAATTTTCTGCAAAACATCCATTATGACTCGATACAAGCATTTGACTCGAACAAACACACATTTATATCTTTTAATTAATTGTTATTCTCATATTTACGTTTCTTTTGAAAACGTGTGTAATCCTCCCTACACTTATCCTTTATGTAAAATACCTTTATATGTAATTAAGACGAGGTTAAAAACAAAATAAAACATTTTTACAAATTTAAACATGATAATAGACAATCAATAAAAGATATATGACACAAACAAGCAAACAATTAAGCATGGGTTGCCTCCCACGAAGCGCTTTTCTTTATTTATGAGTCTTGTAGCTAGACTCGTAGTCGTGCTCCTACGTTGTCTCGTTTTGCATTCTCAATGAGAATTCTATCATGTTGACAAAATTTTCGTCGACTCTATATCTAGGACCTAGGGTCAAGCAATCCTTATAATAAAGCCTCCTTCTTTCCCACATAAATTTATAACCTTTTTCAACATCGTCCTTGCTTTTGTCCTCAAAAGCTTTGATGTTGTCTCGTTCAAAAATGGGTAGATGGCCATATTCATTTGTTTTCCAAGGCATCCTATAAGTGATCTCATCGTTTCCTTCCTTAAACCTAACCGTTCCATCATACTTGTTATGGCTCATCTTAGATGTTTCAACAAACGGTTTTCCTAGCACTACTTGGGATAAGCTATAGTCAATGACGCATCCTATATCTTCTAGGACCACAAAATCAACTAGGTAGGTGAAATTTCCTATAAAAACATGTACATCCTTGACTCTTCCCACAAAGTTGCAAACTCCACCTGGATACTTAGGGTCCCTCCTAATATTAAGTCGCTCATTCATAATGTCATTGTAGATAGCAGATGACATCACATTAATGGGAGATTCCGTATCTATGTAAGCATGGTCGACACTCCTATATCCGATCATATAAGGGATTTTTAGGTTCCAAGGATTTCCTCTCCTAATCTTTGGGCATATCCTAATGATAGGTGATCGGGGATTATCGATTATGTATCGATGGTAAGCAACCTCTTCCTTAGTGGGGTAAAGATTGAAATAAGCACTATCCTCTTCATTTACGTCTATCCTATGCAACTCACTAGGATCTTTGATTTCATCAATGATTTGGTTGCGAAGAGAGTTTAAGGAATGATGGTCAAGTGGTTGACTTGGGCTAGGTGAGCAAAACTTAGCAAGAAAACGGGTAGTGAGATCTTCCCAACTTGAAATAGATCCCGTGGGAAGATGACAAAGCCATTTACTAGCTTGTTTTCTTAAAGAGAATTTGAAGAGACGCAGACGCGTGGTCTCCCGAGTAGTAGCATCAAGGTCGATGGAATCGACAATTTTAAGGAAATCCTTAAGATGCTGATTAGGATCTTCGGAACGAAGTCCATGGAATGCACATCCGTTTTGCACCAACCGGATGGTGTCGGATCGCAGGGCCGTAGTTTGGGCTTGGTCGGGAAGCTCAATGGTGTTCCTATAACCTTGGTGGCTAGGTCTGGAGGATTCACCAAGAGTACGGTCTCTTGGCGGGACAATCATTTGAGGGGGGTTATCACCTTCCATGATGAAAAGTGATGGGTTACGAACAAAGGTCACGAAGAAGGGGGATAGACTACGAGGAAGCTAAAATTGAGAAAAAGTTTACTTGATAGGAATCATGTAAAGAAACCTAAACGAGGTGGACTACTAACTAGCTATTCTATTCCCCGGCAGCGGCGCCAAAAACTTGATAACGCTACACGCATCGTTCGGGGTCAAATGAACTTCCTTTTCATAGAGCAAGTATTTCAACACCCTAGGCAGTGAACCTAATCGTTGTAGTGTAGTATTAGGGTAAGCCACGGGAATTGATATCGTTCTCTAGGGAATAGGAATGCAAGTGAGGAGTTACTACGCTAAGGTTGGGGTTGAGGAAGATTATTTTTTTATCTTTTTATGTTTTTTAGGAAATGGAAAAGTACGAATCTCGGGGTTTGGATTTGGGGGGTTGGTATTTCTACCTATTACTCTTTTATCTAATTATCTAATTATTCTTAATCGCGTTGTGTGTCTAAGGTCGTAGGGTATGCGTTTATCCCTAACTGTTTGAAACTACCAAAGGGTCTCGTCTACAAAATCTCTAGGATTTATAAACTCTAACTCTAAGATACTCTTTGGATGGTTTAGCCTACAACTACTCTAGGTGTTATAGTCTAAGGTTCACAAAGATTAATCAAGCATTAACTACACAACGAATGACCTATCGCAATACTAGATCATTAACAATTAAGATAAGAGACAACCAATCAATATTCAATAGTTAAGTTTCATATTTCCTAAGCAAACACACAAGTAAATTAGCCGGACATGGAGAACATGCAAGCATACACACAAATAATTGAAGACATAATTGAATTAATGAAGTAAAGCACTTATCTTAGTGTAAGATAGGGTTTAGAACCCTAAAATACTGTACAAGACAGCCTTGGTTCGGTTTAGGTTTTTACTCCAAAAGACTACACACTGAAAACTGAAAAATTCGGATTCTATATATAAGATTACATTCGCGATGGCGCCGTCATTAGGGTTTCGTCTTAGCCACGTTAGTCTTGCGACGGCGTCACCTTATGCTTGTGACGCCGTCCTCTTCAGCCGCTGAAGCCGTCTGGATCAAATCTAGACCGTCTGAGTTGCGACGACCTACTCTTTTAAAGCCTGACACCGTCACTTGAAAATAAGCAATTTGGCTACTGAGCCGTCACAAAAAGTGATGCGACGGCGTCGCATATAACACCTGACGCCGTCCCCTTGTGTTTCAGCAGCTTGAGTGTCTCGATTCTTGACTTTGGCCATTTTCTTCGTTTATCCGCGCCTTTTCGTCCAAATAAGTGTTATTCCAGCAATTTTCCTTCAAGAGACCTAAAAAGTGAAAAGGAACGATATTAAGTAATAACGGATACAAAAGTGATCAAATAAGGGCCTAAATGACCCCTCAAAAAGGTACATTTTAAAACCTTATCAGTTTTATTAATTACCTCTTCTTTTTTTAAGTTTTTGTTTTCACAAATTTAACACCTATATTTTTATGTGTTTTTTTTATCAACCAAATTTCTTCACAAAAATTATTAAAGTTCGGTCAAAATCAATTTAATTTTGACTTTTATTAACCAATCACATTACACGATTTTGCTTACGCGGCGAAATCGAGCTCTCCGATTGCCCCAATTATTTTTCAATAAGAATGAATTGACAAAATCACTCCGAAATAATGTAATTCCTTTATTATATAAAAGATTTTCACTAAAAAAACGCACAATCCTATATCTCTCACCTATTATCTCTCTAGAAATCAACCACCACTACATGCAGTCGGTCGGCCACTCTTAGACTATCTTTATTCACAACTCAACCCAACCCAATCTTTAATTAAAATATTATTTTCTTTTTCCTCCACCTAAACAACCAATACATACAATCAACCCATATTTTTTTACCATTTATCAACAATCCAACTTAACATATAATATTATTACTTTTATATAGTATAATAATACAAAGTAATAATAATAATGGTAAAAATAAAAAAAGTTTAGAAAAATAAATATTAAATATCCATTAAAAAGGTGACATGTGGCTAGAAATGGGTTGGCAATCTTGGTTGTGCAACAACTGGATCGAGAGTTACATTGTGTATTTTTTGTTTAATATTAAGGGCCCGTTTGGTTCGCAGACGGGTTTAGGATTAGGATTTGGATTAGGATTAAGATTTGAATTTGGGTTTAGATTTGGATTTGATGTAAGTATAAAATATATTATTTTAAAATTTAATATATAATTTAATATTTGAAAAAAGTAATATTTTAATTTAGTGGAAAGAGAGAGAAAGAGAGAAAGAAAGATAAATGGCCCACTCACAATGTAATCCTCCCTTTTTCATCTGGAATTCAAAAGTGTGGGGCCAATGGGTGTGGTTCCTTATTTCTAAATCTGTATTTTAAACCAATCATGGGTTTTGTATGTTCCAACTCTAAATCCTATGCCAAACCAGGATAACAAACGGACCCTTAAATAAAAGGTACATTTGAACCCCACCAATCGGTTG
This sequence comes from Chrysanthemum makinoi, assembly GCA_910596185.1. Taxonomy (NCBI): domain Eukaryota; kingdom Viridiplantae; phylum Streptophyta; class Magnoliopsida; order Asterales; family Asteraceae; genus Chrysanthemum; species Chrysanthemum makinoi. The sequence goes on along the minus strand of OU343221.1, from coordinate 31,292,923 downwards.
GCAATTTGCACCGATAAACGTAGTCTTAAAGGGCGACGACTTCCCTACAACCACATCAACATCGATATCTATCAACACCTCTATATTTGGATTGAATATTAACACCCGCCACTCGTAACCACCTAACACACGCCTCCCACCAATACATGAAACCCATTAAGAGCCGTCACTCAAACTTTAATGACTAGATTCAACATAAAATCACCACCGGTGGTGTCTGTGATTTTTTGTGCGTTTTTAACGATTTTGGGTTTTGTAGTGTTTGATTTTTTTTATCTCAGATCTTGTTTCTTGTTGGGCTAGGATATGTGATCTTTGCATTGGTGACATTTTTTTTTTAGATCTATGTTTTCTGCTTCATCAAAGTGTTTGAACTAGTAAGAGAAAGAGAAACGTTGGATTTATAATGAATTTGGTGTAGAAGAAGAACAAGTGTTTATGTTTAACTATGGGTAATAATGTTAGTTAAGAGAAGAAAAAGATGATAAAGGTGTTTGAATTGTATATAGGGATATACTAGCTTCATAACCCGCCCAATGGGCGGGTTCGTTTCATAATATTGTTTGACAAAATCTAACTGGACGTAAGTAAATAATGAATAACAGCAAATATGTTAAACAAAAAAATTAGAAACAAAAATACAGTGTTCGTGTATTATATGTAAAAAATAACAATGATAAGTATTAGAAAAACTTAATTACATGGTTCCTATTTATATACGAAATAAAACTTCTTGGTACACAACGTTTGTTGTATAGTTTGTGTATTCGCCATGTTTGCCACAACAAAAAACCTTCAAACATTTTTTCGCCTTGACTCTTGAAACAACTATGTAGAGTTGTCCGTGTGAGAATAGCGCCCTTTGTAGAAACAGCCCAACTTGCCAAGTCACAATATTACTTGACGAATTATAAGTTTACATACATAAATAATGAATAAAGACGAATATCTTAAACACAAAAGTTGGAAAAAAGAAAAGAAAGTGTTCATGTAATTTATGTAAAAAGAACAATGACAAGTATGCATGTAATTCATGTAATTTATGTCCATCTAAAAATATAGCTGAACAAACAATATTTTCACACTCCCCACATCGTCTACGGATTTCCTTAATCTTGTCTACAGACCACAAATCCCACTGCAAGTCTAGTCAAATGATGCTACACATAAGTTTCTGACAAGAATCTACAAAGAAAAGGTTTAAGATTGCCGAAATTAGTAAATTCCTAAAAATCAATACATACACCACACCATCACTCCAACTACATCCTTTAGGTTCCTCAGAACCTGCAATTTCAAAGCTCCCTAAGTTTAAGAACATGTCAAAATATGCGTATGTAAGTTTATTTATAATGAACTAAAAAAGCATTGTGTTAGCAATATAACATTTATATAAGACTAACGAACTACATAGGAAGTATCAATCGCTTATATATAGTGATACTATTAGCTTTTTGAAAATAAGTGCAACTTATACTGAACTAAAAAAAGCATTGTGTTCACTGTGACAACTGGCAATTTAGGGAGTCTATTTTAGGTAGCCGCATTACGTTAAACTAAACCGAGTTTTGCCTTTAACACTATTTTTATCAACCGTGACTTATATCATCTATTGATTTTTATAGTTTATTTCATTATTGGACGAGTTATCGTGTGAGTTTTAACTCTTTTTGGTAGGCAGTATTCGATTCGGCACTAGAAAAGCCTAAAACGATAGATAATGTAACTTTTAGACCGTAACTCGAAAATTTACAATTAAATAGTCAAAACTCGTGGAAAACGTAAATAACGATAATAGAAAGTCGAATGAACGTCGTGGGACACTCGGGGGACAATATATGAGCTCGGGAATGGGTAAATGGGATAGTTTACGAAAAATGACGCCTTCGGCCCCTCCTCTTTGTCTAGGCCGGCGCCCCCTCCCTTCCAAAATAGTTTGCAAGTTAGTCCCTCCCTCATATATATATACCCTCACCTCACCTCATTCCCACCCTTTTACTTCTCTCACTAAAAACACACAGTAACACCTTTCTCTCTCTAACTCTCTCTCTCCTCCAAAATAATTAAAACCCTAACCCTAAACACCTTAGCCGCCGCCACTGTTCCGGCCATTTCCAGCCACACCGCTGCGCGTCACCACACACCACCACCACCATCTTAAAGATCTTTTCATCCTCTTTCCAACCATATATGGCACGCGCCATATAGACCTCCATAACATCTCCAAATCTTGAAAATACGAATCGAATCTTTAGGGTTTCAAGTGGGTTTTGTAGCTCCTGTTTGTAAAAGGTAAAAGGGACTTGAATACACCACGTTTGGCCATGGTACAGCCACGTACGAGCCATATGGGTCTCGTATGGGTGGCAACTTTTAGGGGTTTTGGGTGAAACATGGGATTAAATCTAATTAACACTTAAATAAACATGTAGCTAGTGTTTTGGAATCATGTGGTGTATCATATTGTTGGGTCTTTGCATTTTAGGTTTAGTTTTATGTTTTTGGTTAGAATAGATGATGGGTTTGATGTTTGATTAATTGTGTTTGGAGGTTGTGGTATTGATTTGGGAGTGTTTGGATGTGAGATACGGGGCATACAAGCCACCAAGACCCACATTGGGCATAACTTGGTGGCGTACGTGACCCACATGGACCATAGGTCCGGGTCGAGTTGTCGTGGTAGCTTGTGGGTTGATGTTGTTGGTGTTTGGATGAGACGCGTGGAGCCGAAAAGCTTCTAGAGCTTGTTTGGTTCACGTGGTCTTAACCGTGATCGTGTCATGACCATTAGGGTCATAACATTGGTTTCGGGTATTTTTGGTTGGTTGATTGGTTGGCGAGATTGTTTTGAGTTGATTTGGGATTGAATTGCGCTATTATGACTTTTATTTGGACTTGATATATATAAATTGTCAACTTTGAGCAACGTCAGTGTTACTTTGACTTTTTAGTCAATAGTTGACCCCGACAACGCCGTAACATGGACTTTAGTCTAGTTTGGACTATTGATTGATTAAAAGCCGAGAAGTCATGACTCGTGCTTGTGGACTCGAAACGAATAACGATATGAAACTAATATTGGAATTTGACAAAACATATATATGTGAATGCTAATAAACTATGAAATATTAATAATAAAAACGCTTTTATACCAAAAATATCGATAACAAGACTTATCTTGTTATTTACGATTTTAAATAGAAACTAACGAATAGAAATGGAAATGTTTTATAATAAATAAGTAATTAATGTTTCGAGTACACGTTTATCGAAATATGCCTATTATGGGCATTTAATACTATTTTCAAGTATTTATTTACTTACGTTGTGTGCATGGGTTACGGATAACCTAACATTAATAGTGTTGATCCACGTAGGTAGCGAACTTATTAGGTTGGCGAATCTAATAAGAGCCCGCTAGGTACGTTGGGTAACCTTATTAATGGGTGAATTATCCTTATGACTCTTTAGGATGCGACCGGTTTATGGGATAATAAGCGACACGAATAAATAAATAAGTTTATCGGGTTGACGAATTCGATAAGGTCTACTATTTATTCCGAAACTTATTGGACTATGGAGCTTATCGCTTAGGTGTCTCATTGTGTTGCATTGAGTCACATATTGGTTGTTTGAGTGCATTTATGGCATCATATTGAGTCGATACACCCACATGAGGATACCAAACACTAGGACTAAACGGTGAAACGAGCTATTTTTTGAAATAACGAAATGGAATACATTAGGGTAGATAACGTTGATTTTGGGAAATATACATTAAAATTTGGTTTACATTAATAGGTTGTGCAGAGTCGATAGTTGCTGAGCTGTGATTTCCTGTTATCTTCTACTAGTGTTTATTTGTGCATTGCTTGCTTGAGGTGAGTTTCACAGCCCCATTTTTTTCTACGTTTTTAACTAAATTGGGGTGAGAATCATGCTACTGTTTTTGGACCTTTAAAACTATTTGGATTTGCTTATGTGCTTGACTGTTTAGATAGATGTGCGGTAGTCGTTGACTTAGACTAGGGTAGCAATCCTAATTGCTATAACTATTGCCTAGCTAAGAATAGACTTCTACCTCGACCTAGTTCGGGGTTGGCAATTGTTCTAGACTTTGCCACGACAGTGCTGGACTAAAGTCGCTGGGCCCGAGTGATCCCTGGATGCGGGATATGGATTGTGATTTCCGGATAGGAAACGGTTTGTCAACGATGTTTATCTATCTTTAGTCTTGCATAGCAAATCAACTCCTACAGGTCCACTACGATTTTATTGAATTTAAACCTATGAACTCACCAGCGTAAGCTGACCTTTTAGCATGTTTTCTCAGGTATTTAAATGACTTTTGGAATACGTGTTCGGTGGAAGCTTGGCAAGGAGGCATGGTTCAAGGATCATATTTGACTCTGATAAATTATGGGGACCTATTTTATTAAATCATGTTTTGGGCCTAATATTTATACTTTTGGATTAATGTTTTGAATATTTAAATTTGGGATTGGTTTTGAATGAAAATGACTATCTTGTTTGGTATACTTGTGTGAGATACCAATCCAATCGTAACGCCCCAAAAACTTGATTAAGTCTTCCGCTGTACCGAGATTTGGGGGTGTTACATTCACCAACTCACTTGATATTTAAATAGCATGAACGATAATGTGTAGCATAATACTAATGGTCAACATCAAGTCTTTAGTAGCTTGTTTTAAGCATATTAACCTTAAATTCATCAACTTGTTTTTGGTATTATTAAGAAGTTATAATCTTAAACAGCTCTACATGAATTGGAATGAAGATTGTCCTTAAGAATATTAACATGATCGTTTCTAATAGCTTTCTTCTTGGACTTTTCAAGTTGTACCAAAATAACGGTACATTTGGATTAAAATTGGGTGAGAATTTTAACAATTTTTTTTAGAGTAGCCTCCTTATCAACTAAACAGATAATTGACTTGATCATATAAAAGTAGGCTAACGTTTTGATGTACTTCGCAGAGAAATTGATATAAAATGAGAAAGAAGGTATCAACTTAAAAATATAACCTTAAGCTTATAAATGAACCTATGTTTTGCTTGTTCAGTTAATTACGTAATTCATGTTCACATAAAGGATATAAGTCGCATTCAAAATTCCAATAGCATGGCACATGATATCCTTGAATCAAATTAATAACAAACTTCAAAGAATATGTTATAAATGGCATGAACTGAGTTTTGAGTAAAAATAGTACATAGTATAAGAGAGACTGGTTTCCTAGTTTCATATGAATATGAATTTTAAAGAAAATTTTATATTAGAACTTTTTGAACTGAGTTTTAAGCAAAAAGAGCACATGGTTGAAAAGATTATAGATATACGATATATATCTAGGAAGTGAAAAATGATGCTTACCAAAATGCCACCACATCTACAATCATTCTAGGATTTCTAAGCACTCATAATTCCACTATCTAGCTCGGTCAACGACTTGTTCCATTAAGAGGTTATCAAACACCCCGTTAATAAGTCATAATTTTCAATCTGGAGACAGTTCGTAGAAGAGCATGATACAATAAACCTTAAAAAATCGTACTGAATTGTCTCAAAATACATACTTATATGTCTGTTATTTGAGATAGTTCGTAAAAGATTCTTGTAGAAGGCATTTTCCTTTATGATCTTGGAAAAGGTTGAATGATTATTGCCGCCTTAGGTATGTTTTAATCATATTAACACTAATGCATATAATTGAAGTCATGTAGTAGATTAAAGGAAAATATCAACTAACTGACTGTACCTTTATTTGATGACCAAAACCATCTCATTTAAGTACTAAACCAATAACTAAAAATTGTGCTTACCACATTGTGCCATAACGCGTATTTTTCTTCATAATTTTTATAGACATCAATCATACTATTGTATAATTGTTGTAATACCTTAGTATAGCATAGTGATTATATGTTATTTTTTTCTATATTTGTAAATAAAGTCAGCGGAAAGAAGAATTACAAGCAAATTGAAGATGCTCGGATGTTGACAGAGGATTTCATCATTTATCAACTTTGCAAAGTAGAAATCTCTCTTGCTTGAGGCTATCCATTGTGAGTTTGAGATCAATGATATGCATAAAGAATTGACACAATTTATGGTTAGAGCTTATTTATGTAATCTTGGAACACATTTCAAAATACTGGTATGTGTTGTACTTGTTGATCATATGCAGACGTGTCTACAGTTGCGATAGGTTTAGTGTTTTCGATAGGAGGAGGGGTCGTTTGTTTGGCGAGGGTGCTTTCTTCGAGAATTATGGGTCTTGGGCATGAGTGGAACCGCGAGAAGGTTATGATGAACATCTCTGCTATGTGGTCTCTGTCCGTGCTGCTACCACTACCACCTGTGTACAGAAGATCTCATGCGAGTCGAAAAATAAATACAACCCTACAATAAATTTAAAAACAAAAATAAAATAAGAGTAAAAACTATAAAACAAATCGAGGGTGCTTACCACCAAAAGTGTTACCGCTAAAGATTGACCGGACAATGTTCATCTTCGCTACTGTTATCAATTGCATCTCTCTGAGATGCTGAATTATTTTCAAGAAAACAATTGAGACTCCTAATACTAAGCGTTGTGACTCTTCGAGAACACAATTTATAAGCTCTCCATTGCAATAGTGATTAAATTTCTTGTTGTATACAATCAAATACCCACTGATCTATAAGCTTTTTATTGCGACGATGATTAAATTTCACATATAAAATGTGAGCGACTGAGCCCCCCGAATCCCATTCAATACTCCTACAAAGAATGTGGCTATAAAAAGTCTTGCAATGACAACTTCGTATATATCTTGTAAAATGATATCTATGTACTTCTTATTTATATTCAAGTCATACTTAGAATAAGCATCAACATGTTCAATGTCACCCTCTTCCCACACACGCACAAAATCATCATAATGCACATCATTCGTGATAAAAGTATCCCTATTGTAGCAGCATTGGCTGTAAAAATAAATATTTATTTCCATCTTATCTACTCTTTCATTATAATAAGGACTACACATTTAGCTATAAAAGATTCAAACTTTTCATAGTCGGATTGGTAATCTATTTATTTGGTTTATTTCTGTGTAGCGCAATCCCAAACACCCTTTATATGTTCCCTACAATGCTACATTACAATATCCTTTTTTTTCATCTGCATCTAAACATAGTATTTGACTGTACACAAAACAACCGAAAAGAAGACATCTGAAGTACCTTTAGACTCTCGATTATCCACAATTATTTTATGACTTGGCTTCTTCAAGCTACAATATAAAATAAAAAATAAAAAATTCATAGTTGTTAGATGTATAATGTTGGTCAACTAATGAACCCTTCAGCCACAAAAATTACATAAGACATTAACATTTTACTTTACCTTAACTTCATCTCTTCACATGGAACCACTGTAATTTCAATTAATTTTTTTTTCAGCCACAACAATTACATCAGACATTGTCATTATAATTAAGAAACAAAAATGTACCAAAAATTTAATGAAAAGGCATAGTGAAACATATATGTAGCAGCGATAAGGATAAATGATAAATGCATAAAAGGGTTCAGTGACTCACCAGTTAGTATTGTGCATCACAAATGGTGATGAAGATTCCTTGATTCGAGTTGACAGGTTTATGATTTTAAGTGTGGTTTTTGAAGTACTTGCAGTTCTAAGCATTGATTTAGGTTCTAGGATTATGGGAAATGATATTTGTTTTGTGAATGAAACCTATTTCAAGCCATGATAGGCGTTTTGAATTTTAAATGGGAGAGAGAGAATGATATGGTGATTTATTGTTTTGACTGCATTGAAGCGGAAATTAATTTAGGAGGGGATTCTGTTAATGTTTTTTAAGGGCCCGTTTGTTATGAGTGATTTGGATTGAAGGAAAGGATTTAAAGTGATACAAATTGTTTGCTTTGAGTTTTCATATTTGAAACAGTATTTATTACCTATAGATATGGTCTTTCACAATACCCATGAGGACCCCTTATCTTTCTGACAATCTATCTATTCTTTTTGACTTTCGTACGGTAGTCAATGCTATAATATAAAAGAAATTGGTTTGTTAGGGTACGTGGACCTTTTTCAAGCCATAAACGATTTTTATTAAATTTTCAATTTAACTTTTATAACTTAATAATAATATATAAAATTCAAATCCAATATTTAACTCATCTATAAACAAACAACATTTTACATTTACTCTTTCCTACATCAAATCTAAACTCAAATATAAATCCAAATCCTAATCCTAATCCAAATCCAAATCTTAAACCCATCTACAAACCAAACGGGCCCTAAGATTGGTAATGTTTTGTTAGTATATCAATTTTGGAATGCATTTTGTGTCACAACTTGTTGATTCCTCTACTGGTTGAGGCACATGTATTTGGGGGCCGTAACCCGAGTTCGAACCTTGCATGCTTCAATATTTTTTTTATTATGTAACCGGATGTAGTGCCATGGTGGCATTTCCACCTCATGCGCTATGTCAACATTAAAATGGCTAGTAAGAATTATTAATGTGGCATATGTAGTTCCATATATATGTATAGATGCTATACAATGAAAATGATATTAAATAAAATATATTTTTTAAGTAGTTATTATTTAATGCACAATAAATAAAATTATCTTAAATATATGTGATTTTTAATTTTAATAAATTTAAATTTTCTTTAATATCTATCTTAACCATGCATTAACCATTGAGTTTTTAAATTTTCAAATTTGGTTTTTTTTTTTTTGGTTATGTAATTCAGGATCCATTTTTTTTTCCCTTTTCATATAAATGTCTGTTCTAATTATAGGTGTCATTCAAGACCTCTTTTCCAAATATGGTTTTTTGTGAGTGTAATCAAAAGTCAAAACCAGGAAGACTTAAAAAATTGTTGGTGGTGAGCGATGCATAAATATCAAATAAAAATAAAAGGTTAAGAAACCAAATTTTATCAGATTTTAGTCTTTTACAAGATAGAAGTACTGAAAATAAAATTCTATAGTAAAAAGAAAATTACTTTGTATCTAAAATTATAAATTCAAACAAATGATCATGAGTTGAATTGTTTAACACAATTAAATAGATAATTGGATATGTTTAAATATATTTTGTTAAAAAAGTATGTTTAAATATATATAGTTAAAAGTAACTATTGATGTAAAATGAAATTAAAAAATAAATAAAAGTGAAGGTGTTTTGGTCATTTTACTTGTTTAGGCATGGAATTAACAGTCAAACTGACAGAAATATTGGTCAAGAGACCAAATCATTACGGGTCATAACCATAAGGAGATGTTCACCAAAAAAAAATATTTTAAGGACTAAATTCATGAAACCCGACAAATCACAAGGACCATTTATGTAATCAACTCTAAAAAATTTTACTTCTTGGTAAACTGACTCGTACCAATTCAATAAATTGATAATAAACGCAAAAAATATTTACTGTTTCTGGATATTTTACAGTTACTATCCATAATGTTTTGTCTTTAAGAAATCGTATTTGGGTGGTGTTTAAGAAAGCTTTCGTAAACCAAGATCTTATTATTTTATGCAATATCGAAACATGATACAATAGATAATGCTCGACAAGTCAAATATAAGGATATTCGGAATCGGTGTCACAGTTTACACAAGTCGTGATACCCACAACGGGGTTGGTATTTGGTGATGGTTCATCAAGTTTTCGACGCTTTTTAACATTGTGATCAGGTGACGGACTCATGTCGACTAAGTACTCCTGCATTAGTTGATGACAACTTCTCACAGTTTCCTGCACAATTTTATACCAAATTTGTTAGAGCATTTAGTGCACTCGTATTATATGACTAATGTTATAGGAAAAAGTGTTGCCACCTCAACATTTCTTTCCCTATACCTCACCACAAAAACATCCTTCTTTTAAAACTCGTGTTATAACACCCATGAACCCCACAATTTTTATTTATTCAAATAAAATAACACATTCAACTAAAATTAAAATTCTATTAACGACACATTTTGCTCAAGCAACCCCACTAGCCAACCAATAAGAATTGGTACATTTTTTTTTTCTTATTTTTAGTAAAATCATAAGTTATTTTTTCATACATTTGTTTATGATATCTTACAAAATGTGTAAAGTAATGCTGAAATGTATAATTGGTACTTTTTGAATATACTATCACAAGTACTAGTATTAATAATGATATGTTAACTTCGATCAAATTGAGTTCTTGAGGTTATATAGGTCTATAGTTTTTACTCGTCCCGACAAAGACATATTTTTATGTTGACGCAAAACGTGATTGATCTAGTGTTTGTTCGTTGTGTATGTTGTGCACTCCGCACCCAATATAAAATTTTTAAGTGGTTCTTAGCGTTACTTTTGAGTCGGTCATTTTTATAGGTCGAAAAATCTAGATAGGATTTTACATATGCGGGGGTTTTTAGAAAATCATATTTTGTTTAAATATAATCAAATAAGTATAGCCTAAGCACGTTAAAATAAAATAGATATTGTTTTAATATTTGAAACTTTTTGGTAATTGTTTGGATATTTTATATATTTTTACCGAAATTAAAGAATTTTCTTTTCTTCTGGTATCTCTTTTAATGAAATTTTGAATTTTTTTGCTTTTTCTAACATTTATTCTTAAATCTATAGGATACACGATTATGTAAGTAATTCAAATCAATTATAAAAACTAATATGATGTAAAAGATAAATTATTTAATAAAAAAGTATTTTCCTTTGATACAATAAGTTTTCAACTTTATTTTTTTGTTAAAATTATCTTCATCAAAAAAGAATAAATTAAAATGTGATTGTTTTAATTTCTTGTTGTCGTAAATGCGTCACGGACTTTTCATTCGAGAGAATTTTGCAATTAAACATGACATATTTACCAATTAATGTTGTTTATTGTTTTATGTATTTTTTTTTTTGAGAAAATTACTAAAAGAGGCCGAATTTTCAAGTGTGATGCATTTTTAATACTTTTTTCTCATCTCTTTTTCAAAAGAGTCATGCTCAACTGTTCAACTCTATTATTTTTGTGATACTTGTCAATGCAAGTACAAAGGTAGGTGAGGATGCTTTTTTACCTTTTGAATAAATGACAAATATGCCCTTAAACACATATATAAAACCCACAACATATTTCATTTTTTCTAATTTTTTTTCTCACTTTCTCTTCTACCTAACCTCCTGCCACCATGACAACAAAAGATCCGGCCAAGACCATCGTCCCAGATCCGGCCAGCTGCTCAACTGCTCGACTACCACTGCTCAACCACCTCACTCCATCCACCTACCTCATCACCTTACAAGTCCATAACCACCACCAACACCGCTGATCAACTGTTCGACCACCACTGCTCAACTGCTCGACTGCTCGACCACCACTGCTCAACCCCAAAATTATCTATACTGATCAAAACTGACACGCAAAATTATTTATTTCATCACTTGATCCACCAATTGAATAAATCCATCTCCAACATAACTTTACTTAATTAACCACAATTTTAAAAAAAAATAAAATAAAATAAAATAAATAAAATAGATCTGATCTGAAAAAAGATGTATATGCGAATCATAAAACTTGGACAAAAAAAAAACACGCATCACAGATCTGAAAAAAAATATATATCTGAAACATGATCAAAAGATTCATACAAGTACCAAACTAAGTTAATCATAGCTCACTAGCAGCTCAATCAAACAAACTGAAACTGAAGTCATCGCCGGAATCTTAAAAATCTCGCCGGAAACTGAAGTCATCGCCGGAATCTTAAAAATCTCGCCGGAAACTGAAGTCATCTGTCGGATCTCCTATGGTTGCAAGATATATGTCGGATCTACGAAGACCATAAAGACTTTTGACCATAAAGACCAACTTTTGACCATAAAGACCAACTTCTCTGTTGTACATGGCCCATAACATGTCAATTCATTATGACACAACTTAAAAGACTTTTGACCATAAAGACCATATTTCTTCGAGAGTGGATCTTCCATTTTCAAGGTCGGATCTTCCAAGGTCGGATCTAGACTTTTGACCATATCATTCCAAGGTCGGATCTAGAGTGGATCTTCCATTTTCAGCAACTTAAAAGACTTTTGACCATAAAGCCCATATTTCTTCCCTATCATTCCAAGGTCGGATCTAGAGTGGATCTTCCATTTTCAAGAATTGAGGGAGAGATGAAAGAGAGAGAGAGAAGGTATTTATATATGTGGGCATATTTGTCATTTAATCAAAAGGTAAAAAAGCATCCTCACCTACCTTTGTACTTGCATTGACAAGTGTCACAAAAATAATGGAGTTGAGCAGTTGAGCGTGACTTTTTTGAGAAAGAGATGAGAAAAAAGTCTTAAAAATGGACAACACTTGAAAAAATGGCCTCTTTTGGTAATTTTCTTTTTTTTTATGTCTCTCCAATCCTCAAGTTCTTTTTTTCTTTCGTTGTATCTCGCATCGCTCGACCCAAATACGTTGGGTATTCGATTGTGGAGAAACGTACAATTCGTCAAATTCACTAAATGCGAATTCTTGATATTTCAATATCATCTTATGTAAAATAAAAATCGACATTAAAGGCGACATTAATTGGCAAATATGTCATGTTTAATTGCACAATTCTCTAGAATGAAAAGTTGTCACGTTTACGAACGACAGCAATAATTAAAAACTATCATATTTAAATTTATTATTTTTATATGAAGATAACATTAATTGGAAAAAAAAATGTATAAAAGAAGAAGAGTCTTTTTATTAAATAATTAATCTTTTACATCGTTTTATTTTTTTATAATTGATACGAATTACTTACACAATCATGTATCTTATTGATTTAAGAATGACCGAAAGAAAATGCAAAAAATTCTGAAATTCATTAATGTAAAGCAAATGTCAGAAGAAAAACATGATTGAAAGTATTTTTCTTTAAAAAAAAAAAATAGGCGATATTTTAGTGCATCAACAACTTTTTGTGCATTAAAATTTTAAAAAAAAAACCTTACAAAAAATTTTATGCTTTCATTTTGTTCTCAATTCTTTATTTTGTTAGTAAAACTTTTAAGACGCTAATATCTTTTTTAAAATCTTATTTTCTTTCTCATCATGAAAACTAATTTATTTATTTTCCCTAAACCATATATAAAAAATCCAAATAATCACCCAATAGGTTTCAAACATTAAAGCAATAACTATTTTTAACATGCTTAGACTATACATATTTGATTGTATTTATACAAAATATGACTTTCTAAAACCCCGCATATATAAAATCCCATATAGATTCTTCATCCTATAAAAACGACAGACTCAAAAGTAACACTAAGAACCACTTAAAGCTTTTCTGTCAAGTGCGAGTGCACAATATACCCAACAAATGAACACTAGATCAATCACGTTTTACGTCAACATAAAAATATGTCTATATCGGTACGAGTAAAAACGATAGATCTATATAACCTCAAGAACTCAATTTGATTTAAGTTAACATATCATAATTAATAGTAATACTTGTGATAGAATATATATAATTATATAAAGTACTAAATATACATTTCAACATCACGTTACACATTTTGTATGATATCATAAACAAATCTATGAAAACATAACATGCGATTTTTACTTAAAAAAAATAAAATAAATATACCATATTCTTATTGGTTGGCTAGTGGGTTTACTTGAGTAAAATGTATCAGTTTTTCTATGTATTTTTTTTATTGATGTAATTTTAATTTTATCCCGATGTGGTTTTATTTGAAAAAAATATATATATTATGAGGTCTATGGGTGTCATATAATACCAGTATTGGAAGCAGAGTTTTTTGTGTTGGGTTATAGGTTTGGTGTTATATGGAAAGAATGCTGAGATGACAACAATTTTTCCTATAACACCAGCCCAATAACACGAGGACACCTGGTGCTCTAACAAATTTGGTATAAAATTGTTTAGGAATCTGTGAGAAGCTGTCATCAACTAATACAAGAGTACTTGGTCGACACGAGTTCATCACCTTATCACAACGTTAAAAAGCGTCGAAAACTCGATGAACCATCACCAAGTACCAACTCCGTTGTGGGTATCGCATTTTGTGTGAGTTGTGACACCCATTCCACAAATCCTTCTATTTAATCGTTAGATAGAACAAAATATCGTCACGACAGGCTATCTTTCTATAGACGGACACTTTGATATACTTTCGACAAACTTTTTTTCTAGATCAGGACTCTCGAGTACAACGATTCCTTACTGTGAAGATGCTACGATTCGAGCATTAAATGGTAAAAACGAAGATCAACACTGTTTGATAAAGGAGTAGGTACAAACTCACTAAAATAGTTAGTACCCCTCATGATGTTCACAAGAAAACAAGATACCATGTTTTTTCTTTTCATGTACCTGTCAAGAAATCATGAGCCATATGAGAGAGTATCAAATTCGTTGCTAGTGCAATGAAGGGTATTAAAGGATTTTAGAGACGTTTGAGAAAGAATTTCTAGGATGGTATTATAGGAAAACTCAGAATCTATATGAATCATGACTGGTAGGTTTTTAGGGATGAACAAGATCGGTCTAGGTTTAATCACATATGAAAACACAAACCTAGACCGACCTTTTTCATCCCTAAAAACCTACGAATCGTGATTCATATGGATTTCTAGTTTTCCAATGATACCATCCTAAAAATTCTTTCTCGAATGTGTCTAAAATCCCTTGATGCCCTTCGTTCCACTAGCAACAAATTTGATACTCTCATACATGGCTTAGGGTTTCTTGACATGCACACGAAAAGAAAGAACATGGCATCGGTTTTCTTGTAAACATCATGAGGGGTACTAACTATATTAATGGGTTTGTACCTTCTCCTTTATCAAACAATATTGATCTTCGTTTTTTACCATTTAATGCTCGAATCGTAGCATCTTCACAACAAGTAATCATTGTATTCGAGAGTCCTAATCCAACAAAAAGTTTGTCGAAAGTATATCAAAGTGCTCGTCTATTAAAAGATAATTAATGCCCGTCGTAACGGTATATTTTATTTTATCTAACGATTAAATAGAACGATATGTGGAATGGGTGTCAGAGCTCACACAAGTCGCGATACCCACTACTTGGTGATGGTTCAACGAGTTTTCGACGCTTTTTAATGTTGTGATCAGGTGATGGACGTGTGTCGACCAAGTACTCATGTATTAGTTGATGACATATTCTCACAGTTTCTTAATCAATTTTTTACCTAATTTGTTTAAGGTGTCCTCGTGTAATTGGGCTGGCGTTATAGGAAAAAATGTTATCACCTCAATATTTTTCCCCTATAACACCAAACTTATAACTCAAAGACAAAAACTCTTCTTCCAATACTGGTATTATAGGACAAAAACCCATCATATATAGTCAAGCCCGTTACTACTCTGAACATCTCATTTTTCATCAAGCTTTCATCAACAATATATGTTTAATTACGATTAATTCAAATGCATCTACAAATCATCAAATGTAAATTTATATAAATTTGCAACATGTTATAATGGATATAAAGTTTTCAATTACTTACCGTTGTGTGTTTGTTGTTGGATGTTGAAATGGAAGAGGTTGATATCATCACTTATAGCTATAATCTTCAGTATTTGTAACCCCTAGTAATGTTCTTTTGGTTTGTTCAAGAGATAAAAATAGCTTTCAAATTGGATGAGGCTCTAAAATTAACGAATTATCATCTTTTTATAGGCAAGTCCATTCCAACTAAATTGGTAGTATTTAATATTGAATTTGTAACAGAACTAGTAATTTAATTAGTATATGAAATGAAGTTTACAATTAACGTAAATTATTTTTAAATGAGTCTGTTATGGTTTCTATTAAATAATAACTTTAGAAGTTATGCCTCTACATTTATAAGCATTAATATAAATAGAATCTTATAAACAAATACGACTTCAAGCATACATGTTATTCGTTATAAATAAAAACATGTGGTCTATTTTAACAAGCTAATCTAAAAAAAATGTGCTAATTTGAAATTGATTATAAAATATTTTTCTCGTCTGTAAAAGATTTGTAAGACAGTCGTTCACCGTTTTCACAAATGGGCTACTAATATTAATGACCCAACTAAGGGCCCTTTTGGTTTGCGGAAGGGTTTATGATTTGAATTTGGATTTATATATTATTTATTATTTAAATGAATATAAAATTTAGAAATAAAAGTTGATATTATAAAATTAGGAAAGAAAAACAAATAATATAAATGTGTGATGGATATTGAAAAGGACCTCACTTGTTGTAAAAAAGTACATGTAAAATGAAACCATTCATGTAATCATAGGCACTTGATCAGGAATTGTATACGGCACATATTTGGCTTTCATCCCAAACTTTGGGCCCCACATAAATCTACCAAACACCAGATTCTACCATCATGACTTAACCCAGTGCCAAATCATGGAAACAAAATGGGCCCTAAGTGACTCACACAAATACTGTATTATGCAACCAGCCACCAGGGAAGTGGCTAGATTATTTACGTTTTAAAATCAAAGAAAAAAAAAGAGAAAAAAAAAAAAGAAAAAATAATTTGACTGCTTGGCTGCAAGTAATTTGATCCAACAAAGTAATAAAGAATTACAGTGCATGTTGGAAAATTTAGTACACTTGTGGGATTATTTCACACCTGGTTTTGGGTAAGGAGGTATGAAGTGTACACCCATGAGGTCCCTGAACACCCTGACTCAATAGTGGTTTGTGCTGGTAGTATTGGTTACTACTGATAGTGTAGTAACTGATGGTTCCTGCTGGTAGTGTTATGGTTCCTGCTGCTAGTGTATTGGTTACTACTGCTAGTGTAGTAACTGATGGTTCCTACTGGTAGTGTTATGGTTCCTGCTGCTAGTGTAATGGTTCCTACTGGTAGTGTTGCAGTGATTAATTTGTAACAGCTTTGACTCATTCAAGTGGCTGTTATGATTGCTTTATGACCACGTTTAATTGGTCTTGTAACCACTATTCCTATGATAACGGAGGCTTATTATGGGTGATTAATTGGCCGTTAATCATTCATAATGTCCATTGACTAGGAGTGGGTATTTTCTACTGTAAATAGAGATGATATTCATCATCATGAATACACTGAGAAACATACACAATCAGGAGAAACAAACTGACAGCTTAAACACTTATAAGCGCAAGGGTTATTGATTGTGCCTAATTCAATAACTAACATTTGGTCTTATCCCAAGTACATATTCGTGTAACCCAGGCATAGGGTCGAATAATTTACTTTGAAAAGTGATTACACGATTCCAAGTGATATCCGGTAACCACCTAGTGGTATTGTTGTTGTCTTTGATTATCTTACCCTGTTCTGGGCGGATAACCACCAACAATCAAAGTAAACTATTTGTGATAATCAATGGCTGCTGTTGCAATGAAACACATGGCTTCAAACTTTGCCAAGCTTGATAAGTTTGAAGGGGTGGACATCGGGAGATGGCAGAAGAAGATGCACTTCTTGCTGTCAAGCATGAGTGTAGTCTATGTTCTGAATACACCTATTCCTGATGATGGGGATGATGCTATTATGGAGCAGATCAGGAGGAGGAGCAAATGGGAGAATAATGACTACATTTGCAGAGGCTTAATCCTCAATGGTATGTCTGATTCTCTATTTGACATTTATCAGAACTTTGAATCTTCCAAAGAACTATGGAATTCCTTGGATGCCAAATATATGGCTGAGGATGCATCAAGTAAGAAGTTCCTTGTAAGTAATTTCACAAATTACAAAATGACTGATTCAAGACCAGTTATGGAACAATACAATGAACTTCTTGGTATACTTGGAAGGTTTACACAACACAATATGCACATGGATGAGGCTATTTCAGTCTCTTGTGTCATAGATAAACTTTTCCCTTCTTGCAAAGATTTCAAGCATACCTTGAAACATAAGAAGGAGGAGTTAACTCTGGTTGAGTTGGGCAGTCATCTACGCATTGAGTAATCTCTCAAGGTGCAGGATAATGACAAACCAAAGAGTAGCAATGTTACTGGTGCATCTGTTGTCAATATGGTGGAGCATAACAACTCCATCAGGTACAATGACAACAAAGGCAAATGTAAACATCATGATAACACAAGGGGAGATCCTAACAAGAAGGCAACACATACTTGTTAGAAATGTGCAAAACTGGTCACATTAAAAGGGATTGCAAAGGTGTTAAGGTTGGTGGTAAAGCCAATGGATCAGGTACTAATGGTTCAGGGAGTAGTGGTTCTACAAACTCACTGAAAGGTCAGAATATGTCTAATAAGTCTTTTCAGAATTATTATGTTACATATGTATCTGAATCTTATTATGTGCAGGATGATGATGTTGCGTGGTGGGTTGAATCTGGTGCAACAGTTCATGTGTGCAAAGATAGAAGTTGGTTCAAGACTTATGAGTCACTGAATTATGGTTTTATTCTTCACATGGGAAATGAGTCAACAACCTTGGTGCATGGTCTTGGTTGTGTAGATCTTAATTTTAGTTCTGGAAAGATTGTAACTTTGTTTAATGTTATTCATGTTACTGATATCAGGAAGAACTTGGTTTCAAGTAGTATTTTGAATAATCATGGTTATAAACAAGTTATTGAATCTGATAAATTTGTCTTGTCTAAAAAAGGTGTGTTTATTGGTTTAGGAAATTTATGTAACCAAATGTTCAGGCTTAATATTGTCACTAATATTATTAATTCAGCCTTTGTGACCACCTCTGACCTGACTGACTCTACCCTTTAGCATGCTAGACTTTGCCATGTATATTATAAAAGGATGCAAGATATGTCTAATGATGGGTTAATCCCAGCATTTGACATGGACACTAAAAACTGTTGTCTAATGATGGGTTAATCCCAAAGATTTGACATGGACACTAAAAACTGTAAAACTTGCATGTTGACCAAAATAACTAAGAAACCTTTTCAAGGTGTTAGTCGTGAAACTAAGCTCTTGGAGCTAATACACAGTGACCTGTGTGACTTGCATGTCACTCCCTCTTTGGGGAATAAGAAATACTTTGTCACATTTATTGATGATGCTTCTAGGTTTTGTTATGTCTATCTATTACATACTAAGGATGAAACATTAGATAAATTCAAAGTGTTTAAAACTGAAGTTGAATTACAACTTGGGTCCCTGATCAAAAGATTAAGGACTGATAGGGGAGGTGAGTACATGGATACTTTGTATTTTCAGTCTGTTGCTATAATCCATGAAACGACTACTCCCTATACTCCTCAGCAAAATGGTATTTCTGAAAGGAAAAACAGGTCTTTGAAGAAGATGGTTAATTCCATGTTGTCCTATTCAGGATGAGTCAAGGGTTACGGGGTGAAGCTATGTTAACAACTTCCTATTTATTAAATAGGGTTCCCAACAAAAGGAACAAGGTTACCCCTTATGAACTCTGGACTAAAAGGAAACCCAACCAGAACTATCTTAGGGTGCGGGTTGTAGGGCTGTTGTAAGACTCCCTGATCCAAAGATGAAAACTTTGGGTGAAAGAGGCATTGACTGCATCTTTGTTGGATATGCTGAGCATTCCAAGGCTTTTAGGTTCTATGTTATTGAACCTAATGAATATGTTTCAATTAACTCCATAATTGAATCAAGGGATGCAATGTTTGATGAGAATAGATTCTCATCAGTCCCTAGACCAAGTCAGAGGATTCCTAATGGAACTCATAACACTGGTATATCAGAGGTCCCTGATGAGGTTGTGGTTCAACAACCTAAACCTGTGCTCAGAAAGAGCAAAAGGTTCAGGAATCCAAAGTCATTTGGACCTGAGTTTCAATTATATTTAATTGAAGGAACAAGGGATGAGGTCTCTGACCAATACTTCTATTGCTTCATTGTTGAGGATGATCCCAAGACATTTGAAGAAGCAATGAAGTCCCAGGATATTGCTTTCTGAAAAGAAGCAATCAATGATGAGATGGATTCCATCATGGGCAACAACACTTGGGTGTTGGTTGATCTACCACCTAGTTGCAAACCTCTGGGTTGCAAACGGATTTTCAAAAAGAAAATAAAGGCAGATGGAACTATTGAAAAGTTCAAGGCTAGACTAGTCATTCAGGGCTTTAAACAAAAGTCATGAATAGACTATTTTGATACTTATGCTCCTGTGGCTCGTATCAGTACCATAAGACTGCTGATTGCTTTGGCATCAATTCATAATATGATTATTCATCAGATGGATGTGAAGACAACTTTCTTGAATGGTGAATTGGATGAGGAGGTTTATAAACCAACCTCAGGGCTTCATCTTGCCTGGCAATGAAAACAAGGTGTGTAAACTGATTAAGTCTCTTTATGGACTAAAGCAGGCACCCAAGCAATGGCATCAAAAATTTGATGAAGTGGTTTTGTCTAGTGGTTATGTTCTTAACCGTCGACAAATGTGTATATAGCAAATTTGATGAATCCGGTAAAGGAGTCATCATTTGTCTATATGTTGATGACATGTTGATCTTTGGCACGACCAAAATCGGTTGACGACAAAGGAATTTTTGTCATCAAGGTTCTCCATGAAGGACATGGGGAGGCTGATGTTATCTTTGGTATAAGGATTAAACATGAAAGTAAAAGAATTTATATCTCTCAGTCTCATTATATTGAGAAGATGTTGAGAAAATTCAATTACTTTGATTGTACTCCAGTAAGTACACCTATGGATACTTGTGAGAAGCTGATGCATAATAATGGCAAGGTTGTATCTCAACTTGAGTATTCTAGGGTAATTGGCTGCCTGATGTATGCCATGACTTGTACAAGACCTGATATTGCTTTTGCAGTGGGTAAATTGAGCAGGTATACTAGTAATCCTAGTGCTCATCATTGGTAAGAAGTTCAGAGGGTACTGAAGTATTTGAAGAGAACTATGGATTATAGTCTCTCATATACTAGTTATCCTTCAGTATTAGAAGGATACACTGATGCAAGTTGGATCAGTAACACTGAAGACAATTCATCTACTAGTGGCTGGGTATTCCTACTTAGTGGAGGTGCAATTTCTTGGGCATCCAAGAAGCAAACTTGCATCACCAGTTCAACAATGGAATCAGAATTTGTGGCTTTAGCATTTGCGGTAAAGAAGCTGAATGGTTGAAAAACTTGCTTCTTGAGATTCCATTGTGGCCTAAACCTATAACACCTATTTCTATCCGTTGTGATAGTGCAACTACATTGGCAAATGCTTATAGCCAGATGTACAATGGGAAGTCTAGACACTTAGGTGTCAGACATAGCATGATTCGTGAGCTTATCATGAATGAGGTGGTATCTATAGAGTTTGTTAGATCTCAACAAAATTTAGATGATCACTTGACGAAGGGTCTGGCTAGAGACTTAGTTATAAAGTCTGCTAAAGGGATGGGTTTAAGTCCAACTTAGTCACTGAATGCTAAGACACCCAACTCCCTCATGAGGAAACTTGGGAGCTGAGTTCAATGTGGAAAGCTGAACATTCAGTGGACTGGAGCACATGTTTTATATTACATCCCAAGGTTGTGCTCAGAACCTGCTGAAAGGAGGATGAAGTCTTTACTTCTTAATGGTTAATTTCTTTGAAAAAGTGCTTTGCAGGAGCATGAATAAAGAGGAACTACCTATGTGAATGTTGAAGTTTTGCCGCTTCAGGAAGCTTTGGACTTTTGGCTCTTACAACATTTATGAATTTGGATATGGACACATGGCTTGTTTAGTGTCAGGAGCTTTTAAGTGTTTGAAAACTTGTGTGTATTTTATCTTCAGGTATTCAAATGGGTTGAAGGGTTCAATTCTTAGAACACCCTGATTCTCGAATATTTGAACGTGTAATGTACTAAGATGGAAATTCAATCCTCAGGATATTTTCGTTTATGCACATGTTTTGTTTAATGATTGTTTTTCTTGCAAAGGAAGTGAACTAAATTTGGGGGTGAGTGTTGGAAAATTTAGTGCACTTGTGGGATTAGTTCACACTGGTTTTGGGTAAGGAGGTACGGAGTGTACACCCATGAGTCCACGAACACACTGACTCAATAGTGGTTTGTCTTTGGTAGTATTGGTTACTCGATAGTGTAGTGATGGTTCTATTTGCCGGTAGTGTTATGGTTCACTGCTGCTAATGTATTGGTTACTATTGCTAGTGTAGTAACTGATGGTTCCTAGGTAGTGTTATGGTTCCTGCCGCTAGTGTAATGGTTCCTACTGGTAGTGTTGCAGTTGATTAATTTGTACACAACTTTGACTCATTCAAGTGGTCATTATGATTGCTTTATGACCACGTTTAATTGGTCTTGTAACCACTATTCCTATGATAACGGAGGCTTATTATGGGTGATTAATTGGCCGTTAATCATTCATAATGTCCATTGACTAGGAGTTGGTATTTTCTACTATAAATAGAGATGGTATTCATCAGCATGAATACACTGAGAAACATACACAATCAGGAGAAACAAACTGACAGCTTAAACACTTATAAGCGCAAGGATTATTGATTGTGCCTAATTCAATAACTAACATTTGGTCTTATCCCATGTACATATTCGTGTAACCCATGCATAGGGTCAAATAGTTTACTTTGGAAAGTGATTACACAATTTCAAGTGATATCCGGTAACCACCTAGTAGTATTGCTGCTGTCTTTGATTATCTTAGCTTGTTCTGGGCGGATAACCACCAACAGTTCAGTGCTAGTGCTAGACTACAAGCCATTCGATGTAATCGTACGATTATTAACTTCACAATGAGTTAATTCTAACCTATCTTTTGTACTGATTGTTAGCATTTTAGCCGTATAAAAACATATAATCTTCTTTAACTACACTTGTAACATTCATAATAAGTTAAAAAGCTTTATCTTTAGAACCAACTTGAAAAAAAAAACAAAATACTGCCAAAAACTTGTAATCCAAATCTTTAAGAAGTGAAAAATAATTTTAAAATAAAAAAAAAATAAGAAATAACTAGTATATTTAAGATACACTAACTAAATTAGATGCATTACGTGTTTTCTAGCTTTTCCCTAGTTTATAAAAACATCATGAACATTATAAAAAGTTAAAAACTCATCTACAACCTTGGTAAAAAACAACAACATGAAAAACCACTGTTCTAAAAGGCTCGCAAAGGCCCCGTAAAGGCCTCGCAAAGGCGTGAGGCTTCGTCATGTCTCACTTATTCTGCATCTTATCTTGCACATGTTTTTGTAAACTCGATATATATGAATTATGATATGAATATATAAATATTTTATACTTTCTCCTCCTTATGTCACGTCTTTACTCTTGAAACGCAGTGCTCTTCGTCTTGAAGCATGGCGTAAGGCTTGAGTCGTCATGCGCGTCTACATGCACCTTATTTATAACCTTGTCAAAAACATAACCAAGGAGACTTTAGTCATTTACACACACAAAAGCTATTCACCACTTCACACCAAACACTCCCATTTTTTCACACACACTCACACTCTTTAGTGCGTGCTTTCTCCACCGTTAACCCTCGCCGTTGACCATCTCAGGTAACCTTTTTTACCCTAACTTACTGTCTTTTGTGTACACAAAAACTCCAGATTGTAAGAGCTAAAACCCTTAAACCCTAATTTACAACCAGCAACTTTATTTAAAATCTTGTTATTATTGGCATAGAATCAAAGTATAATTGTTATAAAGATTATTAAAGGAGCTGCATTTTGTTACTTTGTTGCATGTGACTTTAAAATAATCTTTAATTACTGATTTTTTTTTAATTATTTATTATTATTATTATTATTATTATTATTATTATTATTATTATTATTATTATTTTTTTAATATATAAAACATATGAAATTTTTATTGGTAAGATTAGTGACAAATGCAATTAGTTAGTGATGATTTTATAGCTTTTGGCTAATTTTTATACTTATGGTTAGGTCCATTGATACGGGTTTTAATAGCTTGTAAAAAAGAATATTGTTATTGCTTATGAGCTTATTTTGTTCACCTTATAGCCTTTTTTTCGGCTTTTTTTATTTCTTTGTGATTTATGCTTTTATTGTAACTTTAGTTTGAAAAAAATAAGCTCATAATTTAGAAAATAAGCTGAAAAAATCGGCTTATTATGTTGGCTTATTTACCGTGCTTATGGGTTTATGTAAACTTATAAGCTTATAAGCCGGAAAAAGCGGGCTTATGAGCTTTTCCCGATTTACATAAGCTCATATGCCTGGTAAATAAGCTAATTGAAATAATCCCAAGAGAACAAGCTCATAACTCCGGAAATAAGCTGAAACAAACACCCCCGTGACATGAAAGTATGTTGGCATGATTAGTAACAGAATGCGTTTTTTACAATTGGTTAAAGGAGTTAACTTTATAGGTTTCTTGATGCGTGCAGATGACGACAGGTGAAAATGATCGGAACACTAGCACCGACGTTGAAGAGTTGAATCAGGGGTTGGGAAATATGTCTCTGAATTCGGGTAAAAATGGTTGGGAGGGTTTGACTGAAGGATGGGTAACAGGTGACGGAAGTAGACGTGAATGGACGACATGGGGTGGTAACAAAACCGGTGAACAAACTGATGATGTCGCAGAAGGTGATAATAGGTTTAAGCTTTATGATGCCATTGATTCAGACGATGAAATTGTAAGCGATGATTATGATTCTGACGACAGTCAAATGAGTCACGATTCACGTAAAAAGCACCCGTATTTTGTTGAGCTTTTTGAGAGTTTAGATGAGTTGACTGCTGACCAGATTAACGAGCCGGTTAGGCAGTGGCATTGTCCTGCTTGTAGAGACGGTCCTGGTTCGATTCATTGGTTTAAGGGTATGAAAGCGTTTGTTACTCATATCAAGACTAAAGGATCACGAAGGCCTAAGCTTCATAGGGATCTTGCTGACCTTTTGGATGAAGAGTTGTGTAGACGAGGGGCTGTAGCTGTTCAAAATGCGGAAGTGTTTGGGAAATGGGTAGGTGTTGATAAAGATGTTGGGGATTGGAACATTGTGTGGCCGCCGACGGTGATTGTTCAGAATACGTTGCTTGAGCAGGATGAAAACGAAAAGGTATATCACTCACTTTTATGACAATTTAAAGGGTATATTGGATTGGCAAAATGTGATCACGGTTCTGTTTACTTTTGGTAATTGTTTAACTGTTTAAGGGGTGTTTGGCTCTTTGGATGTGCGCGTTGAAAGTGATTCTGAATTATTAGAATCAGTTAATCAGTTGTATTAAAAGGGCAGAAAATTATTGTGTTTTTTTTAACCGTTCAACTCTTGATTTTTTTGAAAAAAGAAATTAATATGTATGTTGGCCAAAAAGGATTATCTTGTGAAAAAATGTGTTTAGTCTTGTGAAAATTGAAATGGGAATAAGAGACTTGCAAATCCAAGCACCCCTAAACAATTATATTTTACCCTTGATAATCAGCTTTTGTGTATGTTTAATAATTATATAAAACTGGTTGTCAAAGATAATCAGTTTAAAAATGCAGATCCAAGCACCCCTTTTGGGTCAAAACAATCAGATTTAAATAGCTTGAAAAAATTGATTTATTAGATAAATGCACATCCAAACACGTCTTAAACTTGGATGAATGGCTCTTGATTTACTATAGTTGCATATTTATTTCAGTGGGTTGGCATGGGAACCCACGAGCTTCTAGAATACTTTGATTCATTTGAAGCTGTGAAAGCCCGTAATGCATTTGGGCCAGAAGGGCACAGGGGGATGAGTGCGTTGATATTTGACGCATCAGCTGTTGGATACTTAGAGGCTGAGCGTCTAGGCAAGCATTTTGAACGCCAAGACATAGGTAGATATGCTTGGAATGATCACCCAGTTCATTTCAATTCTGATGGTAAGAGACAGTTGTATGGCTATCTTGCGACAGAACAAGACTTAGAGGTCTTTAACCTACACTCACCTGGTATGCACTCTTATTTTTTCTTTAACATTAAGTATTTAGATGGGGCAGTTTCATCCTTTTATGTGAAAGAGTTACTTTTGGCGAATTTCGACCCATTAGAGAGAAAACTATAATGTCCCTGAATTTCTTTTTCCAAAAAGGCGTTGGCAGTCAATTGACCCGCTCTAAAAGTTGCTATATTGACCCAAACCCATTTGGAAAACCTGCTTAGCCTGGTTGATTCACTCACTTTGCCACTTATGGCAGTCGTTATCTGAGTCCTTTGATTACCTTTTACCTGCTTTTGTTTATTTAGGAAAGCTGAAGCTGAAATTTGAGTTGGTGTCATATCAAGAAAAGGTTGTGAATCAGTATAAGCAATTGAGCAAGGACAGCCAACAGTTGATCTGGTATAAGAAAATGATTGCCAAACTAGAGAGGAGCTCCAAAGCACTTGAGGACACCTTCTGGTTGCTGTCTCAGAAGCTGAGAAAGATCGAAGAAGAGAACAAAATTATCAGGCAGAGAACACAGATATACCACGAACAGAACGAGGAAGAGGTACTTTCATATGAATATTAATGTTAGTTTGAGACTGTAATACACCACAACGGTCATTGATTTGCATAATAAGACAGTACTATAGATTAGAGAACAACTTAAGAAATTGTATTCGAGCAAAAAATTTCATATTAATTTTTCTATTATGTATTTTTGGTTAGATGGACTTTCTAGAGAAATTCTCCAAGGACCAGCTGAAAGTGCTTCAAGACTGTAGGGAAGCACAACCGGAGGAATGCAAGACAGTTCATGCAGTTGCAGATGTGCCTAAGAGGTATTTTCTGGTTCTTGTCTAAACGATATTCTCTCTATGACTGTATACCATAAAATTTGGATGGTTGACTTGATATACGGCTTAAGAGCAAAATTTTTCTGACTATCTGATAATCATAATCTGGTTTCAAGTTATTATCATAAATAGGAGACACAGCGGAGAATATTTGGTCTCAGTTTTTATTCATAACTTTGGTTTTAAACTTTTAATAATGATACAGTAGAAAATGTAATTCAGGATTCTTATAAAGGCAATTCTGTTGCGTGTATGAAAATGGACTAAAAGCAGTCAAAGCTCAAAACATGTCGCCGTTTGTACAGTTACTTGTTTTATTTATATGCATCTTGTGATCAGCTAAATAAAATTTGTATGTATTATCTCCCATCGACCTAGAGATTTCTGCTGACTGCCTATTTACTGAAATGCTAATGAGTAGAATGGTAATTCCGACTTATATACTTATGATTGGGTCGGTTTAGGATGTGGTTCATCCCAATGGGTCAAACTAATAAAATAGCTAATGGGTAAGTAGCCAAATCGATCGAAAATGTATCTTTTTAATGCATAGAATCTCCTAAATCGTTATTTTTATATAGAAAATGTTGTTATGGTATTATTGTAGTTTATGTATTCATATGCGACGTATCAACTACCTGTAAAGAACGTTATATTAATTGAATAGTTGTTATTCTTTATGAACTCCTTTAGGAATGAAAAAGTTGAAAATGTTCTGAAGTCTCAGACAGAAGATATGAACGAAATCGAGGAAGAAAGGGTGAGGTTAATGAAATTGCACGAAGAAGAGATGGCTGGGATGAAGAGTAAGCATGGTAAAGAAGAGATTGAGGCAAAGGAAAAGTTTAACTCAAAGCTGGATCAGCTGACGAAAAGATGCAGTCAGTGAAAGGTTGCTGCCTAATCCTAACTAATGATGGTCTATTTAGCGTTTATCTATAACCTCGTCATTTTACAGTTTTGTTGAGGTCTATGTAAGTAGTATTTAATGTCGGATGCAAGTTTTTGCATCTAGAATGGACTTGTGTTGATGCTGTTTAGCACTTTAGCTTGCTCAATGTAGGGTGTAGTCGTGATGGGTGACATGTAAAACTTTGACCCGTTTATCGTTGTATGGCATGCACCTTTTGTTTCGTTGGTGGTTAATTTGCAGAAATTTGGTGATGATTATTTACTTTGTATTTTTTCTTAGTTTCATGTCCGTGTATCATTATTCAAATGATAGTCTGTTACCCTTGTGTCGAGAGGTTGTAATTTAGACTAATTTACTTATCAATAAGGACATATTGTAGAGAATAAAAATTGCACGGTATCTTATTCCGAATAGGCTAAACAAAAAATCTGGCTACAAGAAGCACAAGTTAAGTGGGTTAGAAGTTGCGCAAAGTATATAAATCAAGATATCAATGCAGCTCAACAAGACGAGCCACATTCAACAAAGAATCGAGTGTTTTATGTATTTCCTGTGTCAGAGAATGAGTATTATCACCAGAAACAAATTCTCTAACCACACCATCAACCTCCACCGCGCTACAACCAGGCGTTTTCTTTAATCCCAATTCTGAAATCATATTCCTTACCTCTTCCCCCTCTCTTTTCCAACCAGCTTCCTTATACATGTTATAAGAAACTACACAAACACCATAATCACTTACTTTCATTTCAACCAGTTTGCGCCATACTTTGTTTCCAATTTCAACCTTTCCATATGTTCTACACGCACCAAGAAGAGCTCCCCACACATTTGCGTCTCCTTTACCAACGCCACCCAACTTATTCTCCACAAACTCCATGGCTTCTTCCAGCATTCCGGCTCTTGCAAAAAGATCAACCACACACGCGTAATGCTCAAATTGTGGTTTAACTCCATAACGTCTATCCATTTGGTTAAATAACTCGACCCCTTCTTTGACCAAGTTAGCATGTGTACAAGCGGTTAGTATAGCTACAAATGTGGCTGCACTTGGTTGAATCTTGACTGATGCCATCTGATTTAGCAAGTCTAATGAAGTTTTAGCTTTTCCGTTCATTGACAATCCGGAAATTATAGCATTCCAAGCTCCCGTATCCTTTACAGAAATAGACTTAAATACCGATAAAGCTAAGTCAGGATAACCACATTTGGAGTACATGTCAACTAATGCAGTAGCAAGGATTGTATTCGAATCAAGATGATACCTTTTAGCATACGAATGCACCCACAACCCTTGTGCAAGTGCGCCAATATTTCCACAAGCCGTAAGCACACTCACGAGAACAGACTCATTCGGTCTAACACCCAACTCTTGCATCGTTTCAAACAAACAAACAACCTCATCAAACTCACCAACCCTTGAATAAGCCGCCATCATCGCACTCCACGAAACAACACTTTTCCGCGGCATCTCATCAAAAACCATCCTCGCACTCTCCACATCCTCATTCTTCCCATACCCATCAATCAAACTAGTCCAGACCACCACATCCTTAACCAACATTTCATCAAACACGTTACGCGCATCCTGCATCTCGCAAATCCCCCCATAAAACTCAATCAAACCACTCCCCACAAACCCATCATCCCCAAATCCCAATTTCAGAACAAACCCATGTACCGAAATCCCAACGCGCTCAAAACCCACGAATCCCGAACCCAAACACGCCTTAATCAAGGGCGAAAAGGTATACCCATTAGCTAAAAACCCAAACTTTAACATCTCCTTAAAACACATTACAGCTAAAAGATTTTCACCATTCATCACATATCCCCTGATCATTGTATTGTACATGAACGTGTTGCGAAATTTAAGGTTTTTGAAGATGGAACGAGCGTGAGCGAAAAAAGGGGGATTGTTGGAAGTGGTGGCTAAAGCTGAGAGAGTGGGGCCGATTGTGATCGGGTTGTCGGGTAAGTGTGATTTGATGATTTGGGCGTGAAGCTGTTTGAATTGAGTTAGGGTTTTGCATTTTTCGGTTAGGGTTTTTGTTGTAACGGTTTTTTGGAGCATTTGGAAATGGCGGGAATGGGGCGAGGTTTGTGTGGCATTTGTATGATAAGAGGTAGGGTGTCAAACTGATTACCCAATAGACCCCGATATCTTATAAGGTCGAGTTGCGAGCTAGTTTTTTCTTTAAAACCCGATAGACCTGGTCTGATAAACTGTTGGACACCTCTAAAAGGGGTGTGGTTTGCTTTCGTGGTTGTTTATTTATTTTTAGCTCGTTTTTTTTGTTTAAAGTTAATGCGATCAAAGGAAATGATCTCTAAGAAAATATGATGTGTTTAGTTGTCGAAAAATGATTTAATTTTTATACTCGACGTTTTAGTCACGATATAAATTAGTTGTAACTCGTGCACGCATAAAGTTTACAAATGAATTAAATTTGTGTTAAACTTTAGTTTAATATACAAGCATATACGAAGTTAGCAATGTTTAATATTTTTTTTTAACTGTGATATTACACGAAAGGGATGCAAAGTATAAGTACAACTAATAATTAGATTTTAACTTACCCTGGGTTCGAGTCTTGCAAAAGACAAAAAAATCAGGTTTTCCTTCTAGTGCGAAGCCGTGAGTTCTAGGGGTTTCCCTTCGCAGGTCTCTCCTAATGGTTCGGGTTCCTGGTCCTGCCCGTTTGAATGGTTTAACTCCGGGGTCGGATTTCAAGTGTGGTGTCATTCTAAAAACATAAATAAATAATTAAATAAATTTATTTGGTGTATACTTATAAGTCGTGATTTATTTTAAATTATAATCACGTGCATCTACAGACTTGTGGTATTACAATTAAGTTATTTGTCGTTATCCATATTATAGTTTTTAACCTGTTTATCCACATCGCACGGGCTATTAAACACGAATTAGGTAGACAATGACTATAACTAATAATAATATCTCAACTATATTTGCTCGAATTTGAAAATACCATCAATTATGTTTAATAATTTTATTGCTTGAGTAATTTAATTTAATATTTAACATAATTCAAATTCATAGAATATAAATTTTTATATGTTTTATTTAATTCGTGCATATACTCAATAACATGTAGTCATACGTTGATGGTGTTTAAGTATTACGCTCAATACAAAAAATTAGTTATAATAATAATGATAAAAATAATAATAGTAGTAGTAGTTGTTATTGTTAATTAAAATAGTTTAAAGTATATATGGAGTTTTTGTTAAATATAAATATTTTTATAAATTATGAAAATTGAGGATTTTACACTCAAATGCATAAAATTAGATTTAACATTAACCTCATTTGAAAAGTTTAATGTTGGATTGTAAATTCTATTAACTAGTCAAAATATAACGTTCATTTAAACTTAAATCCGAATTTAAAAATAGAGCTCCATGTTTACTAATTTAATTTGACTTTTATCAGCTAATAGAAGGGCCCGATTTTCTAATTAAACTATCCAATTGGTCAATTGAAAAATCAATTTGTCCAAGTTTTATATTCTCTTATTATACCAGAGATCTGAGAACATTTTATCTTTCGCACGTCTTCCTTCAAAAAATTATTATAGAAGATCTTGAAGAATGAATGTTCACACAAGCACATGTCCGAGAATATCTAGGTGTGCAAACGCCCCTGTTCACGTGATACGACATGATATTAGTAGGTTTTTCATGTAAGCTTATATGTATAAAAACCTAATAATAACTTTCCAAATGGTGTCCTGTAAATTAAAATTCCGTTATATATATACTAGACGAGTACTCGCGCTTAGCAACGAGATTTTATAGCGGCAGATAGTTTAACGATAATTTTTTTTATTAGTTATAAACGAAAAATAATAAAAGTTTGAGGTTTAAACATATTGTTTTTATATGTAGTATAGATATAGATATAAATATAGATATATATGGAAGTTAGGCATCAATCGAAGAATAATTGTAACTAAAAATGCTTAAGCATAACACTTGGGCTAACAAAACCCAAAACAAATAATGTAGGCATGATTCGTAGACCTATTTATCATATCTCTTCATATATATACTTACCCTAACCATATAACATACATCCAAACATACACATAATTATTCTCACCCGTGAAAGTCCATGTTGAAACCCTCGCCAAGAAACCACGATCCTCAAAGAGCTCCCATCCCTAACCGCGGAGATGAAGATAGAATAAGTTCGTTACCAGATTGCTTACTACTCGAAATCATCTCTCGTTTACCCACCACAAAACATGCTATCAAAACAACAAGCACTCTTTCCAAACGTTGGCAACATCTTTGGACTTTACTTCCTAATCTTATTTTCAAAGCATCCAAAGATGTCAACAAAAGAGTATATTGTTATGATCATCATGATGTCGACGGCTACTTTTGGTTTATCAACAAAACCTTAGCTCAATGTCCTACACATGTGAACCTCAATAAATTTAAACTTCCTATCAGAAGTTTCGATAGTGACTTCAGTACTCGCCACAAATCGCAAATCAATAGCTGGATTTGTTATGCTATTACTCGTAACGTTCAAGAGGTTAATATAGAGTTATGGGATAATGTAGATCGGTTTAGGTATGATGATGATTTTTTTTTCAAGAATTTATGTGCTACTCAGATGAAACTGACGAGATGTGTATTTATTAATCCTATTAGTGCGATTAGTTGGGAAAAACTTAAGTAGTTGTGTATATCACAAGGGATATTAGATGAAGATGTGATTGCAGATATATTATCAGGAAGTCCTTGTTTGGAAACTTTGAAGTTGGATAATTGCTATGGTTTTAAGTCGATTAATATTACTTCAAAGAGTGTTAAGAACTTGGTGTTCTCTAATTATGGTTGTAGCAAATCTGGGAAGTATTATGATAGTATCGAAATCAATGCTCCATACATATTGTCACTGAGAATCGAATATAATATGGTTTTGCGGGAGCTTTTGTTGCTTAATGTGTCTTCGTTAGTCAAAGCTGACTTACATTATCTGTCCGGTTTATCTGAATTAGAAGAAGAAGAATTGCTTAAAGGACTTTTACAAAGCCTCGGTAATGTCGAAAATATTACACTTGCGGATTCTACTTTAAAGGTACTCCATATTTTCTATAAAATATCTTACTTCCCCCTTCCATTTGGATTGGCTTTTTGTTAAGGGTTGTAATTGCTAGTTTTAACATATTATAATTAGTTTATACAGTTATACACATTGCAATGCTCTAATAATGTTCCATTTGAAATATTGGTAGGTTTTCTCTCGTTTGGAATTTCCAGATTTTTGAGGCTGCAGATGATAGTGATTGAGGTGAAAAAAAGAGATTGGAAGGGAACAAACCTATTTGTTATGGCTGAAAGTGATCGAGTCTTAGTTGATAGTTTTAAGTAGGTTTAGCGAGGAAGTGTGTAATGGATGTTTGCGTACGTATGTTTACAATCGACTTGGCTTAAAACATGTTCTGGTTTAGTGAAGAATGCAATGGATTTCTTATGCTAATAGAAGATGGATAGAAATATTCTCTTTTTGTCAAGTGGCATTTAACGCATTGCGATACATGTTCTGTTTCTATTATTATACTGGGATACATTTATTTTTATCATGACAAACACAGATACCCTATAAAGGCCAAACCTCAAATGCAAGGTGGTTAGCCTGATCCTTTGATATTTCGTGTTGTATCTAAGTCTATAACAATCTTCTAACAATTCACCTCATTGAGTTTTTTGTCATTTCTTATCTCACTCTTCTAATAACGTATCATGGTTTACTAAAATTCTGTAAGTGTATATCTGCTACTCCCTTGAAGCTATACAGTGACGCTCTTGTTATCAAATTACCCTTGAAGTTCATGACCAGTTCATTTTGAACTTCATTGCCTACACCTGCGTTGTTGTGTTGGCTTTACCTAGTCATTCTCCCATCATGTTAGATTTTAGCAGTCTATGCCTATGTTAGATCTGTCATATGTTTATAATATAATATTGTTAGTTTAAAAAGTAGCATGATCAGTGTAAAACCTTTTAAAGTGTATCTCTAGGATTGTAAGTTTTCGTTTGAGCTGTGAATAAGAGAGATCTTTTGAGAATATAATTAGGAGTTTCATCAGTTCGTATATGGTTGCGAGTACGCCTGTCTAACTGTAGACCGCTGTTTATAAGGATGAATGTTCATCTCATTGTCCCTCTTAGTCTACGTCTATGGAACCAGGAAAATCCAGTTTGTGAGTCTATTTTAGTTTTTTTCTTGCAACAGATATAGATTCTAATCGTATGATTGAGCTCTTTGTTTATTTTCTCATTGTATTGGATTGTTGTATGATACTTGCTTTCCTTCCTGTGAAAACATTGGTCTCAAGTTGAATAACAAGCAACAATTTGATCATTAAGCATGTTAAGATAATTAGAGGGTGTGTTTGGGTGTAACGTGCGTTTTTGCAGAAATAGTTATGTTCATCTATACTACATAATAATGTATTTAGGACTTTCTATAAAAGGAAGTCTTAGGCTGGTTCCAGTAAGGGGATTCAATCCCCTTCATTTTCACTGCCACGCCAGCTTTCTCTCTCCAGCGACCTTCAGACGATTAGATGCCCCAGTAAGGGCGACCATGATCATTTTTTTTAAAACATTTTTAACACAAAATAAAATTTCATTAATAATTACAATGTCACATAATAATTCTAATAAAATAAAAACATTATGAAACTTATTAAAACATTACAACACTTATTAAAAATCTAAAAATCTAGGTTGTGGCGTGCCTTGATCGAGTCTTTGATTTCCTGCATTTTTTGTTGTTGTAGTGTGGGCAAAGATGGGTTGATTGGCGTGCAATAGAATATGATATCTTTATCATATTTCTTTTGTCGCTCAAATTCAAGTT
The DNA here is from genome assembly GCA_910596185.1 of Chrysanthemum makinoi. Lineage (NCBI taxonomy): Eukaryota > Viridiplantae > Streptophyta > Magnoliopsida > Asterales > Asteraceae > Chrysanthemum > Chrysanthemum makinoi. Next base: position 31,258,283 of record OU343221.1, on the reverse strand, counting down.
TTTCTTGTTCTAATGCCAATCTTTTGTGTTCTCTTTCTGATATCTTTTGCTCCAGCTCCAACTCCTTTTGCCTTTGATCCAGCTCTTTCTTCTTCAATCATAGTATCCGTCTGCCAGCTCCTTCTTCTGTTCGAATGCCTTGGACTTAATGCTTTTCCATTTCTCGGCAACACCTTCCATGTAGGTAGCTTTGGAACACTCCGAAGATTTCTTTTTATTCTTCTTAGCTGTATCACGACCAATTGGTCGATCAGGCACAGACACAGGCACATCCGAGTCGGTTGAAGTCTTTGCTTTTTTGCAACTCTCATCTTGGCTTAAAAAATCCGGCATCTCATTATCCTTCCAAGCCGAATGGTCCCTCAAAATTTCCCAACAATACCCCAAAACAAACGCATGATTACACACTACTTGATATTCATCACACGCTCGTCTATAAACAGTGAGGTCATTCTCACCACTTCCGTAATTCTTGTAAGCATTGTTGCAAATGGCACAAAATTGACCAACTCTAGGCGAATCCTATTTTTCCACTTGGTAATGATAGAGTTGTACGTTCTTTCTGCACCAACCTCCTTCTCAAAGTAAGCAATGACTTTCTTCCAAAATCCCTTAGCATTTTGGTTGTTTCCCGTTATACTATTCTCGGATACATCACACCAAGCACTGCACAAGGCGATCTCTTCTTCTTTTGACCAAAGAAACGAATCATTCTTGCCTTCTTTCTCGACAACCTTCTTCTTCGTCTTTGTAGCTCGTTTCTTCGGTTTGACCGGTGACGTGTCTTCTCGACAACCTTCTTCTTCGTCATCAATGTTAACCGAATCGTGATACGATCCATGAGCCGAACCTTGACTCGAACCGTGATACTCTTGGCGGATAACCCGAACCGGTTCCAACATAAAAATCAGGATTGTTGTATAATTGTTCTTCGAAATCAAAAGCATCAAGATTGATATGGTTAACCGGAGAATATTGTTGATAATTTGAATATGAAAACGTTGATGAATCCATTGTTGGACGATACACAAATTTGGGTGAGCCATACATAGATTGTTGGCTTCGACGGGAGTGGCTTTGTTGTTGTTGTTGGATGTTTTGATACGGTGGAATAAATGGACGATTCATAGGATGGTTTATAAAAAATGGATTGTCAGTTTGTTGTTGTGGAGCTTGTTGGGATTGATAATCGAAAGCAGCGGGTCGGAAATTGATGCTTGGTGAGACACCGGTTAACGGAAATCGGATCGGTGTTAAAATATGCGGTGCGTTTTGTGCCAATCGGGATTTTCGGCCTTTTTGTTGTGGTGTTTTCTTAGACATTTTGATAGAGATGATTATGAGATTATTGATAGAGAGGATTGTGAGATTGGTAAGTTTAGTGTGTAAATATGTTGTGTATTTTTTTTTTTAATGCAACGGTAGGAAGTTTTGTAGCTTTGTGGTTGGTTTTACTCGATCGAGCAGAGGACTCATTTGGTGTTAATGTTGGACGATCGATTACCTCCACACAAGGACGATCGATGAGGACTCGATCGACTATGTCGATCGCATGTTATTACTGGAACCAACCTTAAAAATATAAGCCTACACATGTTACTATAATTAGTAATTCATATAATTAAGAAAAGAAGCATAATGTACAACACTTTAATGCACATAATTTTCAGACGTACAAGACAAAAAGCATAGCGTACACCACTTTAATGCACATATTAAAAAAAATAAAACACCACATTAATGCTATTTAATATAATCAATTAATTAACTGATCAATAAATACAGTTAATATAGTTATTAAAACACCCGTAATATAATAAATACAAATTATCAAGCATATTGTACAACCAAATTAAACACAATTCCTACATTGAATGCCACTAATACAAATAATATTCAAGCCCGAACGGGCAACATGCTAAATGGGCTTGAGCCCGAACAGTATGCAGCAGCGGGCTCGAGCTTTCGAGAACCGAGCACGGGAAAACGGCGAAATTCTTGAAATCCGTATATTTATTGTCAAAAAGAACATAATAAACTAAAATACATGATTTACTTGAAAATTTTATTTCAGGGTACATGCCGCCGCAACGCGCGGGTACCCTGCATTAAATGTCACTAATACAAATAATAAAACACATTAGGGTGTTCATGGGTTGGGTAATATCCGAATAAACCGAAAACCGAAACCGAAACCGAACCGAAAATAACCGAACCGAACCGAAATAAAAGTTCGGTTTTCGGTTCGGTTATGGTTTTAGCAATCCAAACCGAAAACCGAAAACCGAATTTAAATAAATACATTTTTTTTAAATATTTATATAAAAATATATATATTAAAACTCTTTTATAATATATATAAAAAATATTTTTTAAGCTTGAAAATAATATTTTTTCAAAAAATATATATAAATAAATGAATAAATTATTAAATTTATGTAATTCTGGTTATTCGGTTCGGTGTTCGGTTATTGGGGGTTTGGTTTTCGGTTCGGTTTAGTCAAATTTGAATTCGGTTCAGTTCGGTTGTCGGTTATACCCATAAAAAAAATTAACCGAACAAACCGAACCGAACAAACTGAACAAACCGATAACCAAACCGATGAACACCCGTAAAGCACATTATACAAATATTAAAGCCCGAACGGGCAACGGGCAAAATGGGTTTGAGCCCGAACAGGCGCGGGCCAAACGGGCTCGAGCGACGAGCGAAGCGGGCTCGAGCGGCGCTGCAGGCTAAATGAAATTCTTGATATTCGTAAATTTATTGTCAAAAAAAATATAATAAACTAAAATACATGATTCACCGAAAAAATTTATTTCAGGGTACCCTCCGCCGCAATGCACGGATATCCTGCTAGCTAGTAATCTTAATTAGTTAAATTAAGTCATGTATAGTTATTCTCTACCACATTTTTTAAAAGGGCAAATTATTCAAACCTATATCACCTACTATATCTCTACTAGTACCCGCGCATTAAAGTTCAGACACCAACAAAATAACAATGACTTCTTGATTAAGCGGAGAAAAACAAGAAGAAAATAGTCCCTTTCCCTGGTTCACCCGTTTTTACATTTATAATTATAGTCTGCCACCATTTTATGTTTTAGTTTGAATTACTTTGTATCACTTTCACACCGAGTAGTGGATGTTGGGACGAATCCACATTTTTGTCAGCTAATCAATATTAATTAGCGAATACTGATGACGTATAGTCTATATTCGGGTCACTAACCCGACCAATGACCGCTACTAGCGAGCCCAACACGACTGGGCTAACCCAATAACGGTTTGGGCCCACGAAGGCCCAAACCCAAAGTTATTTACGGGTTAAGATATATCTCTTATCTTGGTCGATATGTATCCAAGGACCGACTTAGGCGGGATCGCGAAGTTTGGGGAATATGCAACCGGTAAGGATTGCGTGTGTATATAAAGGGCATCCGGCCTCATTAAAGGCGATCTAAAACCCTAACTCTCTATAACCCTAAAACCGATTACTTACTCTCACGCCGGCGGATAATCGTGGGAGACAATCCCACGATAAGCCTAACGGTGTTTTCTGTTTACTTAATGCGCAGGTCTCAAGCGGAAACAACCAATTGATCACGAGCGGAGCACCAACTAGGAGCGTCCAACTTTTGTATCAACAAGTGGCGCCATCCGTGGGACCATTCACTAAGAACTAGAATGGCGAAGCTTACGAGAAATCAGCGATCGCAAGCGAGACCTTACAAGAAAGAAGCGCCAAAGCGGATGCGTCTTTTAAGCGGACTCTTTGGGACAACTAGTGTTGCTAAAAATCGGGGTTAGGCCCGGACCTAGTTCTCCCTACGGTGGAGCAGCGCTGGGGACAACAAGCCACCACAACCACCACTAGTGCATCGGATCCGCTGCGTACCCTTTTGCTACTCCTCTTCACTCGGTGCTGAAGCCGACCTCTCAAAGGCACGGATGCACCCGGATAGAAACAAGGGCCCGGTGATAGAAGCAGGCACCCTGCTCTAGAAGGAGTCGCACCGGAACTAGCACCGGGAGATTTTGTATCGCAAAATTACGAAACTTTGGCCGCTCTCATGCAAGAGGAAGCAAAAGAAAAGGTCAGTCGGAGCTTGCATGCCCGACTAAACTTCGACTTCAGAATCTGAAACATCCCATCGCGGTCAGGAAGGAGAAGCGGCGGGAGGAATAGCCGCCGACCCCAGTGTTTTGAGTGGGAGGAGAGTTGAGGATGATGAGACATCTAACTCACAGCATTCGTAAGGAAGCGAGGAAGATGAACGGCGTACCAATGTTCACGCCAGTTTGGGTGGCCGCAGAATTGGGGGATAGACTTGGCGAAGGTACTCCCCAAGTGAAAGCCCTTCAAGAGCTTCGAGGAGGATAGTCGGCGCATAGCGCCGAAAGAGGAAAACTCATCCTCACTGGTAATTCCTCGGATGCGGGGACAATGAAACGGACCTTTGGAAGTCTAGGAAGAACTATCGAGATCAAGAGGAAGAGGACATGTCCCTCCCATGGCGCGTCAATAAGTGGATCGTTCACTCGGCGCATCGGCGATTTCTCAGAAAACAAAGAAGCATGCCCGCCAATGGCGTGAAAACTTATGATGGAGCGGTGATCCGGACGATCACCTAAAAATTTTCGAATCAGCCGCTACAATCGAAAATTGGCCACAACCCGTGTGGTTCAGCAAGCTTCCACGCAAAATCATCAATGGCTTCGAAGAGCTACGGAAAGCATTCCGTCTGAACTTCACTCAAAGGAAGAAGTGCGCTAAAAACCCTATCGAACTTCGCCGGGGTAAAAATGGCGCCGAGAGAATCCACAAGCACTTATGTAGAGCGCTTCAAAGATGAGTGCATACGGTTAAAGCGTGCGAAGTGTGAAAATCTCGGGATTCATGAATGGGATCAATAACCCGAACTCATCAAAAGGTTGAGCGACAAGATCCCCAAAGCGATGAACTCATGAAACGCACAAGGTCCTTCATCCAAGGAGAAGCCGCCGCGGCGGATAGCAAGGAAGGTTACTCCAACTACAGTCACGAGGAACAACCTCGGAGACAATCCGCGACCGAGTAGTAACCGTAACGGGGAGTTACGCAACCAAGGGAGTGGGCGAGATAGCGACAAGTATACCCCACTCACAAAGACTCTAAAGGAGATATTGCAGCGGAAGGCGCAAATTTTCCAAGACCCCACCTATCGCACTCGGAAGATCGGCGGCGTGGGGAATGGATCTTGTGACTATCACGCCGCGAAGGGCCACACCACCAATGAATGCGTCCGGTTCGCCAACTTATTGATAAACTAGTGAAAGAAGCGGATTGGACCATCTGGTCAAGAACATCAAGGAGGAAAAGATAGGCGAAGGCTGGAAACAAGAAAGAGGCATCCAAAGACAAGGCGACACAATCTACATGATACAATCATGGCGGTAACCGGTGAGAAAGTCGGCCGAAATTTTCCCGTGGAAGTGAAATCTCCTTCCCCACCTTGACTGCGGACAAGCGGTGGCGGAACCGCTCACCATTGAAATCAATGCGGGGGGTCACGATATCCACCGCATGTATGTCGATGGAGGAGCATCTGCAGATATCATGTACGAACATTGTTTCAAGCGATTGCGACTGAGATACATGCAATCATCCGCTAAGCCCGGCCATGACGGTTTTAACGGGGAAAAGATATGGCCTATGGGGCGGATCACGCCTACTAGTCAATGTGGGCGATAAAGGACACTCAGCGACGGCACGGATGAATTTTATGGTGATTAAATCCCCTTAGCGCCATACAATGGCATTATTGGAAGACCGGGGATATTAGCCATACAGCGATGCAATCTACGGCGCATGGGATGCTCAAATTCGATGGAAGGTGGCATTGTTACTCTCTACGCGCCACTGTACCACATAGAGAATGTAACGATTACATGCGAGGCGGAGCCCATTCGAGCAGCGTGCAACCAAAATTCAAATCGAAGGTGGCAATTCATCACGATTACCCGAGCAGGGAAGTATCAATCGTAGGGTCCTGTCGGATAACGGCAAAGGCAGCGTGTGTGCACTCTTGCAAAAGAACCTAGATATCTTTGCATGGGAGCCAAAGCACATGACTGGGTACCACGCTCAATCACAGAACACAAGTTGAGAATCCGACAAGGATACTCACCGATACTAGAAGAAGCGTGGCCAAGCTCAGGCGCGCAAGCAATCCTGGAAGAGGTACACAAACTTGTGAAGGCGAGGTATCATGAGAAGTTTATTACCATGACGGCTTTCCAACCGTCATGGTGAAAGAGGACGGCGGTGGCGGATGTGTGTAGACTTCCAGATCTCAACAAGGCATGCCCGCATGGTATTATCCACTAGAGATAGGACTGGAAGGTAGAGTCTTTGTGTGGTTACCCACTCAAATGCTTCCTTGACGCATACAAAGGATATCACCAAATCCGGATGGCCAGGGCGGCGAAGAAAAAGCGGCCTTTCATACAAGCCGAGGCGTCTCTTGCTATACCAAGATGCCCTTTGGCTTAAAAGACGCAGCGCTACCTACGGTTAGTGGATAATGCATTCAAAAAACAGGTGGGCCGTAATCTCGAGGTTTACGTTGACGACTTGGTCATAAAGAGCCATCTTGAAGAATTGGTCTGCGCGACATCGAGGAAACATTTAGGAAACACTCAGAAGTGCATAAAAAGGAGATTTCCATTTGGACTACGGACGGGCGAGAAGAAGCCTTTCTGATTAAACAACACTTGGCAGCACTCCTATGCTCGTGGCACCGTCGGGGAAGAGTTAATCATGTACCTATCCGTAACTCATGGAGCGGTCGTATAATATTACTAACAGATAGAATTGATCTGAACACCGGTGTATTTAAGTAAGCAAAGCTCAAGAAGGCGGAGATCAACTATAAGCGCCATGGAAAAGCTTGTTCTAGCTGGTATTACGCCGCCAAAAGCTAGCAGGTATTTCCAAGCACATCCAATTGCGTAATTAGATCAACCCATCGAGCGGATCATCTCCAAACTGGCGCGCAGGGCGACTATAGAAGTGGAGCGTGTTGCTAGGTGAACACAACATTTCTTACGAGCCACGCTGCTGATAAAAGGCGGATACTAGCGAGACTTCATCATTGAAAAGCCCAACGAGGATATACCGCGCCAAGCAAAAGGAACCACAAGATCCATGGATCTTGTTCACGGATGGTTCTTCATGCGTTGTGACGGATCAGGCGAGGCCTCATCCTCACAAACCCGGAAGGACTAGAATTCACTTACACCTGCGTTTTGAGTTTCACTGCGACAAACAATGAGGCGAGTATGAAGCCCTAATAGCCGGATTACGCATTGCGGCTCGAATAGGTGTAACCTGGAAGCAAATGTGGATTCCCGACTAGTAGCCAACCATGTGTTGGGCGAATACGTGGCCAAAGAAGAGAACATGATCCAATACCTCAACAAAACCAAGGCACTAATCCAAGACTTTGACAGGTTTACCATCAAGCGAGTGCCTAGAGGGAAAATCGAAGGCGGAATGCACTAAGCAAAATTGCATCCACAAGCTTTGCACACTTGTCAAAACAAGTGTTGGTGGAGACTTTGAAAAGCAAATCCATCTCGGAGATGGAAATATCAATGGTAATAGAAGAAGAAGGTCCTACGTTGATGAACCCAATAATGGAGTTCATAAGCAAGGGTGTATCTTGCCCAAAACAACGTAAGCCGAAGAATACGGCTCCAGCATTTCGGAGGTTCGAACTTAGAGCGAGTGTGCTCTATCGACGCTCCTTCCGCAACCATGGCTCCATTGCGTCGGTCCTCTACAAGCAAATTATGTGCTCAGGGAAATACGCTGGTTCATGCGGCATGCATTGAGGACCACGATCGTAGTGGCAGCGTGCTTTAAGGTCGGGATACTACTTGGCCCACCATGCACCATGGCCGCGGCGGGAATTAATAAAAAGTGCGGCGTTATCGGGTTCATCGACCCATTCAGCGCCAACTACGGCGAGAGCTAACGCCTATCACGGCACCATGGCCATTCTACAAGTGGGGTATTGACATTGCAGGTCCACTTTCCGTTGCGGCGGGAGGGCTGAAGTTTCTAATAGTGGCAATATACTATTTCACCAAGTGGATCGAAGCAAAAGCGGTAGTGACAATTCGGCAATCAGTCAAGCGCCGTTTGGGATAACATTGTATGCGCCGGCTGCACTGGGAAATCATCTCGAAGCGGGAAACAATTTTGTGACAATCCCTTCAAGGGACTGGTGCGAGAAGTTGAACATCACGCAGACTTGGCGTCGGTTAAACATCCACAATCCAATGGGTTAGTAGAGCGTGCAAATCGAAGCCTAGGTGAAGGAATCAAAGCACGCCTAGACAAACACAAAGGACGGTGGGTGGAAGAATTATCCCATGTCCTATGGGCTCACCGCACCTCAATCAAAACCAGGCCGGGGACACCCCACTTTCTCTAGTCTATGGTACGAGAGGCGTCATACCGGCCGAAATTTGGATGCCAACAATTCGCCTTGCTAAAATTAATGTTGCAACAAATGATGACGGCGGCGATCGACTTGGACTGTTGGAAGAAAAGGCGTGAACAGCGAACTATATGTGAAGCAAGATCTAAGTCAAAGATGAAGGGATATTATGATGCAAAAGTACGCAGATGTCTCATTCGACCGGTGACTTAGTTTACCACGCCAATGATGCGAGCCATGCAGAAGACACAGGCAAACTTGGACCGAAGTGGGAAGGACCCTATGAGGTTCTTGAAGCATTAGGAACAGGCGGCGTACAAGCTACTGAGACATGGATGGTGGGGAACTACAGCGTACATGGAATATTTGCAATCTCAAGCGATGCTATCTCTAGGAATGGCTACGGCCCAACGCGCGGATACTCTTGCACTTTAGTGCCCAATAAATATTTGTGTATTTATTTTTATTTTTACTTAGGCAAATGTCTTATTTATTTTCTTTCATAAAAACTTGCAAGTATCAATAAACCGTCGCGGTTTCTAGCTAATTCCGCAACACATTTCAATTTGTTAATTCCATATACTTTATGTTTTAACATCTTTATTTTTTGCCTACATGGCGTGCATGCATTTGATAAATCCACGATGGTAAAAGGATGAGCCAACCTACTAAATGCCTCGTTAAGTAAGAGGGTTGCAAACCCATCAACATCGGATCATGTATCCTTGTTAAACACCTTATTCTCAAGACGTTGGAATAAGTTACGTGCACATCCCACGATGAATGCGTAAAAATGCATACTATGCGCGTTTAACAAATTAGGAATCAAGACACTTGGCTCCTCACTATGATATTCGCAGTACGATGAGTATACCAACATACACGACTATGTTTGCAATAATTAATATTTTATAAGTATGATAGCTCATACATAATTATGAACAACAACGATTACTCAGCGCTTATACAGCGGTTTGTTTCTTAGACAATACGCATGTTTTCCATGGAAAGACAAGTAACTAAGTACAAATACGATAAGTCACCACGACATTCAACAAAAGTAATATTTTATTAAGTACCATACGTTCTTACAAAATATTATTTACAACATAAGATAAAGTCTACACATTACAAACTACGACAACGTCTCAAAGATGAACTACCGCACAGCTAGCGGTGTCTCTAACCTCATCCAACTTCTTCAACAGATCGGAGTCTTGGCGAGACACCGTGGCAACACTAAGCGGTATCCCGTCGGATCACTGGGAAGATGAGCTGCACCAACGCCGCACAAAGCGCCTTCCCTTTAATCCCTTTCTTCCAAGCTGTTAAGATGCGCTTCCAGCACTTTCTTCAACGGCACTTCCTTTTCTAGAGCAAAGGGATTCAAGATATCAGCGGACGAGCAAAAGCAGGCACTTGAAGTTGGGATTCATCGAGGCTTCAAAAATAATCGACTTGCGCTTCCGCATTTTCAGCGGTGTAGAGCTAAGGTTAGCTTCCATAATGACCCTATGGGGAAATCTGGTCGCGCTCTAACTTCGAGAGATCATGGGAAGCTCAATGACTTCATCTTCTCCATAGCGACCACCAACTCATCATAGGACTGCGCATTGTACCCAGGTACTTTATCCACGGGCACCTTCAGTAACTTAGCCTCATGAAGCTCCTCAACAGCCTCTGATTTACCCCGCGCCAGTGCACACTGAACCACCCCCCGAAGGCATCTACCACTTCCTGCGACTCCAAGTGCTGGCGCAGCAAGTCGAGCCATGACTAATGAGCCACCTGCGCTCAGCGATTGATGAAAGAAGTTGGGGATACAACTCCTCATCGTACTCCAGGCTTAGTTTGCGCAATTTCATCTCTTGCGTTTCGAGCACTTTGCTCACGGTGACACCAAAATCTTCCAACTGCGAGGTCAGCGTGTCCTTACCTTTCTCAAGATATTTGGCACCTATATACACGAAGCCTTGTGTCTGCTGCTGCGATGCGCTCTGATTAATTTGGCTCGGCAGTAACATTTTTCGTCAGCGGTCCTTGGCGTATGAGCTCATAGCATCTGCAGCCTTAGCAGCGCGGTTGTGCCTCGGTAGAGCTATATGTTGCGTCCTTACTGCGCACTATGGGAACTTTCACCATCATACCTAGCCTTTAGTGCGATTACTGAAGCTTGATGCGCGGCAGCCAACACCAAATCCTCAATAAGTTGCCCCATTGGCGCGTTCCCAAGACGATGGCTCGAGCTTGACTCTTCATTTCCGGAGGATTCAGCAAACACAGGACTTTCCTTGGGAGGCGACTCCACAAAATGCTCCAACCTTCACACATACAAACGGATTAGCAATTGTTCCATAATGAAAGACGGAATGCGATAAGGGCTTTGCAACTAACACTTACGAGGTAGTATTATCAGTGGAAGGAGGAGGTGATGCGACATCGCTTGGCGGCGATTCCACAGTAATGTGGACAAGCCGCTTCTTCCTAGAGAGCTTGCCATCACCTCAAGTGATCTCTTGGCCGTACTTGGACCTCCTCTTCCTCTTCTTCCATGTGCTCCGCCACTCCTACTTGTGACGGCTGCACCAATGGCGAAGATGCGAGGTTGGGCACACTCTGCGGAGGAATGACCTCCAACGCAGTGGGACCACTGCTCTCGGCTTCCTCTAGGTTGAGTTCCATGACACGCCCGGCCGCTGCATCGAGGCGGGCTCTTCCCTTCTCTCGGCGGGCACGTCCCTCTTGGCTTTGGCGGCTTTGTTAACGAACAACCCCGACAGATCCATCTCTGGCAACAAAAAGACACACAACAAACATGTTACAAAAATTGTGAAAAGGAAAGAAAAGGCTCACATTAGTAAAACACAAGGGTTGCGATAGAATGAGCACCCACCACAGCCATCCAGCCTAAGAAGATTGGTACCTCATCGGGACTACCAAAATAATTACGGCTTATGCCGATGTGTACAAAAACTCCTCGGATAGGAGGCGATGGGAATACGATTGGTATTTATTGTATCCAGCGTCCTTGTGGCTGTAGGTTCCAAGGAGTGGGTGCTCATCCTTTGGCGATGAACCACGGGTGTAAAAATCGAAGCGCCATGGGAAAACGCTTCATCCACCGAAAACGCTTCTCTCCGGTTCCTAAGCGTCTAACTTTTCGTGCAACATTGCAATCTTCCGGCCGCTTAGCGAGCGAGACCCATCCATTTGACCATGTGGTATGGTAAAGGCGCGAACAGTTGAATAGTGGGGTTAATTGCCGGTAGTCGACAATTCACCTCGAAGTTTTATTTTGGCGCACCTATGCGGTCTGTTGGGATACGTCTTGACGGTAATAATTTAACACGTGCACGGGAATAAGGACATGGGCACACGCGGTTGCAAAATTTGAAGAAGCGTGTGTATACCCCAACCTTCCCTTCGGAAATTCGCAATGGGCGCTTCGCATTTGGAACTACCGGATGCAGCGCCATCGGAATATAATAATCCGAGGTGAACTCACGGAGATCATCCTCGGTCAACTCGAAGGTAAAATCGAGATAGTCCACGGACCATGGTGTAATTTCTAGCGCGCCGCAGCGGCGGTTACCTTTGGTGTATTAAGGTTTTCTTCTTTGGGAAGTTTGAAGCTTTTCTACTAATGGTGGAATGTTTTTTACGGTGAGAAACCACTGTAATAAGAGGCGGTAGGTTATATACATTTCTACAACCACGCTTGATGTGACACGTGGATTCCACTATCTCTATTTGAGTGGTTAGGATCCGGTGGCGTGATGACAGTTACTTTCCCCCAATTTACGAGGTGTCCATTTTAAATTTTATGTCTAGATACACCGTGTATCTTTAATGGCGGGAAGTCTGTTTAGCTTCTTTGCTACACTTCACGCTTTTATTTCTCTTGATTATTAGTCTAGCATCTGCGGTTAGTGCGTCCCTGCATACTAGACTAGGGGGACATGATGGCGTATAGTCTACATTCGGGTCACTAACCCGACCAATGACCGCTACTAGCGAGCCCAACACGACTGGGCTAACCAAATAACGGTTTGGGCCCACGAATGCCCAAACCCAAAGTTATTTACGGGTTAAGATATATCTCTTATCTTGGTCGATATGTATCCAAGGACCGACTTAGGCGGGATACGCCGAAGTTTGGGGAATATAACCGATAAGGATTGCGTGTGTATATAAAGGCATCCCGGCCTTCATTAAAGGTGCGATCTAAAACCTAACTCTCTATAACCCTAAAACCGATTACTTACTCTCCGCCGGAGGATAATGCGTGGGAGACAATCCCACGATAAGCCTAACGGTGTTTTCTGTTTATTAGTGCGCAGGTCTCAAGCAGCAAACAACCAATTGATACGAGAACCGGAGCACCAACTAGGAACGTCCAACTTTTGTATCAACAAATACCTTTTCATTGTTTGGAAGTATTTATCTCTTTTTTTAGTCACTCGATCGTTGACACCTTTGGAGGAGCAGGAAATACTTGTATTACATCCAGGGTTTACCCAACATTCACCGACCGGAGAAGAAAGGAACGTTTAAAGGTCATATGTCGCAACAAATGTACACAAACTGTACAAACAACGTTACGGACAAGAAAGTTCTGCATAGGCTATGAACGAATGATTGGTCATATATTTAAGAGTAAATTACACAGATGGTCCCTAAGGTTTGTCAAAGGTTTCACTCACAGCCCCTGAAAGTTTAAAGTTGCATGAATAGTCCCTATCTCTAAAAAGAATAACACCTATGGTCCCTTATTTAACTGCTGTTAACTAAGTTCCGTTATAATTTACACTTTTAGCCCTTTTGGTTAACAATCGTTGCCTCGTCAGTCCTTTATCATAACGGAAGTTTATAATTTAAAGATTTTCGAATTTAGGCACGGTTTTATACGTTTTCTTATGGTTTCATCCGTTTTCGTCCGTTTTTATACGTTTTCGTCCGCTTTTATATGTTTCATCCGTTTTTATACGTTTTCGTCCGTTTTTATACGTTTTCATCCGTTTTTATTACTTGTTCATCCGTTTTATCACGTTTTGCGCCCGTTGCTTACATTTTATATTTTGGTCCGTTTTATCGTTTTGTCGATTTTCACGTTTTCTCACATTTTATCCGTTTAAATTTTTATCGTTTTCATATATTTTTATACGTTTTCATCCATTTTTATTTGTTTTTGTCCGTTTTATACATTTTCATCCGTATTAATACGTTTTTATCCATGTTCGTTCATTTTTATTCGTTTTCATATGTTTTTATTCGTTTTCGTCCATTTTAATACTTTTTCATTTGTATTTATACGTTTTTATCCGTTTTCGTCCGTTTTTATTCGTTTTTGTCTGTTTTAATTCTCTTTTGTCTGTTTTTATACGTTTTCATCCGTATATGTCACCGTATTTATCCATTTTCTTTCATTTTTATTCGTTTTGGTCCGCTTTTATCCGTTTTGTACTTTTTCTTACGTTCTCATACGTTTTCATCCGTTTTTTTAAATATTATACGTTTTCGTCCTTTCGATACATTTTAATTTGCTTTTATCCATTTTTATACATTTTCTTTTGTTTTTCTTACGTATAAAAAAGTATGAAACATATAAAAACGTAAGAAAGTATATAAAGATGGATTAAACGTGGCGAAAGATAAAACGGACACGATATAAAATGGATGAAAACGTATTAAAACATAAGAAAACGGATAAAATTGGATGAAAACTTATGAGAACGTACAAAAACGTATAAAAACGGACAAAAATGGATAAAAAAAACGTATCACGCGGATGAAATTATATGAAAACGGATAAAAACGTATGAAAATGTATAAAAATGGAAGAAAAACGGATGAATACATATAAAAAAGGACCAAGATGTAAAAAATATAAGCAAACGAGCGGCAGTATTAAAACGGATGAAAACATATGGAAACATAAGAAAAATGGATGGCGATAAAACAGCGCGTATAAAAAGCGAATGAAAAGCGTATAAGCGGATGAAAATGAATAAAAAGCATTATAATAACGGAAAGCGTATAAAAGCGGATAGCGTATGAAATCGTAAGAAACGTATAAAGCGTGCCTAAATTCGAAAATCTTTAAATTATAAGCGTCCGTTATGATAAAGAAGCGGCGAGGCAGCGATTGTTAACCAAAAGGGCTAAAAGTGTAAATTATAACGGAACTTAGTTAACAGCAGTTAAATAAGGGACCATAGGTGTTATTCTTTTCAGAGATAGGGACTATCCATGCAACTTTAAACTTTCAGGGACTATGAGTGAAACTTTGGACAAACCTTAGGGACCATCCGTGTAATTTACTCTATATTTAATGTAAACCAATATCTTTTACACATTCTCATGCCGACAAGTCGATTGTTTATATTAGCTCAAAACATGAATGTACTTCATTTCGTTCAGCTGTGTACATAACTGTATTGTCATTAGTTTTTTTATATGGTACAACGCGATTCTAAACCGTTTATGTTTTGTGGGCTGCCATTAATATGTGAACGTTGGCTATCTTAAATCTATACTATACCATTTTTGGCATCTGATTTTGTATGGACTATTTTGGCAAACAAATTACAAAGCCAATTTTACATGGTATTTTCTTTTACGATTGTTTGCATGAGTTTTTAATATTATAAAGTAACTCATGAAGCTAGCCCGCTCATTCGGATGGGTCATGAAGCAAGTTCTTATTATAATGTATCAGAAATAGAGATGGCAAAAAAATACACCGTATTCAACGGAGACCCGATTCCCAAACCCGATTTGATTGGGGAATCCCCGAGTTAACCGGGGATGGGGAATCCACGAATTACATAATCGGGTACGGGGGCATGGATGGTGATAACATCAATCCCCGAACCCGAACCCAACCTTGATTTTTTTAATGTATAAATATATGAAAATTATATGTATAGCCATACAATATTAACTTTTGTATATATATTTTTATGGCATGAGCTTATTTTCATAACCAAATAAATTGCGAGAACTGGGAGAACCATTTTCAACTGTTAGATAAATAATCAATGGTTTAGATCATGTACGGCATACATGTAATAAAGTGAAACATCAAGTAAACTTTTGAAAAAGGTCTAAGGGTATTTTAGGAGTTACAAGTAATACTCTTTTACACCACCCTTTATTAGGGTATGTTTGGTATGGAACGTTGTGAAGCTTTTTGAAGCGATGAGCGATGAACAATGAGCATTTTGATTTTTAGTAGTAGTTTGGCAAAGTAGCGATGAGCTTTCCTATTTTTTAAGAATGCTCAATTTCCCATTACTTCTTTAAGAAGCTATGAGCTGCACAACTACTGTTCATTAATACTGCTCACAGCTAATTTTGCCAAACAAATTGTAAAACCTGAAAATTTAAAATCCGAATAAAGACTAAAATACCCTTGGAACTAAAAATTATAAAATACGTAAAATATATTTCTAACACTTAAAGAAATTAAAAGATTAACTTGCGAATACTTAAAAACACTAACTAAAATATATTACGTAATTGATTTGAGTACGACGAAGAGTTAAAGTTTAAGTAAATATTTTGGGGTCGTGTTCTTTTGTGTTCGTGAGCCAAGGCCGAAGCCCATGGTGGCGAGGTGAAGGTGTTCGGTTGGACCCAAACCCAAACCCAATTACTTTCCTAGTTTAACTCAAATACTACAACTATATATACCATACATAATCATAAGTTTGGAACCCTAGTTATTTTGCTCTTTCTTTTCTTTTTCTCCCTATTCGGCCGAACCATAACAAACAACCCTTGGTGTCGATTTTGCTCAATCAAGTGAAGGTATATCATTTATTTGTCTTCCTTTAGCATTACCTTGCATGAATATGTCAAGTTATATTTTGTTTCGTCGCGTTTTCTTGTTTTCTTTTTGTGAGTTGTGAACCGAAACAACAAGAAACCCTAATTAATTTAACTAGTAACTAATAAGAGACATGTAATGTGATAAGTGATATTGAATGAGTTAGTGTATATGTTGAGTTAACCTAGACCGAAACATGCATGAGTTTGGACCGAGGCATGCATGACTTTCGAATAGGGTGTAAAACATTATAACTTGATTATGTAACATGTTTAGATGAGCTAATACTAGTGTAAAACCCTAATAAACGAAACCCTAATTTGATTCGAGTTACATATGAGTTTTTGAAGATGCATTAATTAAGTAAAGGTTATGTGAACATAAACCCTAGTTTAATATGTAAAGCGTATAAAGTATACTAAATCCTAATAACTTATATGTCACATAAAATCATAGCGTGTACGGTGAAACATAAAAAGGAAAGATTATTTTGTGACGTGTTAGGTTAAGTAACTAGTCATTAAAAGACGTAACATGTAAGTTAATATACATTAATGAGATATTTAAGAATGAGAAAAACCTAACTTTAATAAAAGACGTATGAAACCCTAATTTACGATATTAATATTAAAACATTTAAATCTCATTTAATATGGAAACCCTAAAATATTAAAGGATCATTGTGACGATTTCGGAATCATTAATAATATATACGACATTAATGTATATAGGTTATGTGAAGAAGGAGTAATTCTTTGCTTCCCTGTTTCGACTTTTGATCTTTTGCTTTCGAATAAGGTATGGATATTCTGACCTTTTGATAAAGGTTTAGTATAAGTTTTCTTTTCGTTTCATATTAGGATTTCCTAAACCTTTGCTATGAACCTAATGTGTATATTTGGCTTGCTTATCTGAACTTTGATTTTTGATTCATAAAACATTTGATTTTGAAACTATATGATATGAAGACTTTGATTTTGAAAACATGATTAAACATTTGATAAAATATGATCTATGTCAGTTATGACATTCTTATTTGATTTCGGATAGTTTGACACTGAGCAATTATAACTAGTCATGGGGTTCCATGTCCGTGTCAGCAAATGCACCGACATGACTCTAGAGGCGTGATGAGTGATGTTTTGCCACGTCCCTTATCTGTTATCTGTATGAGCTCAATTTGAATTATATTATGAATATTTGTCGTGGGCGTATGGATGCATCCTAGATACATGTTATACCATATATTATCATTATATGCTATATGTTATCTGATGATTGATCTTTGCGTGCATGCCGTCCTTCATAACTGGTAGGTCTCCCCTACAAATATGTTGCCTTATGTGATTATGATATGTTTTACGATATGGCATATGTTATGCGGCTTGAGGTAGTTAACTATAAAACTTATTAGTATATTCTGAATTATCTTTTGAAATGAATATGACTTCACTGTTTTCTTTCACTTTATTTCATATTCGTTCTCGTTTCGTATTCGTTTTGCTTGTATATCTGTTCCTTTGGGCTTTTGAAGCTCAGTAGCACTTTTCTTTTCTTCCGCGGCAGGTATCTAAACATTGAGACTGTAGGTATTGCTTTGGGATGAGTGCTGAGTGGACTTACCTTAGAGATTTTAGCTTTGATATTATGATGCCATTTAGACTTTATACTTTAGACATTTTATTTGGAGTTTATTTTCCATTTGGGACCTATGTATTGAAGTCTTTTGACTTGGATTATTTCAATATTTGTGTTGAGATTTCTTTTGGTTTATATGTTTGCTTTGATATGACACCATTACTTGTGATTCCTTTACCCTTGTGGGGTCGGGGCATTACAATTTATGGCATGAGCCAGGTTCTGACTTGTAGTCGGGACACGTGACATATGGAGCCTAGGTTTTGAGACTTTAGGGTTTAGGGTTTGACTGTGAGGATTTGGGTAGACTTTAGGATTCCTTCGTACTTCCATTTCGTATCTCACCTTTGTTCATTTTGCTAATCGTTTGGATATCGTTCGGATGGTTCAAACTCGTCGTAACGGCAACTTCGGGAGGACGATGATGCTCTTGACATGGATGCTGCGATTGCGAATGCTCTCAACTCTCTTTTCCCTGGTTTGACTACACGAGATGATTGAGCGGTGATCAACAACATTCGTAATCGAATGGTGCTCGGGTAGTGGTGGAGGAAATCAACCGTCGGTATTCATACTTGGCTCGGCGTTTCGGTGGTGAAGCCTCTTTCGTTTAGCACTGCTGCTACTCCTCTGAGGAGAGGACTGGATCACTCATATTGAGAAGCTGTTTGAAGTATTGGGTTGTGGAGACGAGTTTAAGACTCGTTTGGCTTCATTCAAATTGGAAGGTGATGCTTTAAGTTGGTGGAAAGCATTGAAACAAGCAAGAGGAGGTGGCAGCTTTTGCGTGACTTGTACTTGGACTGAGTTTCGGACTATCTTCTATAACCGTTACTTCCCGATCTTTGGCGGCAAAGGTATGAGAGGGATTATCAGGCGATCTACCAGTTTGATCATGAGACCTCTAATGAGTACATGAGTAGGTTTATGAGGTTGGTGCGTTTTGTTGGAGTGATTCTTTGGAGATGGTAGGCGTCAAGCTAAGCACTTCAAGTGGGGGCTGAAGAAGTGGGTGTTGGACCGACTGCTTAATATTGAGTATGAGAATGTGTCGGCTGCAATGGCAGCTCGTAACATTGAGATCTTTCATGAGGTTTCGGGTTCCAACAAGCGTAATCGCGATGGTGATCGGGTTCAAGGTAGGACTCAAGGCAATGACTATAAGGGAAACTCTGGTAGGAGTTATGATTCGAGAGGTCATGTGGATAGGAGTTTTGATCAGCGGGGTCAGTCGGGAAGGAATGTTGACACTGGACGTTCGAGTCGAGGGTCAAGATAATAGAAATCTTTGGTAGGAATGGAAGTGATCGTCGGAACCAAGGTAACAATAACCAGCGTTACAACGGATCGGCCAGCTAGAGGAACAAATCAGGTTGGTGCCGGGATCTTCTAGTCGTGAGAGGGACGGTGAGGTTTTGCCACCCCCACCTATTTGTACTACTTGTGGAAAGGCTCATCGAGGCGGTGTTTCAAGGCTACTGGTGGATGTTTTGGTTGTGGTTCCACTACTCACAAGATTAAGGATTGCCCTAAGAAGAATCCGGCAGTTCCTGAAAACTACATCAAGCCACGACTACTGGGCGTGTTTATGCTACTACTCGTAACTTACGGTGGACGAACAGGTACCATTACGGGCACTCTTTTCATTGATGATTTTTCTTTGTCTTCGTTTTATTTGATCTTGGCGCCACACACTCCATTATATCTATCACATTCGCTAAGAAACTTAATATGAAGCCCAAACCGTTAACAAATCACTTATCGATTTCTACGCCTATGAAAAATCATGTGATCATTGATCATAAATATGTTAAGTGTCCTCTTCGTTTTGATGATCGTATTAAACTTTGCAAATCTGTATCCTCTCGATATGGTCGACTTTGATATCATTCTAGGCATGGATTGGTTGGGTTATCATAGAGCTTCAATCATTTGCCATGCTAGAACGGTGATCTTTGGAGGCGTAAAACATCTGAATTCGTTTATCATGGTTCTCAACCCCTTAAATCTGTTAAGCTCATTTCCGCTATGAAGGCGCGGATCATGATTGCTCATGGGTGCCAAGGTTTTCTAGCATCTGTTAAGGACACATCTTTGGAGAGTCCTAACATTGAAAGTCTTTCGGTTGTTTGCGAATTTCTGCGTTTTCCGGATGAACTCCTGGACTTCCCATTTCGAGAAGTTGAGTTTAGCATTGAATTAATTCACTGGTCTTTGAACCGATTTGAAGGCTCCGTATCGTATGGCACTGTAGAACTGAAGGAGTTGAAGGAACAGTACGCAAGAGATGATAGAAAGTGGATTTATTCGCCCTAGTGTTTCTCCATGGGGTGCACCTGTCTTGTTTGTGAGGAAGAAGGATGGAAGCATGCGCCTAGGTATCGACTATCGTGAACTCAATCATTATTACTATTAAGTAACCGTTATCCTTTGCCGCGTATAGATGACTTATTTGATCAACTGCAAGGAGCTAAGTTCTTTTGAAGATTGACTGAGTCGGCTACCATCGATTACGTGTGAAGGAGCAAGATATTCCTAAGACCGCGTTTACGTACGGATATGGTCATTACGAATTTCTCGTTATGCCTTTTGGTTTGACCAATCGCTTCTTTGTGTTTATGGACACGATGAATCGTGTTTTCCATGAGTTTCTCGACAAGTTCGTTATTGTTTTCATCGATGACATCTTGGTTTACTCTAAGTCTGAAGAAGAGCATGAAGAACATCTCCGTATAGTTTTGGAGATTTTGAGGAAGAAGAAGTTGTACGCCAAATTTTCGAAGTGCGAATTTTGGTTGAGACAAGTTGCTTTCCCTGGTCATATCGTATCGGTGATGGTATTACCATGGATCCGTCTAAAGTTGAGGCTATCACTAAATGGCCAAGACCTCTGACGATAGCGAGGTCGGGGAGTTTTCTTGGACTTGCTGGTTACTATAGGCGTTTTGTTGAAGGTTTCTCTCGTCTAGCTTTGCCTTTAACCCAATTGATGAGGAAAGGTGAAAAGTTTGTATGGACGAATGAACGAGAGAAGAGTTTGAAGAATTGAAGCGAGGAGATTGGTGTCGGCTCCCATTTTGACTCTTCCAAGCTGGTTCGAGGAGGATTTCAAATCTGGCGATGCATCTAAGAAAGGATTAGGCTGTATTTTGATGCAACATGGGAAGGTAATAGCTTATGCTTGGCTGACTAAAACCTTATGAGGAGAATTACCCAACCCACGATCTTGAGTTAGCTGCGGTGGTTTTGCGTTGAAGATTTGGAGACATTACTTGTATGGAGAGGCGTGTGATATATTCACCGATCATAAGAGTCTCAAGTATATTTTCACTCAGAAGGAACTTAACATGAGACAAAGAAGATGGTTAGAACTTCTTAAGTATTATGACACCAACATTGATTACCATCCAGTAAGGCTAATGTAGTTCTTGCTGACGCACTTAGCGGAAATCAGGCATTCTTGCGAGTATCAAGATTGAGCCTAGGATTTTGCGTGACTTAGAGAGTTTGGATGTTGAGTTGTTTGTACGAGGTTTTGGTGGATCTTGGGCTAGTATGAAGGTGGAGTCGAACCTTATCGCAAATTAAGGAAGCTCAGAAAGATGGCGAGTGTGGGCGTGGTGCAAAATGTTGAAGAAGGTAAGCAGACGGAGTTTAAGGTTGATAATGGCGGTATTGTATGGTATGGAGATAGGCTTTGTGTTCCCAATGATCAGGTACTTCGTGAGAAAGTTATGACTGAAGCTCATAGTTCTCCTTTCACTATTCATCATGGTTCTACCAAGATGTATAGGGATTTGAAGCATACTTTTGGTGGAGCGGCATGAAGCAAGATGTGGCGACGTTTGTGTCGAAGTGTATGATTTGTCAGCAGGTTAAGATTGAACATAAAAGGGCTAGTGGATTGTTCTGACCATTGGAGATTCCAACATGGAAGTGGGATAAGATATCTATGGATTTTGTGACTGGATTACCTCTTACTAGGAAGAAGCATGATGCGATTTGGGTGGTTGTTGATCGACTAACCAAATCTGCTCATTTCTTGCCAATTAGGAAGGATTATGGTATTGGTAAATTGGCGGAGATTTTTCAGCAAGAGATCGTTAGACTTCATGGTACTCCGGCGTCTATTGTGTCCGATAGGGATCCGCGTTTTACTTCTCGTTTACGGAAAGGTTTGCAGAAAGCTTGGGGTACTCGACTTAACTTTAGTACGGCATTTCATCCTCAACAGATGGTCAGTCAGAGAGGACTATACAGACCTTAGAGGATATGCTAAGGGCGTGTGCTTTAGAATGGGTGGTAGTTGGGATGAATATTTATGTTTAGTAGAGTTTGCTTATAACAACAATTGGCATGCTAGCATTAAGGCAGCACCGTTTGAACTTCTTTATGGAAGGAAATGTAGAGCACCTATTTGTTGGGATGAAGTAGGTGAGCGTCTAATCGAAGGTCCGGAAATGATTGAGATCACTAATGAGAAAGTAGCTATTGCTAGAGAAAAGTTGAAGGAGGCTAGGTCTCGTCAGAAAAGTTATGCCGACAAACATCGTCGTGATTTAGAGTTTCGAGTTGGTGATCGTGTGTTTTTGAAAGTTTAAGCCGTTTAGAGGTGTGAAACGTTTTGGAATCAAGGGCAAGCTTAGTCCTTGATTTATTGGACCGTTTGAGATTCTTGAACGTATAGGAGAGGTTTCGTATCGTTTAGCACTTCCGCCTCAATTATCGCATGTTCATGGCGTTTTCATGTATCACTCCTAAGGGGATACAACTATCATCCGTTACCGCGTTGCTTCTTATCCGTTTGATCAAATTCAATCCGATATGTCTTTATCTGAAGAACCGAGCGATTACGGAAAGACAAGAAAGAGTTATGAGGAATAAAGTTATTCCATTCGTTAAGATTCTTTGGGAAAAATCATCTGAGCGTGAGGCTACTTGGGAAACCGAGGAGTCGATACGTGCTAGTTACCCTCATTTCTTTGAATAGTTTGGTATGTTCTCATTTCGTTTCATTCAATTTTCGAGGACGAAAATTTTTCTTTAGAGGGAAGAATTGTAAAACTGAAAATTTAAAATCCGAATAAAGACTAAAATACCCTTGGAACTAAAAATTATAAAATACGTAAAATATATTTCTAACACTTAAAGAAATTAAAAGATTAACTTGCGAATACTTAAAACCCCTAACTAAAATATATTACGTAATTGATTTGGTACGACGAAGAGTTAAAGTTTCATAAATATTTTGAGGTCGTGTTCTTTTGTGTTGGTGAGCCAAGGCGAAGCCCATGGTGGCGAGGTGAAGGTGTTGGTTGGACCCAAACCAAACCCAATTACTTTCCTAGTTTAACTCAAATACTACAACTATATATACCATACATAATCATAAGTTTGGAACCCTAGTTATTTTGCTTTTTCTTTTTCTTTTTCTCCTATTCGGCGAACCATAACAAACAACCCTTGGTGTCGATTTTGCTCAATCAAGTGAAGGTATATCGTTTATTTGTCTTCCTTTAACGTACCTTGCATGAATATGTCAAGTTATATTTTGTTTCGTCGCGTTTTCTTGTTTTCTTTTGTGGCCGTAGAGTTGTGAACGAAACAACAAGAAACCTAATTAATTTAACTAGTAACTAATAAGAGACATGTAACGTGATAAGTGATATTGAATCGGGTCGTGTATATGTTGAGTTAACCTAGACCGAAACATGCATGAGTTTGGACCGAGGCATGCATGACTTTCGAATAGGGTGTAAAACATTATAACTTGATTATGTAACATGTTTAGATGAGCTAATACTAGTGTAAAACCTAATAACGAAACCCTAATTTGATTCGAGTTACATATGAGGTTTTGAAGATGCATTAATTAAGTAAAGGTTATGTGAACATAAACCCTAGTTTAATATGTAAAGCGTATAAAGTATACTAAATCCTAATAACTTATATGTCACATAAAATCATAAACGTGTACGGTGAAACATAAAAAGGAAAGATTATTTTGTGACGTGTTAGGTTAAGTAACTAGTCATTAAAAGACGTAACATGTAAGTTAATATACATTAATGAGACATTTAAGAATGAGAAAACCCTAACTTTAATAAAAGACGTATGAAACCCTAATTTATGATATTAATATTAAAACATTTAAATCTCATTTAATATGGAAACCCTAAAATATTAAAGGATCATTGTGGCGATTTCAGAATCATTAATAATATATCGACATTAATGTATATAGGTTACGTGAAGAAGGAGTAATTCTTTGCTTCCTGTTTAGACTTTTGATCTTTTGCTTTGAATAAGGTACGGATATTGACCTTTTCATAAAGGTTTCGTATAAGTTTTCTTTTTGTTTTCATATTAGGATTTCCTAAACCTTTGCTATGAACCCTAATGTGTATATTTGGTATTGCTTATCGAACTTTGATTTTTGAATCATAAAACATTTGATTTTGAAACTATATGATATGAAGACTTTGATTTTGAAAACATGATTAAACATTTGATAAAATATGATCTATGTCAGTTATGACATTCTTATTTGATTCGATAGTTTGACACCCGAGCCAATTATAACTAGTCATGGGGGTTCCATGTGGTAGTCAATAAAACAAATGCACTTGACATGACTCTAGAGGCGATAGAGTGATGTTACTGCCGTCCTTATCTGTTATTTGTATGAGCTCAATTTGAATTATATTATGAATATTTATCGTGGGGCATTTATGGATGCATCCTAGATCATTATATGCCATATATTATCTGTTATATGCTATATGTTATCGATGATTGATCTGCGTGCATGCCGTCCTTCATAACTCTGGTAGGTCTCCCCTACAAATATGTTGCCTTATGTGATTATGATATGTTTCTGTTATGGCATATGTGTCTGCGGGCTTGAGGTAGTTAACTATAAAACTTATTACGTATATTACGAATTATCTTTTGAAATGAATATGACTTCACTGTTTTCTTTCACTTTATTTGCATTATTCGTTCTCGTTTAGTATTCGTTTTGCTTGTATATCGTTCCTTTGGGCTTTGAAGCTTCGGCCGCGACTTTCTTTTCTTGGCGGTATCTAAACATGGAGCTGGGTATTGCTTTGGGATGAGTCTTTGAGTGGACTTACGGCGAGATTTTAGCTTTGATATTATGATCCATTTAGACTTTATCACTTTAGGCATTTCATTTGGAGTTTATTTTTTTCCGCTGGGACCTATGTATTGAAGTCTTTTGACTTGGATTATTTCAATATTTGTGTTGAGATTTCTTTTGGTTTATATGTTTGCTTTGATATGACACCATTACTTGTGATTCCTTTACCCTTGTGGGGTCGGCGCGTTACACAAATCCTTAATTGAATATTAGAAAACAGTTACAAACCTGCTTGCATCTCACTTTTATCATTCTCTCTCTTTCTCACATAGTCGTCGCCCTGTCGCCCTCTCGCACACAGATCTGTCACTTTCGTTCCAAAAAAAAAAGGATCATCTCTAAAATTAATTTATTAGGTATACAATATAATATTTTCGTCCTTCTCAATGAGGTATGCCGCCACTTTACGAAAACGATTTTCGTCTATCCAAATCTCATATCCACTTATAACCAACATAATATTCTGTTGTTCTTTCTTTCAATTGCATCAAATCTGATATTTGTTTGTATACCAAGTCATGAACCAAAAGCAACTTTGTAATAAGGATTTCGATCTAGTATTTTACGATGACGTAATTGGTAAACGTTGTTGTTTTTATTTAATTCTCTTAATTGATATTATGTTATTGATTTTTTATGGATTGTTTAATGATGTTTAATTGTGCAGAGTATTATGATGACGACTTTATGATAGCGAGTGACTCGAGTAATTATATAATGAGTTACTGCCGAGCCTGTTTAAGGTAGTGTTTTTTTTTTTCTTTTTTTTTTTCCAAATTTTGTTAATGTGAGTTATTAGTTATGTGAATTTGATGATATGCTGACTGTTTTTATTGTCGTTCACGATTCCGATCAAGATCTTTTTCATAAAAATTGCAACCTTGTCCAAAACTATGTAATCTAATACTTGACTTTTGTTATATTAAATAAACTAGCTTTTAGAAATTGTTTAAAATCTAAAAACATTAGTAAAATGGTTAATAGAAATAACGTTAAATGATATAATATTAAGAATAAAAAAGTTATGATAAAATGTCACTGAAAAATATACGCAAAGAGATTAAATAACCTTAGTGTTTTAACAATAATTGTACACACTGAATTTTCAATAATTTCAATCACATAGAGACTCTAATTCATTTATCATGGATTTTTACGTAATTAGTTTACAATTATGGTAATAAAGTTGTTGCTAAAAAAATATGAGGAATCTACACACGAAAATGACAATGGCCAACCCCGCCTTGATTCTCTTTGACATGTATTTCAAAAGTTTACCCATTTCAACCCAAACACAGTTTGACCAATTCCTTAACTGGTCATCTTACAACCTGGTAACATATCATTGTAAATAATCATAGGAATGAAAGTAAAGTTAACCTAGTTAACTTGCCATATGTTTCATAAACTTAAATTATTTCATAGAGTTATACTACTGGTATCTAACATGCCCGTTGTGTACTTTTGCCGAACATTCTGTTGCACATCAGTCTTTGGGATAGCTTGAATAACAGTCAATACTTATCCCTTCATTTGTTTACCAGTAAGAGCAAGCATCTCAAGTTTTGGTGGCTCTGAAATGCAACACATACACAATTTCAATGGAAAAGTAAGCCACGAGCTACAATTAGCAATCAGTAAGCAGCACGCTGCAAAAAAGTAGACATAACCAAAAATTTTTAAGATTTCAATGAGTAGACATAACCCAAATTTCATCTCTTACCTTAGCTAACACTTAATCTTTATCTGATAAAACTTTATTGATCTTTTGAAATCAATGTTAATTAGAACTTTATAGTAAAAACTAAAATTCAATATAAAAAGAATGATCATGTAAAAAAAATGTTAATTACAACTTTATAGTTCTCCTTTGGTACTTACCCTTTTTATCTCAGTTTGAGAAACACGAGTCATATGGTGTGGAAGTTCCAACTTCTGTAGATCCTACACATTTCACATAAATATATCAACAAAATAACTTTTATCAAATTAGCATATATTTTCTTTTTTTGGCATGAGACAACATACCAGCTCGCCAATTAAAAAAACATTTTTGCCACCTATTACATAGTGGCCTTGTGTCATATCACAATAAAGATCACCGACTGTTATTCGTTCACAACGGGCATAAGATTGTTTGAGATCCCACGAGGATCCTCGCCAATGTGATGACTTGGGTGTGCACCAACATGGTTAAAGTATAGCAACAAAATAATTTTCCATTTAGAATCCGAAGTATATATGTCTCGGCATATCTCCTCGATCATCAACTGTAAGGATTCATTCCTATTATTAAACCGATAAACCATACTTCAAGTTGACCAAACAAATAAAATGTTGACCAGTTCATACCTTGGTTCATCCATATGGGCTCGTTGCAGATAATGGAAACTCTTTGTTGCACGGTACCTTCTTTGGCCAGCCATAAATAGTGGCTGATGATGAAAACACGAGCTGAAAATTTTGAAAATAAAGATCGATTAATAACTGTAAACTTAAACTCATAAAAAGATTTGAAAAGTTATGATGAACACGTAATAGTGAAGTACCTTATTGATTCCATAGACATTCATAACTCCAAGTAGACTTAAAGTACCAATGAAATTGTTGTCATATTACATCAAGGGCTTCTGCACACTTTCAGACTGCCTTTAGTCCAGACTAATAAATCATTGCATCAAACCTGCATAGTTTGCAAGAACCTCACACAATGACATGGTATAAGAAGAATTTATTAAAAAGTAACTTACTTTGTGTAAGCAAATAGCTCATCTAATGCAGGCTTATCCCATATATCAATCTGTAGTGAAGAAATTATATCAGAACCTATCTTGTTACTTATTTGAAGTATTACAATCTACAGTGAACAAAACGTCAAAACCCAATAGCCAACATTCAAAATATTCCATCTTAAACAAAAAAAGGATATCAAAATAATTTATGTGGAAGCTTCTATTGTCTTTTGTTTTATATCATCACTTTTAGAAGTATTTGATTTGCACACGATCATGCCATCATATTACACCAACAATATAAATCATAGTTGCATACCGTATGATCTATTGGTGTACCAACTATAAGCTCAAATATGTAACTACCATGCTCATATGTGTGTGTGCGTGTACATACATACATAGAGAGAGATAGATAGATAGAGACCTTCCATGAATGTGGTTTAGGTATCAAGGAGGGCAAGCTTCACTATTTAGAGTTTTCGGTTTGGGTATCAAGGAGGGCAACCTTTAGATAATTCAAAAGAATGGTATCTTAAGCAAAACTGACAAGAATAGTATCTAAGATCATGCAAATTCATTATTTAGAGTTCTTGATGAATACATTTACAAAGAATTGCATGACAGCCACTGATATAGTTGCCAGCATAAAAATCTATATCATCATTAAAAAACAATCCCAAACACCCATAAATTCAGCAAGTCCTACTTAATTTAACTAATGGCCATATTATAAAAGCAGTTCAAGGGTTCAAATCATGGAACCATTTCAAAACTAAAGTATGTAGTGGGAAATAATGGATACTTAATAACTACCTTGAAGGAGAGAAATAGTAATAAGAAGACCTGACGTTTATAAAAGGATCAAATACAAATACAACTGTTACATGTAACTATCTATAGTTATAAGATAATAAGAACTTACAGGATGTCGAGGGTCAGCCAAAATGGGGAAAAGACCTCTAACAATAAGTGATTCCCTTGTCTGGCCATTCATTCCAAGAAAAAAAAAGAGTTAGCTATATATAAAAGAAGTTTGTTGTAACTAAGGATCCTGTTCAGCATGTAAAAAAGAAGAAGCAAACTTACTATTTCAGCATGCAGTCCATTTATACTCTCAATTTCCTGATCCAGTTCAAAGATCTGTAGACAAGAAAACAAATATGATCTACGTCAATAAGTTACTGAAAAAAAAAGTATAATCCAAAACCAAAAAGAAAAAGGAACCTGATCCCTTCCGAAACCAAAGCCTCAATCATCCATGCCGCTGTTTGTAAGTGTTGTCATTGAGATTGGGCCTATGGTGGGATTGAGACCGTATTGAGCAATAGCCTTTTATGCCATGTTTGTAGCTCGGCGTATGTCATCAAGTGCACAAGTTGACTCACAAACAGAGTAAATAATTTCTTCAGCAGCAAGACCTCCAAGAAGTGTAACCAAACATCCTCTTAGTTCATCCACAAAAAGAAAATACCTATCCTCGGTAGTTGGAGGAGTGTAAGTAAATCCTAACGCCCCTCCTGATCGTGGTAGTAGGCCTCTTGAGCAAACCATCGTTAAATCTTTGACACAAATCTTCACATTCTTTCTGCAAAAAATGAAAAAACAATCTTATGGTATTAATATATACATACAATTGATGAATACATTGTAGAATCCAAGATCCGGACTCAACTAGGGTATGAATAACATTGATTGATTGATGCACAGCGGAATGATAATAACACAATCAATATTACTAATAAGGTTTTCTTTATTAATTAAAACAAAGAAACTAATAACTACTAATATTATTACGCTCTATGCGTTTGATCAGACTCTCATTAGGAGATGTCTTCTATGAAATGGATGAGTAAGTAACCCTAGACGCCATCCCTCTTTATATAATAGAGGGAGGTTACAAACCCTAGCTTACTAGAAAAGCTAACTATTACATATTAGGCCCTCATTGTTTCTTCTTTCTTCATTCTTGCTCGTGGTTTTGTAATCATCAAATCTGTAATTCCCAACAATCTTCCCCTATTTGATATTACAAAACAACCTGTATAAAGAAACAATGCTAAAACATGTCATCACAAATAATAAGCTGCACATCATGAATCTTCTTCCCCTTTTTGTAATCATCTAATAGGGGTCTTGTGCAACTCGTAGACGCTTCCCCTCAAGTGATGCATGTAGATGGTAAGTATATAAACAATATGCTTCCCCTTAAAAATATACTAACCATCTGCTTGAATCGTGAACTTAGTAGCAGAGATCATTTTTTCCTTCAGTGCGAAAAAGACATCATTAAAATGTCTTTGAATAATTCTTGTAGTCAATATATGCATGGCGATTACATGCAATGGCCGATAGTCTCAGTGAGCTCAGACGGATCAACCAGAAACCACTCAATGCTTATGATTATTCTATTTTAATAATCATATCATGAACTGTATGGTATCATATGCCCCCCAAAATATTTGTAAAAGAGCGTGTAACTGTTCCAATCAAGAATTATATCATGCACTGAATCTCCAAAACAACCCATACACATCATCATTGTTCAAAAATCCAAGGGCGTCTTTGGACCTAAAATACAATATCAGCAGAAACCAACCCGCAGCAACCGAAACTATGCTATCAGCAGAAACTGATCAGCAGAAATACCTTTTTTTTAACAAAAGAAATAAAGTGCAACAGCAGCAGGAAACGATCAGCAGAAACCAGAAACCGATCAGTAGAAATGAATCAAAATATGCAGCCAGTAGGAACACCAAATCAAGCCGAAAATATGTTAATTACTAGGGTTCATCGTTGAATAAAAATTCAATTCACCAAGACTAGTAAAACATTAGAAGACCAACTGTCAAGATCAGAATAAACATATACAACAACCGATCATGAACAATATAAATGTTATCCGACCAGAATTAAGTTCCCACGCTGCCTAAATAACAATACTCGAACCAATACTACGCCGTTTCAATGAATAGCAGAAACAGGAATAATAACACTGACCAAATGGGCCCCTGTCTAATCACAAGTAGGAATAAAATGAGGACCCATTATTATCACGCAACATCAGCAGTTCTACCCATCAGCACTATCCATGACATCCTATAAGAGATGAGCCCCACCATCTGAATATGATTGACCGTTACAATTTGACCCATCCGTGTAAACAATAAATGAATCATAACAGTGAACCCCACATCAAATAATTCATGCGTCTAACCCATGAGATCACAACCAATCATAAACTCTCATCATGTGAACACAAATGCAAGTGGAAACCATTGCGTTGGGACCCTCAACAAACACTTCATATATCAACGAAAGACATCATCAGCAGTATCACGTGGCCATCAGCAGCAATAAGATACGAAGTACCAATTAAAAGAAATATCATATGAAGACATACCGTAACAACCCAACATCGTATCTTAGCAAATCCTATCCAACTTGCTATAATATTCAACCCCCATTAAAATATTATTGATATTGAACACAACTATCAAAACGTGTATACCAATATGAGGTCATAGTCCGAATATCTTGCATTAATTAAATATATATCCCCATCACCAATAATAACGCACCAATATATCACGTGAATATCAAACCAGAATAACAGCATGATGTATTGATTGAAAAAGCACCAATGAGAATAACGCATCAAGGTTAGAATCAGTGAGTTACCTTTACGTTATCACAAGAATAGAGGACACGTACAGCAGTAATCAATATAACGCCCGAATCTGCTTCAAAATAGCTTCTTTTTGTCTGCTGCCTCCCTTCTTATCAAATCTGCTGCATAAACCCTAATTACATGAAAACCTTATAAACCCTAGATTGAGAGCCACGAGGCTCTGATACCAATTGTAGAATCCAATATCCGGACTCAACTAGGGTATGAATAACATTGATTGATTGATGCACAGCGGAATGATAATAACACAATCAATATTACTAATAAGGTTTTCTTTATTAATTAAAACAAAGAAACTAATAACTACTAATATTATTACGCTCTATGCGTTTGATCAGACTCTCATTAGGAGATGTCTTCTATGAAATGGATGAGTAAGTAACCCTAGACGCCATCCCTCTTTATATAATAGAGGGAGGTTACAAACCCTAGCTTACTAGAAAAGCTAACTATTACATATTAGGCCCTCATTGTTTCTTCTTTCTTCATTCTTGCTCGTGGTTTTGTAATCATCAAATCTGTAATTCCCAACATACATGAAATAAAATTGCTGCTAAAGCTACTTAGGTACTATTATAGCTAACACTTAGCATAGGTATCTCCGACGATAGCAATCTCCGGTTCGCTAAACGTGCTTTTATATTGAAGTATTTATACTGCTGACCACAAATGCTATATTGATATACACTCTTAACTTTTATATTGAAGTATTTGTACTACTGACTACAAATGAACCAAAAAAAAAAACATCTTTAGATGTACAAGAGACATAGTGCAACACCTAATATGGAACAAATGATAAAGCACGTTAACCATAAATCATAATCATTTTGGAAGTTTAGAGGAGCGCAAAAATGACTTTAAGCAG
Source organism: Chrysanthemum makinoi (assembly GCA_910596185.1). Lineage (NCBI taxonomy): Eukaryota > Viridiplantae > Streptophyta > Magnoliopsida > Asterales > Asteraceae > Chrysanthemum > Chrysanthemum makinoi. The sequence goes on along the minus strand of OU343221.1, from coordinate 31,225,868 downwards.
ATATTTCACATTACATAGAAGCAAAATTGCAGTCGATGAGATTTTCTAAGAATTATGTGCAATATTAATTCACTACGTACCAACAAAAAACATTGCTATGCGTATTTCTCGCTGAGCTCATCGAATTTAAATTCAATATAATGAATGGCGCCAGTTATCAGAACCAAAGCAGCGATATATAACAAAACACATATACGGAACATTGCATTGAGTCCCCATGTGGCAACGATTATTTAGAGGTCCCTTAATCTGAAGCACTATAACAAAGCAACCAAAATTTGAACAACTATGTTAGGTGTAACTAAGATAAAAAATAAAGAGAGAAACAACATAGAAAATGACCCAACTAATTATCTATATGCAATCATAGAAATAACAAAGTAGATGACAAAATTGAAAAGTTTAAATTATCCATAATATTAACATTTTTAAAACAGTACTACATAAAGTGACCCAATTAGTGATATCTTGTAAGGAATCATAGAAACCCTTGTGCAACACTTACCATCCAAATGAACCAACTTAGGGAGTAACTAAAATTATTCAAAGGTATGTTTCAAAGGGGTCAACGATAGGCTACATACATAGAGTTCTTACAGAGATTCGAAACAATATGAACATCCTTATTCGAAAAAAGAAAATACAATAGCTCCAAAACAAATATGAACACACAATTCAAAACAATTATAATGAAGCTAAAGACCGACAATCATCAAAGAATTACAACCATTCATTAATTGAATCAAATTCGAAGAACAATATAGGTAAAACGCACCATAGGCCCAATCTCAATGGTTTTAAATTAACGCACCATCGGTGATTGGCAAAATAAAATTGGATCGATTATCTTCGTGGGGTTTTTTTTTTTTTTTTTTTTTGTTATGATCCATTAGGTAACTGGAAAAAGTGATTCGGGCGTTAGCTCTAAAGGGTCAAATGAGCCAAATGAGAAGATATAGTTTAAAAAAACAGGTCAAATGGGTTGAACATGCCAAAAGTCAGGAAGGAAACAATGAGTCTCACAGTTCTAAACATTAAATTACTTTATGAGTCGAAAATACCTAAAATTGGATTTGTAGGTTCATTTGCAAAAAGGGCTTTGGCTAATGCCCCTCCCTCCATCAAAGCAACAGGAGTGAGATTCATTCTATCAACCTGGGCATCAATGAACACAAGAAACAACATAAAAATATGACCAACAAAAATGTACAGACAATTCAGGCATAAAAAATTATATATCCAAGAGTAAAAAAATGTTTCATGCTCCATGAAATAAGCAATTCAGGCATAAAACATAAAGGAGCAAAAAGAAACAGATTTGCCAAGAAAGATTTACCTCATCATCATCTAGAATTCCAGATGCTAGTGCTTTGTAAATCTTTGACATTGTTCCAACCTTGTTGAACTCGTTGTCATATTTTCTGCCCAAAGAGAGAATTTATTAGCAAGACGCCGATATGACCAAAAACACAATCTTGTCAACTAAAAATTTGTATTGAATAACACAATCAATTTATTCAATAATCTAATATAAGAAAAATCAATCATGCTACTAACAAATTAAATACATATAACCAAAAAGATTAGTGATGAAATTGATAACTTACCTCATCCAAGAGAAAATATAATAAAAATAAAAACTAAACTACTCCATGATTGATAATGAAAATCGAATTAGGGTTTCATCAATAGAGATCAATTACCTCATGATTTTTCAGAACTTGTGGTGGATCTTTGACGAATCAACACTTTTTTAATTCATCGTGGTGGCGTGTTTTTTGTTTCTGCGGATCCGGGTTTTAGGGTTTGTGTAATGATTTTTTTGATTGATGATTGTGAATCATATTTGTGGTTTATGTAAAGACTCTTGATTGATGAATCAATTTGGTGAGATTTTTTATATTAGATTAATTTAGGTTTTGGGGAGCGGGTTTTAATTGAAGATCGATTTGGGGGGAATTGGATATCTGGAATTGGGGGTGATAAAATTAGGGTTTGATTATGGATTGTGATTTTGATAGCGTATGTTCTTGGATACAAATTTCAATTAATTTCAATCATGTTGACATGAATATTTCCTCAACCAATACTTTAGAAACTGATGGGGAGTTTAATGCTATGAGGGAAAAGAGGATGATCGGACGGTAGAGGGAGTTTTGGGGTGTGAAATGCCAGGTGTTATTTTTTTAGAATTTTGAGGGGAGATTGGATTCAAACAAACCCGCCCTTATATAAAGGGGAGATTGTAATCTATTATCATAGGAGTTATTAATCGATGTGTTTGTGTTATATACTATTGTTAAATGTTTTTAGTTAGTTCGTATCTTTTGTTTTCAAATATTATTTATAGCTGTTACTTTTTATTGCTTTTATCATCTCAGTGTGCATATGTGTTATTGAGACTGCATATGTGTTTTTACAGTTTTTGGTAAATTTGAAACCTTCTATGCATATGTGTTTTTTTACAGTTTTATGAACTTGTTTCTTTTACTTAATTTTAGTTGTTATGAAATGATTGTGCAAATGTGTTTTGTTAGTTGTTATAATTAAATAATTCGTCTAATTGTTTGCGGTTACATGTATGAGTATAATGAATAATATAAAGAGTGCACATACGTATATATAAGGGTAATTTCCTAAACTATAAGTCAACTGATTCTTGTTCATATGATGTTATACTTGTATGTAAAAGTGTATTTGTCATTTTTTCGTTTTGTTTTGTCTTTCTTTTCGTCATTATAAAATAATTGAATTACGTGCATATGTGTTTTACGGTTATAGTGCATGTGTATTTTATGGCTAGTAAAAAATCAATGAAAAGGGTTTGTGTATGTGTTTTATGGCCTATAAAAAGTTAATAAAAGGGTGTGCATATGTGGTTTTAGCGTTGTATAAAATCAAGATAAGAGTTATGCATTTACGTTTTTCGAGTTGTATAAAATCAAGATAAGAGTTATACATATATGTACAAACTGGTTTTATGGCTGATACAATATCAATAAAAAGAGTGCATATCTGTTTTCATAGTTTCTAGTGAAGTTGATGCCGTATGCGCATATGTGTTTTTAGAGTTTTCTAGTTTAAATGTATTGTAAGTGTATATATGTTCTTATTTATGATGTGAGGATTTTTATTTATTTATTTATTTTTTTTTTATTTTTATTTTTTTTAGTTCTAATTTAAGGGTGCACTTGTGTTTTGTGTTTTTTTGTGTTTTGTGTTTTGTGATTTAAGGATGTATTGAAAGTGCATATATGTTCTTATTTATGATAAAAGTTTGCTCATATTCTATTTTATAATTTATGTAACATGTTGAATGCTAATTGATGGTGGCAGGTTAGTTGACGTGTGGCTGTTAGCACAAAATTGTATTAGTTAAGACGAGCGAGACGATAAAAACACATGTGTACAAGGATTAAAAACACATGTGTAGATTTCATGGGTTCTTGAATCAGACGAGGAATACAGCATCGCGGGAAAAGATGAACCAACTGTTAAAGACATTATATTGTGCACATATGCACGCTTCATGTATTTGTAATAAAACATATTTATGTAAATTTTTTTAATAAAGTTTTCTTGTTTGTATTAAATTGCATAAATCTATGAATAAAGTTTTGTTGTTTGTATTCATATTTATGTAATATTTTTTAAAGATACATGTGTAAATATAAAACACCTATGCATAAAAAAAATACAATTATCACATAATGCAAAACACATGTGCAAAAAATGTTTTTTAAACAACTATAATGCCAAAAAAAAAAAAAAAAAAAAACTAGAATTTGGGGAACTAAAAAAACGTTTTTTGTAAAAAAAATCAAAAAATAAATAAAAATGTATTTTTACCATTATACCCTTTTTAATTATATAATTAAATTTAATATCCAAAAAAAATCTGATTGGTTAATGTTGGTTCTCGCAATTCTCACAATTTATTTCGTTCTGAAAAGAACCTCACCCTATTTTTATGTGCATTGACTTGTAATATTTATGCATGTGTGATATTTTAGTGATCAAATAACATAAAAAGTATAAATAATTATACACTAATTATTATATAGTATTTTTTTTGAACGGTGACTTTCATTTTTGGATTAAGATCACACCCACCAAACAATGAGCCCTAATCTACCACGTACCCAGACCTATGTTGTCCTAAACGGTTCCACGCTGGATGTGAGGGGACTCAAACTGCGTTTTTTCGCCGGAAACATACGACTCCCACAATTTAAATCGCTGGAGTAACGGCTGGAAGAAAACCGGGGCCGGCTTGGATTCGCACATGCGCCCCCACATAGTGGATACTCAGGCTCTCCTCTCATTGCTAAATCAACGAGCTTGTAAATGAGGACTTTCCGGACGGTCACCCATCATGTACTACTCTCACTTGTGGCTCGCTTAATTGCTTAAGCTCCAACAACTAAACCACAAGTCCCATGATTATTATATAGTTTAATGCTATGTGAGTTTACCCACCACAAAACATGCTATCAAAACAAGCACTCTTTCCAAACGTTGGCAACATCTTTGGACTTTACTTCCTAATCTTATTTTCATAGCATACGAAGATGTCAATAAAAGAGGATATTATGATCATCATGCACTCGACGGCTACTTTTCGTTTATCGACAAAACCTTAACTCAATGTCCTACACATGTGAACCTCAATAAATTTAAATTTCTTATGAGAAATTACCATAGTGACTTCAATACTCAAAAAACGCAAATCAATAGCTGGATTCGTTATGCTATTACTCGTAACGTTCAAGAGGTTGATATAGATTTATGGTGTACTGGAGATCAATTTAGGTATGATAATGATTTTTTTTTCAAGAATTTATGTGCTACTCGGATGAAACTGACGGGATGTGTATTTATTAATCCTATTTGTGCGATTAGTTGGGAAAAACTTAAGTGGTTGTGTATATCAGATGGAATATTATATGAAGATGTGATTGCAAATATATTATCAGGAAGTCCTTGTTTGGAAACTTTGGAGTTGGATAATTGCTTTGGTTTTAAGTCGATTAATATTACTTCAAAGAGTGTTAAGAACTTCGTGTTCTCTAATTATGGTTGTAATATATCTGGGGAGGATTATTATATAGATAGTATCGAAATCAATGCTCCGTACATATTGTCACTGAGAATCGAATATTATATGGTTTTTGCGGGAGCTTTTGTCGCTTAATGTGTCTTCGTTAGTCAAAGCTGACTTAAATTTTTGGTCTGACTTATCTCTAGATGATGAAGAAGAAGAAGAATTGCTTAAAGGACTTTTACAAAGCCTTGGCCATGTCAAAAAAATTACACTTGGAAATTCTAATTTAAAGGTACTCAGCTCCCGATTTTCCATAAGAATCTCTTACTTTCCCCGTCTATTTGGGTTGGTTATTTGTTAAGGGGTTTGATTGCAAGTTTTAATATTGGTTTTCCCTTTATAATTAGTTTTTGCAATGCTCTAATAAACAATAATGTTCCCTTCACAAAACTGGTAGGTTCTTTCTCGTTTGGAAGCTAAAGGTTTCCAGTTTTTTGAGGGCGCAGATGATAGTGATTGAGTTGAAAAAAGGAGACAAACTTATTTGTTATGGCTGAAAGTGATTGAGTCTTAGTTGATAGTTTTAAGTAGGTTTAGCGAGGAAGTGTGTAATGGATGTTTGCGTATGTTTACAATCAACTTGGCTTAAAACATGTTCTGGTTTAGTGAAGAATGCAATGGATTTCTTATGCTAACAGAAGATGGATAGTAATATTCTCTTGTTGTCAAGTGGCATTTAACGCTTTGCGATACATGTTCTGTTTCTACTATTATACTGGGATACATTTCTTTTTATCATGACAAACGCAGATACCCTATAAAGGCCAAACCTCAAATGCAAGGTGGTTAGCCTGATCCTTTGATATTTCGTGTTGTATCATGGTTTACTAAAATTGTGTAAGTGTATATCTGCTACTCCCTTGAAGGTATAGAGTGACGCTCTTGTGTATGTGTAAGTGTATAACTTCATTGCCTACACCTGCGTTATTGGGTTGGCTTTAGCTAGTCATTCTCCCATCATGTTAGATTTTAGCAGTCTATGCCTATGTTAGATCTGTCATATGTTTATAATATAATATTGTTAGTTTGAAAAGTAGCATGATCATTGCAAAACCTTTTAAGTGTATCTCTAGGATTGTAAGTTGTGGTTTGAGTTGTGTATAAGGGAGACCTAATGATAATATAATTGGAAGTTTCATCAGCTCGTATATGGTTGAGTACACCTGCCTAGCTAACTGTAGACCGCTGTTTATAAGGATGAATGTTCATCTCGTAGTCCCTCATAGTCTACGGAATCAGGAAAATCCAGTTTGTGAGTTTATTTTAGTATTTTATTTGCAACAGATATAGATTCTAATCATATGATTGGTCTCTATGTTTATTTTCTCATTGTATTGGATTGTTGTACGATACTTGCTTTCCCTCCTGTGGAAACATTGGTCTCTAGTTGAAAAACAAGCAACAATTTGATCATTAAGCATGTTAAGATAATTAGAGGGTGTGTTTGGGTTTGACGTGCGTTTTTTGCAGAAATAGTTATGTTCATAATCTTAATTAGTTAAATTAAGTCATGTATAGCTATTCTCTGCCTCATTTTTTAAAAGGGCAAATTATTCAAACCTAAATCACCTACTATATCCACTAGCAGGGGACCCGTGCGTTGCGGCGGCGGGTACCTGTGATTAAAGTTCAGGCACCAACAAAATAACAATGACGTGTTGATTAAACGGAGAAAAATAAGAAGAAAATAGTCCCATTCCGGCCCGGTTCACCCGTTTTTACATGTGTAATTATTGTCTGCCACTACTTTGTGTCGATCTTAGTTTGAATTATTTTGTATCACTTTCACATCGAGTAATGGATGTTGGGATGAATCCACATTTAGTCAGCTAATCAAAACTAGTTAGGGAATACCTTTCCATTGTTTAGAAGTTTTTATTTCTTTTTTTAGTCACTCGATCGTTGACACCTTTGGAGGAGCAGGAAATACTTGTATTACAACCAAGGTTTACCCAACATTCACCGACCGGAGAAGAAAGGATTAAAAGTCATATGTTGCAACAAATATGTTGCAACAAATGTGCTAACTGCACAAACAATGTACGGACAAGTTAGTTCTACATAGGCTATGAACGCATGATTGGTCATATATTTAATGTAGACCAATATCTTTTACACATTCTCATGGCCACAAGTCGATTGTTTATATTAGCAAAAAACATGAATGCACTTCATTTCATTCAGCTGTTGACATAATTGTACTGTCATGATTTTTTTTTATATGCAAGTGTTACATGTCACTTGGATGGAAGGGTTATACAATAGAGAACAATTATTGTGCAAGTGTTGTACAACGCAATTCTAGCGAAACATCTTATATAAGCCTCCTTATGAGGTCAAATCATAGAATATTCCCTTGTCCACACTTTTTTGAAATACAGTTTTTTGTCGGTTTACATTAGTATTCGGCGGTTTTAAGCGTTTGACTTATTAAACTTTATATTTATTGTTCGCATTTTCAGTTTATAGGCGATATAAACAAAATTATAAAAAAAAATAAATAAATAAATAAAAATAGGGGGTCAATCTAAAAAGTAAGTAGCCCGTACATATAACCCAAGCCTTCTAAACTGTTTATGTTCAATGGGCTGCCATTGACCGGTCGTACTTATGATTTATAAAGTGTTTTTAATTTTCTTATTATTATTATTATTATTATTATTATTATTATTTATTTATTTATTTATTCTACTCGTCGAAATTATATAGTCTTATTGACTTTTTGTCTTTTCTTTTTAACTTTTACCTGGCTAAATATTTTTGTTTGTGTTATATAATAGTTGATGAAAAATATATTAATGAAAAATCATTTAAAAAACAGATCCATTCGTATAATTTAATCAGTATTATATATTGTGAACAAAATATTTAAATCAAAGTTGTAAAGCAAAAAACCCGATAAGGTATAATTTTGGAGAATATTATTATTTTTTTTGCTGCAAATATGTGAACGTTGGCTATCTTAAATCTATACAACCATTTTGGCATCTGAATTTGTATGGACTAGGCAAACAAACTACAAAGCCACTTTTACATGGTATACTTTTTTATGATTGTTTGCATGAGTTTTTAATATTATAAAATAACTCATGAAGCTAGCCCGCTCACTCGAGACGGGTCATGAAGCTAGTTTTTGTTATGTTGTATCCGTACCTTATCTATATCTATACTATATTATATAAAGGATAAACCTATCTTCTATATTCTTGAAAGTGAAAAAATAAAAAACTACTCCGTATATATTGTTATTATAATTTTCATTTATAACATATAACTGATATCATTTTCATTTAGTTTAAATCGTGTTTAATCACCAAATTCTTAAACTTTTATTATTTTTCGTTTATAACCCATAATTTTTTTTTATCATTACAATAGTCTGCCGCTACCAAATCCTTATTCTTGCTGCAATGCTAAATGCGGTATTATTATCTATACTATATAAAATGGAAAAATGGTCAAAGTGGAAAAAGTGAAAAATGTTGAAAGTTGAATGTTGAAAACATGGTCAATGGAGGAGAGAGAAATAAAAAATAATTAATACTCTTATTAAAACACCCTTACTTAAAAGTACAATAATTTATTCACATGTACATTAAACATCTACCAAATTAAAAGCCAATTGAAACCGACTAAGGGTTGGCCCATTGAAACCGATACCGGTTTGACTGTTAAACCGAAGCGATTGACCGGGCGCTTCAAACCCGTTGATGACCCGGTTTAATTTGACATTTTTCGACCAACCTATCGGTTTGACTCGGTTTAAATCGACGCATTTTTTATCGGAGGTTCAGCCAGTTGAACCACGGTGAAATCGGGTTTCAAATTTTTACAAAATTATATGAGAAATGATGAAGTAGTTGTGGAACCCGTACAATTTTTGAAAGAGAGACCAAATAATTATAGTTTTTGGTTATTTTGCTTTGACACATGTAATTTGTCATTTGTATAATGTTATTTTAAAAATGTTGCTCTTGCACCATTTAAGGGACTAGCATATAAGAATCGTCGTTTAAAAGTTAATATATATTGTATATAAACATTAAGTGTATCAATAATGTTATGTTTAGCGATAATTATTTGTACATCAAAACAAATAAACTTTGAACAATGCATAAATATCTATACAAATTGATAGTACAAAATAATCTTATATGGTGATATCCAATTTGCAAAGTTACAATTTTAAAAGCCACACACCAAATGATAAACGTTACACATAAAAAAAAAATAGTTATCACTGCTTAAATTAGCCGAAACAAAAAAAGCGTTACAGCGTGTTGGCTATCATCAAACTACAATATAATATTATTTGTCAGTACATATCTGCTTCTTTAATGCTTGAATCTATTATTACTAAAAATCTTAATAACTTAGACGTCCTATTAGAAATATCACTTGCTTATTGCCGTCGACTCATAATTTTTAAAACTATATATATTTATCTTTATATACAACCACGTCAATTGTAGTTATTAAAGCTTGATTGCTTTAATCTTTCTGAAATCACAGTTTGTTGAAATTGATTAAATGAACTTTCATGACTGAAGCGTAATGGCGGTAAATATATAATAAAATACTACTAACTTTACTCATAGTGTCCTGTAAATTAAAATTCCGTTTTATAAATATGGAAGTTGGGCATCAATCGAAGAATAATTGTACTAAAAGTGCTTAATTATAACACACTTGGGCTAACAAAACCCAAAACAAATAAAGTAGGCATGATTCGTAGACCTATTTATCGTATCTCTTCATATATACTTACCCTAACCATATAACGTACATCCAAACATACACACAATTCTCACCCGTGAAAGTTCATCTTGAAACCCTAGCCAAGAAACCAGGATCCTTCAAAGCGCTCTCATCCCTAAACGCCGTAAAATCATGGACGGAGAAGAAGAAGCAGAAGATAAAATAAGTTCGTTACCAGATTGCTTACTACTCGAAATCATCTCTCGTTTACCCACTACAAAACATGCTATCAAAACAACAAGCACTCTTTCCAAACGTTGGCAACATCTTTGGACTCTACTTCCTAATCTTATTTTCAAAAAATTCAAAGATGTCAACGAAAGAGCATATTATTATCATCAAGTACTCGACGGCTACTTTTCGTTTATCGACAAAACCTTAACTCAATGTCCTACACATGTAAACCTCAAAAAATTTGAACTTCTTATAAGAAGTTATGATAGCTTCAATACTCGGCAAAAATCGCAAATCAATAGCTGGATTCATCATGCTATTACTCGTAACGTTCATGAGGTTGATATAGAGTTATGGGATAACGGAGATCGGTTTAGGTGTGATGATGATGATTTTTTTTTCAAGAATTTATGTGCTACTCAGATGAAATTGACGAGATGTGAACTTATTAATCCTATTAGTGCGATTAGTTGGGGAAAACTTAAGTGGTTGTGTATATCAGAAGGGATATTATATGAAGATGTGATTGCAGATATATTATCAGGAAGTCCTTGTTTGGAAACTTTGGAGTTGGATAATTGCTTTGGTTTTAAGTCGATTAATATTACTTCAAAGAGTGTTAAGAACTTGGTGTTCTCTGATTATGTCTGTACTAAATATGGGGGGGATTATTATATAGAGTATATCGAAATCAAGGCTCCATACATATTGTCACTGACAATCAAATATAATATGTGTTTGCGGGGGCTTTTGTTGCTTAATGTTTCTTCGTTAGTCAAAGCTGACTTAGATTTTTCGTTATCTATATTAGGATTAGAAGAAGAAGAAGAATTGCTTAAAGGACTTTTACAAAGCCTTGGCCATGTCAAAAATATTACACTTGGATATTATACTTTAAAGGTACTCCATATTTTCCATAAGAATGTCTTACTTTCCCCTTCCATTTGGGTTGGTTATTTGTTAAGGGGTTTGATTGCTAGTTTTAATATTGGTTTTCCCTTTATAATTAGTTTATACAATTATACACATTGCAATGCTCTAATAAATAATAATGTTCCCTTCGCAAAATTGGTAGGTTCTTTCTCGTTTGGAAGTTAAAGGTTTCCGGCCTTTTGAGGGTGCAGATGATAGTGATTGAGTTGAAAAAAAGAGACTGGGAGGAACAAACTTCTTTGTTTTGGCTGAAAGTGATCGAGTCTTAGCTGATAGTTTTAAGTAGGTTTAGCGAGGAAGTGTGTGACGGATGTTTGTGTATGTTTACAATTGAGTTGGCTTAAAACATGTTCTGGTTTAGTGAAGAATGCAATGAATTTCTTATGTTAACAGAAGATGGATAATGATATTCTCTTGTCAAGTGGTATATAATGTTTTGCGATACATGTTCTGTTGAATATTCATATGCAAAACCTTCTCTTACATAAGAATACCAAGTAAACAGAGTCAAAACACATACTTATTTGTTAAAGTAGTAATATGGCAGCAAGATATCAATCACAGGCCTCAACAGATCCAAGGACATAGCAGCATCTTAAACCTGAACCAACAACGACAATAAACCGTGAAAGAGTGCCGTTGCACGGGAGAGACCCTTGTCCTTTAAGGACTTTACGTGCTCTATTTCGCTGAGAGCCTTCGATCGTAAAAGCCCCAGGATTTGATGTAGACACAACGTTGCATATCGACAGCGACCGAAGCAACTTAATGCCATTGGTGATAGACAGAAAACCATAAGAGAGTATCCAAACAATATTGGGTGAGAGGGACGTCATGTTGGTTTGTGTGTGTGTTTTCATGTGTTATTTATGAGTCTCTGATCTTAACGCTAAAACAACCATGAATATTTTATAGCTGGTACAAGTAGTTATAGATCGTGAGCTTTTATCACTTCACACACAAACCCAGAACAAACTCTTCCTAGGAAATCAAGTAGCTTGTATACTATGAACCAACTTTCTCCAAAAATATAGCTCCTACTTAGATCACCCACCATACCTCTCAAACTCTTAAGTTGGATTTACAAGTTTAACACTTATAAAATTATAAAAACTTCCAACCTCATAACAATTCCAACATGTTCTGTTTTTATCATGATAAACGTGCATGAGTCCGGATCAAATACAAAGCCAACAAAAAATAAAAAGGCTAAAAAGCCTTTCAAAATTCAACCGTGTCCCTTTTTATCAACTAAACAAAATTTTTCCATTTCTCCACTCTTTTCCCAACACGGATCCTTCAATCTCAAATCAAAATCTAACACCGTTGTCACCACCACCTTCCGGCGACCTCCGACACCTCCGTGCGTCATTTGCATCACTTCCGCCGAAGCCTTCGACGGTGGTTAAAATATAATCATCGTCATCAAATCAATCCTATAATCATCACCATCTTGATGTGTGCGTGCTTATGGTAGCGATGCTACTTTTGTTTTAGGTTGATCGGATTCACGATTGATGATGGCGGATGAGGTTGATTTTCAAGCGTGTGATTTTAATTTTGTATTTTTAAGTTTTGTGTGAAATAAATAAAAAATGAAAAAGGGCATTTGAAATTGTTGAGATTATAACTAAGGAAATGGGATTGTTCAGATACTTTTTTTTTTTTTCCTTTATAATTACTTTTTGTTTATTCTCCCATAATAACTAAGGGAAGCTTAAGTTGCTTGTGAGAGTTCATAAAGCTGAAAATGATCTAAAGCAACACGGTGCTTTTAATATGTAATGTTTAATTCATTAGTTTTGTTAATTGGTTTTAAAAAAAAAAAAAGGTTAAGCCAGTTTTAAACAAAATCAGTAATGTTAAATCAGTTTTTAAAAACCATAATGTTCATTAGAAAAATGATAATGTTCATCAATTTTCTAAGAGAAAAAATCATAATGTTAAATGAGTTTAAAAAAAACATAATGTTCATCAGTTTAAAAAAGCCATAATGTTCATCAGTTTTCTATAAAAAATCATAATGTTCATGAGTTTTCTAAAAATCATAATGTTAAATGCTTTTAAGAAAAATCATAATGTTCATCAATTTTCTTAAAAAATCTTAATGTTCACAGTTTTAAAAACGTAATGTTTCATAAAAAAAATCAATGTTACGTGGTTTTAAAAAAAATATAATGTTCATGGTTTTAAAAAAAAGTAATGTTTATCGGTTTTAAGAAAAATGTAATGTTAAGTAGTTTTTCTTAAAAGTTCATAATGTTCATCGATTTTCTAAAAATAAAATCATAACGTTCATGTTCACAGTTTTAAAAAAATCATAAGGTTCATGATATCTAAAAAATATCATAATGTTCATGAGTTTTCTTAAAAAACCATAATGTTCATGATTTCACAAAAATAAAAATCATAGCGTTAAATGAGTTTTATCAATTTTCTAAAACAAATATTTTTCGTCGGTTTTCAAAAAAAATCACAATATTTATTATTTTTCTAAATATTTGGTAATGTTTATCGATTAGATCATAATGTTAATTAGTTAAGAGTGGAAGCAAAAGTCGGCAAAAATAAGAGATGACACTTGTCACAATATGAGTGGCTTTTTAGACTTTTTAAATTATAGTCACTTTTTAGAGGATCCCAACCCAAACGTGCATACCCCATGAAGATCAAACCTCAAATGCGACGTTCTCTGAGAGAGGTTAGCCTGATCCTTTGATATTTCGTGTTGTATCCATGTGTATTACAATCTTCTAACAATTCACCTCATTGCTTTTTTTGTCATTTCCTATCTCATTCTTCTAATAACATATCACGGTTTACTAAAAATTGTGTCAGTGTGTATGTGCTACGACCTTGAAGTTCATGACCAGTTCAATTTGAACTTCATTGCCTACACCTGCGTTATTGTGTTATGTGCAGTGTGGATCATGCGAATCTTATGACTAATACGTTTCTTATGTTGGCTCTAGCTAGTCGTGCTCTCATCATGTTAGATTTTAGCAGTCTATGCATATGTTAGATCTGTCATATATGGATCTGTCATATATGTTTATAATATAATATTGTTAGTTAGAAAAGTAGCATGATCATTGTAAAACCTTATTAGTGTATCTCTAGGATTGTAAGTTGTCGTTTGAGCTGTGAATAAGAGAGACCTTTTGAGAATATAATTAGGAGCTTCATCAGTTCGTATATGGTTGCGAGTACGCCTGAATAACTGTAGACCGCTGTTTATAAGGATGAATGTTCATCTCATAGTCTTCATAGTCTAAGGAACCAGGAAAATCCAGTTTGTGAATTTATTTTACTTGCACCAGATATAGATTCTAACCATATGATTGAGCTCTTTTTTTTATTTTCTCAGTTGTATTGGATAGTTGTATGATACTTGCTTTCCCTCCTGTGGAAACCTTGGTCTCAACTTTAATTAGTATGTGTCCAATGCCTCAACCATTGACTACAACCAACAAAACAAGGAGTCATGATCCGCAAACTTATCAACATGAACAGTGTGGAAGAAACACACAGTTAATTAAAGAAGCTCAAAAGTGACCTTGTCAACCTAAACAAGCACTTGCATAGCAAGCTCATACAAAGGATCAGTCAAATGCATTCCAATTGTTGACCTACGGTACAACTCAAATGTAGTCATTCGTCTTCTTAATGAAACACCTGTTGATATCATATCCTCTCTGTAGCCAAAAACACTGATGTTGCATCATCTACTAATCAAAATATCATGATATACAACTCTACAAAACTGGCATCAACTCTAAACGAATACCAACATCCAACTCTTGCATCGTTTCAAACAAACAAACAGCCTCCTCAAACTCACCAACCCTTGAATAAGCCGCCATCATCGCACTCCACGAAACCACTCTTTTCCGCGGCATCTCATCAAACACCATCCTCGCACTCTCCACATCCTCATTCTTCCCATACCCGTCAATCAAACTAGTCCACACCACCACATCCTTAACCGACATTTCATCAAAAACCTTACGCGCATCCCCCATCTCACAATTCCCCCGGTAAAACTCAATCAAACCACTCCCAACAAACCCATCATCCCCAAATCCCAATTTCAAAACAAACCCATGTACCGAAATCCCAACGCGCTCCAAACCCACGAACCCCAAACCCAAACACGCCTTAATCAACGGCGAAAAAGTATACCCATTAGCTAAAAACCCAAACTTTAACATCTCCTTAAAACACACTACAGCTAAAAGACTTTCCCCATTCATCACATATATCCCCTGATCATTGTATTGTACATGAACGTGTTGCGAAATTTAAGGTTTTCAAAGATGGAACGAGCGTAGGAGAAGAAAGGGGGATTGTTGGAAGTGGTGGCTAAAGCTGAGAGAAGTGGGCCGATTGAGATCGGGTTGTCGGGTAAGTGTGATTTGATGATTTGGGCGTGAAGCTGTTTGAATTGAGTTAGGGTTTTGCATTTTTCGGTTAGGGTTTTTGTTGTAACGGTTTTTTGGAGCATTTGGAAATGGCGGGGATGCGGCGAGGTTTGTGTGGCATTTGTATGATAAGAGGTAGGGTGTCAAATTGGCGGACCCACAGACCCGATGTCGAGTTGCGAGTTAGTTTTTTCTTCAAAACAGATAGGCACGACCGATAATCGTTGGGCAGCGCCACAAAAGGCGAATCGCGTAAAAGATAGCTTTGTGTCACGATTTGATTAAAGGTCTTGTATTTTTCAGTTTAATGTATCAAACTTATTATCTTATGCAATCTAAGGATTTTTTTTACCTGCCATTCAGGTCACCGGTAATTTTTGAATGTGATGGCAAATGTTGCTAATGTGGCATCCTTTATTGGCAATTTTTATGATTCGGATTTTTGTTGGCAGCCAAACAACTCATAATTTTATCTAAACAAACATAGCACACACATTTAAACCTAAATCCAAACACTACCCTTCTTCAACCTTCATCCACCACCACAGCCACTTCTTATAGCAACATCCGCCACTGTTCACCACCCCCGTCATCCCCATCCACAACCATCAAAAACCCATTAATTAGTTAATTGAAACCCAAATCAAAAACCAACACACATACATAAAAACACCAAAAATCTGTTATATTGGATTTGTAAATCAATTATAAGCATAAACCGGTTTAGAAATCTGTTATAAATTAAAGGAAGTTATTGGCGCAATGGAGATATCAGATTTAGCTAAATAAGAATCTCAACTTCATTCTGTTAATATGTTATGAATTAATGCTTTTGTATAACGTTCATATGGCTGTTTTTCTTCCATTTGTAATAATAATAGGAAAACATGAATTGAATTCATGTTCTCATTGTGTTTATCCCGAAGAACATGACCTGGAATTATTTATGTGTGAGTATGGTGTAGCTTTTACTCACGTGTTTAATACAAAAGGTTCATTGTGTTTACTACACTTTGACAGCAAGCTACTCCGTATAATTCTTCAGGATAAGCTTTCCAATATATGTAACCATGGGGAGGTTGAACAAAAGAAGTGTTTGGATTTGAGTGTAATAAGAGCGGAAGGTGTGGGAATATCATCACACGCCGTCGTCCGACGTGTACCCTCGCCGTGGGCCGCCGCCACACCGGCCTATCTCGCCGTGGCTCGCCGTGAATCAACTCGTCATTCTGAAGACGAAGCAAGAATCTGACAAAGCAATAATTTTATTAATTGTTAATTGTGTATGTCTGTAATATGTGTGTGTGTGTGTAATATGTGTGAATGTGCAGGAAATTAAACAAGAAGACAATGTTTTTTCTTTTTATCTTTTTTTTTTTTGGACAGGTTGGAATTGGGCTCCAAATGGGTGGATTGGGCTGAAAAAAATTTTATTATTATTATTATTATTATTATTTTATTTTATTTTTTTTTTAAGATAAAAAAAATTTATAAAAAATGTTATTTATTATTATTGTGTTATGTATTGTATTTTTATTTTGAATGAAATTAATTTAGTTTATTTGAAAAATTGAATAAAACAAATAAAGTGGTAGTGGTAGACCCCAAATGAAGAGGTTGAGGTTTGTTATGAGTGGGGGGGTTGTTGTGGTTAGTTGTGAAGAAGTGGGATGCTGATGTGACGCTGAGGTGACACTGATGAAGAGGGTATGCCTCATCGTGACACCTTGTGCTCTAAGGAATATATGGGTGTTTGTCAATTTTACCTGCTGACTAGACTTATGTAACCTAGAAACTTATAATTGTCTAAGATTGCAACTAAAAAAAAGATTGATACATTAAATTGAGAAGAAAAATGATGAGTACCTTAAATTAAAATTAGACATAAGTTTAATACCTTTTTATGCGATTTGCCCCCTCTAAAAAGGGTGTGGTGTTTTTATTTTTTATTTTTATTTTTATTTTATTATTTTTTTTAAGTTAATGCGATCAAAAGGAAATGATCTCTGAGAAACTGAGAAAATATGATGTGTTTAGTTTTAATTTTTATACTCGACTTTTTAGTCACGGTATAAATTAGTTGTAAGTCGTGCACGTAAAAAGTTTATAAATGAATTAAATTTGTGTTAAATTTTATTTAATATACGAGCATATAAGAAGTTAGCACCGTTTAATATTTTTTGACTAAAATACACGGTTGGTCCCTAAACTAGTTCATGCGCATCGCGATGGGACAAACCTTGGCCTTATCATCGTGGGAGGACCAAAACATGGGGTTTATATGTCAAACTCGTCCCTTGACCATTAACGCCGATGTCAACGTTATGTTATTGAGGGCAAAACCGTCTTTCACTGTAGCGTACTCAATACAAATCGTTGTATAGTGTTTGTAGCTAGTATATGTCTGTGTAACACGGTTTGGTCGTCATTTATCATCCATCCCTAAACTATCCTACAAAAACAGTCTTCTACAAAACGATAATCGTTTCAACATGGTACGTTGCTGGTGTGGTAAGCAAGCTATTATTCACACTTCGTGGACCTCTGCCAACCCAGGGCGTCGATTCTTTGGTTGTCCTGTTGAAGTAAGTGCGTCTTAATATTTATTGTATTAGTTTGCTTTCGCAAGCAGCAAAGTACATTGTAAAAATGGTGGTTGTTTAATGACTTGTCATAATCATGAATAGGGGTCTTCTTGTCGGTGGATACGATGGTATAATCCTGAAATCTGTGCTCGTTCAAGAATGATCGTACCAAGCCTTTTGAGGGGTAGAAATGAGCTTGAGGCAAAATTAGTAGCTGCTCAAGGTGATGTGTGGAAGTGGAAGATTTACTTGGTGCTCAGTTGGATATTGTTCTTGATTGTTTATGCATTGGGATAACTTTTTTAGCTTTTATGTAATGAGGCGATATGGTTAATGTTCAGTATCTTGAATTGTAGTAACGTTGTTATGAAGTATTCAGTTTGGTTTGTTTTTTACTTTCAATGCCTTATGGGTATGCAGATGGTTAGCAATTTGTTTAGGTTTGACTTTTAATTGTCAACATTATTATGAGGTTCTGTTTTGCTTTGGTTACTTTTGATGCAAATTATTCACACATCAAGCTTAGTCAATCTATAAAAATACACAATAATGACATGGTTCTATAGTTAATGCAAATGGATATAATTTCAAATGCATAAAATTGCGTACTTTTCAAAGCATGAGAACTACAGTTAGACACACACAAGCATATGTTTTTAGATTACATAACTTGTCCATAGAAAATAAACTAGATGAAACATTGTCTAGCTAATTAGCATAACAGAATTGACCTATGGTGAGGCCATCAATCTTTCCAGTGCAGCCTGTTGCCTAGTCATTCTTCGTTTAGCAGACTAGGTTGAAGCAGAATCTGCTTGCACATCACTTGACTGCAGCTGAGAATCAGACTGTGATTGATCATGTTGTTGGGATTGACACTGGGATTGCTCATGCATGATGGGATCGGCAATTGCTTCATCTTGATATTGTTGGGATTGAGAGAGGGATTCATCTTGTATCCTAGAATCTTCTGTTGCTTCATCTTGATGTTGCTGGGATTGTGACAGGGGTGCATCATGTATGATGGGATCTTCAGTTGCTTGATCTTGATTTTCATATTGAACACCACTTCCTTGAATTGCACTAACTTGACTTTCAACAACACCTGTACCTTCAGCTTCTTTATCTGCTGCTACTTTGTTACCTTTAGGATGTGTCTTTTTTGCTGCAACTTTTGTAGGCACTTGTTTGACATTTCCCTTATTGGCAGTTCGACTACTTTCAGCTCCACCATACCCTAGACATGTTTTCCGGTTGTGTCCAGCAACGCTACAAATACTACACTTAACACTCTTCCAAGCCTTTGACAACTAACCATTCTTCACAATCTCTTCACTTTCAGGAGCTATCCTAACTCTTTTTCTACCTCTTGAGCTAGGCGGCTTTGTTTCGGATTTCGGTGGAACAATTGTTGTTGGCGCAATTGATTTTTCTCAATGTTCGCTGCTAGTTATAGGCTCGACATGGTGATGGTAGGTTGCCTCCCAACTGAGAAGGTGGTAACAAGGATGAGCCCATGTTTCTACAGCTCCTACTTGTTGCTCATTTAAAGCCATATTCCAATTGGTAGCTAGAGCATTCTTACATGGTAAACCTGTTATCTCCCATCTTCTGCAAGTACAAGACTTGTGTACAACATTAACTACACATTGGTAACCCCATGGTCCACTAACCTGAAACTTAGTTCCCCCATTCCATAAAATATTATATGTAACAGCCTCTTTCTTAATACCCTCTAGCATGTGTTGTGCGGTTGGTGTTAGTGGACCATCACTCTTCTCAATCACCAAAAGAACACGCATTATCCTCTTCATACATTATTCCCTGATGTATTCTAAGGCTGTAATAATTGGTTTGATTAAACCCTCAATTATTTTGTCATGAAACACTTGACACATGTTATTAAGTAACACATCAGAAGTAGTTCTCCCTAAAGATAAACAATAATAAACATGTATTAATTATAACTGTTTATAATGCATTAACAAATACAAATTAACTGAAACATAGATGACATACATGAAAAATGTGACCTTGACCAATGAATCGGTGGTATCTTACTTAACCAATCATGGGCTGGTTGATTAAATTTCTTGAAATCACCATAGCTTTCGAAGCTGTACAATAGTTGTGGTGTGCACATTTCTACAGATGCTCTTTGTAGGCCCTACCTTTCCATTGCAGTTTCATTTTCTCATGTATGCTGCTAATACAGAATCTGTGTTCTGCATCTTGAAGCTCGTATTGGTTGGTAAGTTGATTATGCACAGACTTGACATGAACCAGTGGATTAGTTTTAATTTGTGCCGTAATTTTCTTTGAGATATAGTGAAGGTCAAAAGCTCTGACTTCCCTTGATTGAAAACAAGTGTGTTGCTCATTATATGTTCTGACTGACCACGTACCTGTCTCACCATTCAATAGCCTTGGGCAGAGTATTTCTGAAGGGTCCTTTTGCGAGAAAGCAATGCATTTATACCCCTTACGCTTAATGGACTTCTAGATGGGCCTATATCCAGTCAGCACTTTCACTTGGGCACGAAAGTGGAACACAACCCTTACATCTGACCCTTATTCTTGTTTTGTCATTCTTAACAAAAAACAACTCCCTCCTAGTTTCTATTGAATGCTCTCTTACCTTAGTTTTGACATCTACTGCAGTAGGAAACTCGACGAGAATAGAAGAATGTGGTATAGACTCCATTTGCAAAGTCTGCATGTCGGAAAGAAACATACTCACTGCAAAAGACATCATCAACCATCACAGGTAAATCATTTTCCAAATGCATGTCATCACTTATATTACTGGTTGTTGCTTGATAAGTTCGAATTCGTAGTACAAATATTTTCCGAAGAAATACAAAGGAATGTATTTCCCGGGTCGTTCTCCCTGCGAAGGATGAATGGAGTTTATAACTCACATCGCGTTTTACGAGTTTTTGAATGGAAAATAGGGAGGATATTGGGATTCTGCACTACGATAATGAAACATAAACTAAAACGAGCTAATTAAGCATATAAAACAATAACAAAAAGCACAATTAACCTAAAACGCAACTACGGGAATTATTAAAAACGCGATTTAAAACCAAATTAAAGGGATAAAAGCTAATTTTGTAAAACGTAAACTAAATTTAACTCATAAAAAATTTAATTTGACAAAAAGAAACTTTTAAAACTCAAAACGTAAGAAAAACGTAAAAACGGGTGCGCTTTGGTAAAACCCGAGCCTAAAACGTAAAGTATTTGAAATAACGACCCTAGGAAAGTAAATTTATTTTTCCTGCGTAAAATACGACAAAATAAGTGTGACAACTCGTATTTTCAGGTCATTCATATGGACTAAGATTAGTCTACATTTCATTGACACCATTTGCATCTCATTAATTCATTCATGACATTTTATTTCACATTCATCGCGTAATTTTTTTATATTTAATAATCGTTATCGCGTGAGTTATTATTTTGAATATTTAATCCATTACTTTCAAAAATGATCCCGACATATTTTTATACTTACATTTAGTTTATAAAAACTATATTTTAGTTTTCCTAGTGTTTTGAATTTATTTCGTATACAAATCGTTAGATTTAAATTATTACGACGTTTTTCTTAAAAACTATACGATAATTTTTATATCACTCAAATTTCACAAGGAATGTATTTTTACAATTTTTATTATCTCATTACATTCTATTTTGACCTATTAAAAACTTACTTGTACCAAAAAGTTACAATTATCTACACTTTACTTACACTTTCTTACAAATTATACAAGTAAATATATATATACATAATAATAAAGAAAAAAAAAATTATTTGAGAAGCAAAGCCCCTAAAATCCGGTCCAAGGGGTAGGCAATAAATGACTTGGTACATTTTTTCTTTGATTGCATAAGTCTACACTTAACTTAAATATCATTTCATTCATTCACTTCATCCACTTTTTATTTTTTTCAACAAGTAAGTAAAATTTGGTTTCTCTCTTGTCTTCCTCTTCATAGAACCGGTTCTACCATAGGTGTTCAAGGGATCACAAAATTTTTACAAGTTCAAGTTATATACAATCTAGATAATACTCTTATTAAGATTTTGAAATAAAAATCTAGAGTATTTAGGCTAAACCTTGTTACTTGCACCTCATCATATTCACTTGTAAGCATGTTTCTTTCATTTTCATGTTTCCTTATCATCTCATATGTATCTTTTCATTTTTGGAGCAAACATGCAAGACATATGTGATTTATACCATTTTTACATGATTTTAGAGTTATATATATATATTGGTCATCCTATAATTATCCCCTTGGTATTCCTTGGTCTTGATGATGTCTAGGAACCCATGACACCCTAAGAAGGTGTATGGTAGGATTAGATTAGCTTTGGAGTTGATTTGAAGGGATTAGAATAGGTTTTGTCCGAGAAAAACTATTTTCGATAACTATAAATTAAGTTCTGTCCTTATTTCGATTTTCTGGAAAAACCGACTGTTGGTTCGACATTTTGGCCTTGATATTTAGAAAATATACTTTAAAACGAATCCGTGGCCGCTTGAACGGATTAAAACGGACTTATAACGAAGGAGGAATGAATTTTTCAAGTTGACGACGAAATATATATTTTTCAGAAAATTTCAGCAACATGTTTTTGATTATTTCGAGTCAAAACGAGCCTTAAGCTTCACAAATTATTTCGACTTATCAAAAATATATTAGTATACTTTGATACGAAGCTAAGGGCGTATTATACGTAAGCGAAAGCGACAAATATATGCGTTTTTCATAAAATTGCGAAACTCACTTTTTGAACAACAATTCGACAAAATCACCATCTTTAACCTTTATTATCTTTATGTTCGAGACCTTTTGGACGAAAACTCTGAACTGAAACTTTTAGATATCGATACAAACTTTCCAAAACCGTCGAGTTCGTTCTCTAACGATCGGCGTACACGCCACGACTAGTTTTCCAAAGCTATTTTTATCACTTTCATGAAATTTCCGACGACATTGTTTTACGACGAAAAGTGATAATTTCACTATAAATCATTATAAAACCATTGTAGGATGACATTTTGACGTAAAACTTGTAATGTGATTTTTGATTGGTCAAGACGTCAAGCGAGTATTTTTGGCGATAAGTAATATTTTCAAAACTCGCAAATGGTATAAATAACATACGAAATGCATGCATAACATTACATTGCAACTCATTACATGTCGTATCGTTCATCATAGGTCAAGATTTGCGTATCACATTACATCTCGGTGTACTCACTTTTGTCTTCGCATCATTCCACCAAGTGAGTTTCATGGCCCCCGCTTTTACTTGTTTTCATAACCTTTTTGGGGGAGATACATGCTCAAATATTTCCATTTATCTTCACAAGTACTTTAACTTATATGAATTACTGTGAGTCTTCATAGCCCCACTTTTAATTGTTTTTATACTACTTTTGGGGGAGATACATGCTCAAACTGTTTTCATTTACTATCATAAGTACTCTAAACTTTTAAGGATTACCGTGAGTTTTCATAGCCCCTGCTTTTACTTGTTTTCATAACTGTTTTGGGGGAGATACATGCTTAACTAACTTTCACAAGTACTTTAGATTTTTAAGGCTAAATGCTACCATGATCACCATTGTTTCTAAATCAAATGTTATACTATATCAATTGTTCTTGTTTGCGTGCTATTGTTCTACGTCGAGTTAAGTACTATTGATTATGTGCTATTGTTCTACGTCGAGTTAAGTACTATTGATTATGTGCTATTGTTCTACGTCGAGTTAAGTACTATTGATTATGTGCTATTGTTCTACGTCGAGTTAGGTACTATTGTAAATTCATTTGACGATGTGTGGTTGAATATAAACTATATATACATTTCGGCAGTGGGTTGTGAACACACAGGTTGCAAGTTTTGTATGGGCGGGACTTGGAACTGAGTGAATTCACAATGCCTTTCTTTGCATAAGCGATTTCGATACATTGAGCCATGCACTATTATGTGAATTCATTTGACATCATGCACTTGAAAATTAACTCTACATATTACGGCAGTGGGTTGTGAACACACAGGTTGCAAGTTTTGTATGGGCGGGACTTGGAGCTGAGTGGATTTACAATGCCTTTGCTACATAAACGATTTTGAAAGTCTTTACATTTCAACGATTTACAATGCCTTTGCTGCATAAACGATTTAGAAAGGCTTTACTTTTCAACTCAAACTCTATGAACTCACTCAACCTTTGTGTTGACACTTTTAGCATGTTTTATCTCAGGTATCTAAGGCATTCACTTCATGGCATGCATTTGGACACATCATGGAGTCGTGGTGACGACGCGTCTCACTTGGGTTTTACGCACTTTAAAACATCGTTTGACCGTACTAAACTTATTTTCCGCACAAGTTGATTTTCATTTGGGACCTACTTTGTAAACTCTGATTATTTTATTAAATCAAACGATGTATTTTCCAAACGACACTTTAGGTCGTTCAATATAACTGTGATTGTGATGCTATGACAGTCAATCCCCAGGAATTCCATTCCGCTACAAAACAGGTAATTTGGGGGTGTGACAATAAGATTTTAGGAAAAACCTGAATATTTTTTTTGAGTTATGAATTAAAA
The DNA here is from genome assembly GCA_910596185.1 of Chrysanthemum makinoi. Taxonomy (NCBI): domain Eukaryota; kingdom Viridiplantae; phylum Streptophyta; class Magnoliopsida; order Asterales; family Asteraceae; genus Chrysanthemum; species Chrysanthemum makinoi. The sequence goes on along the minus strand of OU343221.1, from coordinate 31,201,258 downwards.
ACTAAAAACGTAAAAACTAATTATTAAAAATGCTAAAACATTTTGGAAAATTATGAAATTTTTATGAAAAATACTTTATGCTATTACTAATCTAGGAAAAATGTAAAATTGGAAAAATTTAAATAGAATAAGCTACTAATAAGCTAAACAGTGGCTTGGCTTAAAAAGGGGAAAGAAGGCTTAAAAATAAAATGTGGAGAAATAATAGTGTAAGACCTTCGGGCACAACTGGTTATGTGAGTGTGGGTTGAGGCTTTGGAATGTGGTCGGGTGAGATTCTGAGACTGGGTTCGAGTCTGGCTGGAACCTTTTTGGTTATTTTTTTATTTTTGGCTTTTTTCTAAAACTAACTTACTAATAAGCAGTCCTAACTACTTTTAAACAAATACTAATTCTAGAAAACAAGAGATAAGCAGAATTTGAGCAGATTAAATGGACAAAAACTTACACAACTAAATACTCCTAAAATGATCTAAGGGACATAAAAGCTTAAAGGAAACTGAAATACCTACAATAAGCTAAAGGCCAAATAAGCTAATCTTATCATCAAGATACATATAACCTAAATAAGTAAACTAAGCTGAAAATCAAATCAAATAAGCACTTAATAGCTAACTGCTATAGAAGTAGCTAGGGGACAAAAAGAGGGCAACTTTTAGAACTAAAACGCTGATCAATAAGCACTAATTATTCCCTGAAAGCAAAACAAATCTACTTAGGACAATAGGCTACTGATAGGGAACAAAAATCAAGCATCAACAGTAAAAGGATAAACCAATAATCAGCTTAGAATAAGCTGATGTGGGACATTATCACGGCTAGCAGGGAAATTACCTCTAAACCACCCACTTCAATCCAATGGCAGCCTAAGCTATTGATTTTTTTTTCCTTTTAGGAGAAATTAGACTAGCTATTGAAATTGTGATTTTTATTTTTAAATTTTTTTAATAATAACTAGAAATGCTTTAAAAATGCTAATGAAAAAACCACAATTTGGGACAGTTGGACAGATTTATGAAACTTGTGACAGAATTGAATAGAACATTAGAAATCACAAAACTACTCTTGAAACTTAAAAACTTAATTGAGAAAGCAATTAAACAGCAAATTAGACCAAACTAACAAAACATGAACTTGTGAAATCGATTCAAACTACTAAAACTTACTAAATCCAAAAAGTCCTTAATGTTTCAAAAATGAAATTTAAACTTGAAAACTGGATATAATGTGAACTAAACTGATTTAACACTCTCAAATTAACATCAAACTAAACATTTTAACAAACTAAAACTAGAAATTCACTGAAACTGATTTGACTTTTGTTGACCTTTTTGAAAAAACATTGAATTAGGATAATTAAAGTAAAGGAAAGCTCACATAAGCTGAAATAAGCTTATATGAGCTTAAGTAACAGTAAATGAATGCTAAAAACAGGAATTTAAATGACTAAAGAAAATGACAATTAATTGGAAATAAAAAGGAAAATTTCATTAATGAAAATTTAAGTACAAATTACACTACTGATTAATAAACTTCTGAAAACTAAAAAATGACAGGAAATAAAACCATGGTAACACTTTTCTAAAAGCTTGAAAAATGGACGGTTTGAATCTGTGGAGAAGGTGGGTTTTTATAGCTGCTGTAGGAGCTTGGGTTGATCTTCAGAAGGTTCTGGGTCTATCAATATCCACCATTGATCATCCTCTTGCATCACCAATCTTAATCTGAGCCACAGGATCACTTGGGTGATGTGTTCTGTCCAATTAGAAGCTGCCATCTTGCCAAGCTGGCAATCCAAAGGTGCATACCTCTGACACGTGTGTCAGAGACTTCCAGAAGATCACTTAAGTACAGGTAAAACATGGGTGTTTCAGGGTAAATGGTAAAGAAGAACTGTGAACAGTAATTCTTCTGTTTTAGGCGCGCTTGGTTTTTTTCTGGGTTTATTTATTGGTGTTTGACTGGAGGTGGTGGGAGTTGACTAGATGGAAGGGTCACAAGAGGTTATTGGCTAGGGTCAAGATGGAAGGTTGGGGGTTCAGTAGACTAAAGGGAAAGGGGTTCAATATGGGGTTTGACCGGGGATAAATACCCTTTGACTTGGGCTTGGATAAAATGGGTAGTTAGTATTTTTTGGACTTGGATTTAATTAGGATTTACAAAGGAGGATTTTTTATGTATTTTTCAATGATCAAGGACTATTGGTGTAAATTATGAGAAGGTAGGGGTGAAAATGGGAAATTGATTATATGAGGGTACAAGGGTGTTCATGGTAAATAAAGGAAAGTTGAGGGGCAAATTGGTAATTTGGGAAAATTAAGGGTGAAATGTGTAATTTTGGAAAAATGAGGGGTCTTTGGTGTAAACTTGGGAAAGTGAAGGGTTTGATGTGAAAACTCCCAATCTTGACCAGAACTCTATAAAATGTCACTTTTGAGCATCAAAGTCCCATAAAATAGCATCCCGGCATCAGCTTCTGCTCTCTTTTTATTCTCGTGCTCGGTTTGTCTGATTTGCCTTTCTTTTGTGTATTTTGTCATATCCGTACCTGCACATGCATAAACTCAAGAAACCAACAAATATTAGGCATTAACGGCTCTTTTATGGTTATTTTGGGCTTGTTTTGGTAAAGAAAAGGTATGTGTTTTTGCACATACCATTCTTGCTTGACCTAACTCATTACTCTGACCTACTTGGACCATAGCAAGTTGTGCATCATTCTCCTAACAAGTATTCTCTTCATTTGCTTGAATTGAATCATCAACTGCATTGCCTAAGTCACTAGTGTCACTCACTTGTAACAGAGTAACATCAACAACAGGATCCTGTTTCATGTTATTGTCATAAACGGCGCATCCTACAAAATGATTATCCGAGTCAATTGAAACAGAGTTACATCCACATCAGGGCTCCTCAAACTTATTGACATCAACTAGTGCTCTTTCTGCTTTGTCTAAGTGCTTCTCCTGAGTCAATTGAAACAGATTAACCTCAAAATTATCAGGTTCCTCAAACATGTTATTGACATCAACTAGTGCTCCTCCTACTTTGTCTAAGTGCTTTCCTTGAGTCACTCGGAACAGATTAACCTCAAGATTATCAGGCTCCTTAATAGCATTGTCCTCATCAATAAGTACTAAAGCACGCTCACTGTTATGAACAGGTTGGCTAGCAAATGGGGTGTCTAGGGTGGAAAATCTGAGGCTCGGTGTTTGGCAAATTGCTAGATTCACCAATATCATTGACGTCCATAGGCACTTGTGTAAGTTGCATAAAAGGATCTAGTGCAGGTTCATTATCAAGATCCCAATCGTCTACAACAAGATTGAATAGCAGCAGTAGTAACTTTTCTCCTATCTTCATCCATCTCCCAAAAGACAGTCTTAATAGATTGTGGGGACATTTCAGACAGCTCTAATCTTGTCTTACCTATTTCCACATACACATCAATCAACTTATGGTCTATGACAACATCTTTCAACAACTCAACATTAGCAGTTTCACGCTAAGTAAACAAACCGTCGTCTAATGTATAACCAGGCTTAAGAAAGTAGAAATAATTGGTTTGTCCAATCTCATAACCGATTTGGGTCATGAGAGCATCTATTTCATCAACGGATACCTATTTTATTTCCACATGATCAACAAGGTATTTCTTGCCTCCTTGATATATTCTACCTGGAAAGTATTTGAATGTACCTTCATAATGGAACCTCATGCTAAAGGATCCTGGTTGACCCACTGTATAAAAAATGTACAAAAACAATGTTAAGATAAAGTTACCTAAAAGGGGAATAACTTAAACAACCGTACGAACATATGATTGTAATAGACTATAACCAAAAAACACTTACAATATCTCTTGATTGCAGCTTTTTCCTCAATTTCATGGTCATCAAAGAAAGGATAGTCTCTTATTCGCCATAGAGTAAATCCAAGGTTGGTGTTTGTTATTTTCTTACTTAGATTATTTGATTTGATGATTGACATTGCATTAGGGTTTTTTTGGTAGGCTTCCAAAACAAGTTTGGGGATGATCAATGAGTACACAGCTTTGTTATATTCTACATAATGGCGGGAAATTGGACAAGACATCTGCTATAGTACATCAAGGTAATAAGACTATTCTACCCTCAACATGCCTTGGGGAGAACGGGGTTTTCTGGAGTATAACGGAACGTTGAAATCTGCGTTAATGGTCAAGGGATGAGTTTGGCATATAAACCCCATGTTTTGGACCTCCTGCGATGATAAGGCCAAGGTTTGTCCCATCGCGATGCGCAGTAACAAGTTTAGGGACCAACGGTATATTTTAGTCATATTTTTTTAACTGTGATATTACACGAACGGGGCGCAGAGTATAAGTACAACTAATAATTAGATTTTAACTAAATTTATTTGGTGTATATTTAAAATCATGATTTAATTTTAATAATTATAATCACGTGCATCTACAAATTTGTGGTATTACAATTAAGTTATTTGTGGTTATCCGTATTATAGTTTTTAACCTGTGTATCCACTTAAATGCATAAAACTAGATTTAAATTAACCTCTTTTGAAAGGTTTAATATTTGATTGTAAATTCTATTAACGAGTTAATATAACGTTTATTTAAACTTAAGTTCAAATTTAAAAAAAGAGCTCACAAGTATGTGTACTTTCATTTTTTTTCTCCACCAATTTTCCTCACTAATATTTTCAAAAATTTGACTAAACTAATTCAATTTGACTTTTATTAGCTAATAGAAAGGCTCGATTTTCTGATTAAACTATTCTATTGGTCAATTGAAAAATTAATTTGTCCAACTTTTATATTCTCTTTTTATACGAGAAATCTGAGAACGCTTTATCTTTCACACGTCTTCCCTAAAACAATTATTACAAAAGATCCTGAAGAATGAATGTTCACACAAGCACACGTCCGAGAATCTGTAGGTGTGCAAACGCCCCTGTTCACGTTGCACAACATGATATTAGTAAGTTATTTATGTAAGCTTAGATGTATAAAAATTTAGGGTGAAAGCTAAAGGTACGCAACGTACTTTTTCAGAATTACACATCTACGTAATATATTTTGTTAAGGGTCAAAGCTAGCTAACATACTTTCAAAATTTTTTCGATCTAGCTAATATGACCTGTTGGTAGTAGGTTACCAAGTCACCTTGGCTAAAAATTTGCGCAGTTAGTCCTCTAGGACTAACGACCGTTAGCTAGATGATCACGACCGTTAAAAAACTTTTAAATTTTTTTAAAAAAAACGTAAATTTAAAAAAAAAAAAACATAAAAATTAAAAAAAAAAATTTTAATTATTTAAAAAAATTTTAAAAAAAATGTAATTTAAAAAACGTAAAATTTTAAAAAAAACGAAAATTTTTTTATAAAAAAAAAACGTAAAATTATTTTAATTTTTTTTAATTAAAAAATTAAATGTAAGATTTTTTTTTAAAAAAAACGTAAAATTTTTTTAAATTTTAAAAAAAAAAACGTAAAATTTTTTGAAAAAAAAGTGAATTTTTTTTTACGTCGTTAGTCCTAGAGGACTAACTGTAAAATTTTCGCCAAGGTGACCTGGTAACCTATTACCAACAGGTCATATTAGCTAGATCGAAAAAAATTTGAAAGTATGTTAGCTAGCTTTGACCCTTAACAAAATATATTACGTAGATGTGTAATTCTGAAAAAATACGTTGCGTACCTTTAGCTTTCACCCAAAAATTTAATGCTAACTTTCCTCATAGTGTCGTGTAAATTAAAATTCCGTTATAGAGTATATAAATGAAAGTTAGGCATCAATCGAAGAATAATTGTAAACTAAATATGCTTTAACCATAACACTTGGGCTAACAAAGCCCAAAACAAATAAAGTAGGCATGATTCGTAGACCTATTTATCATATCTCTTCATATATACTTACCCTAACCATATAACGTAAATCCAAACATACACATAATTCTCACCCGTGAAAGTCCATGAAACCCTCGCCAAGAAAACATACACATAATTCTCACCCTAAACGCCGTAAAATCATGGACGGAGAAGAAGAAGCAGAAGATAGAATAAGCTCGTTACCAGATTGCTTACTACTCGAAATCATCTCTTGTGTACCCACCACAAAACATGCTATCAAAACAAGCACTCTTTCCAAACGTTGGCAACATCTTTGGACTTTACTTCCTAATCTTATTTTTAAAGCATACGAAGATGTCAACAAAAGAGTATATCGTTATGATCATCATGTAGTCGACAGCTACTTTTCGTTTATCAACAAAACCTTAACTCAATGTCCTACACATGTGAACCTCAATAAATTTAAACTTCTTATGAGAAGTTTCGATAGTGACTTCAATACTCGGCACAAATCGCAAATCAATAGATGGATTCGTTATGCTATTACTCAACGTTCAAGAGGTTGATATAGAGTTATGGGATAATGTAGATCGGTTTAGGTATGATGATGATTTTTTTTTCAAGAATTTATGTGCTACTCAGATGAAACTGAAGAGATGTGTATTTATTGATCCTATTAGTACGATTAGTTGGGAAAAACTTAAGTGGTTGTGTATATCAGAAGGGATATTAGATGAAGATGTGATTGCAGCTATATTATCAGGAAGTCCTTGTTTGGAAACTTTGAAGTTGGATAATTGCTATGGTTTTAAGTCGATTAATATTACTTCAAAGAGTGTTAAGAACTTGGTGTTCTCTAATTATGGTTGTAATATTTCTGGGAAGTATTATGATAGTATCGAAATCAATGCTCCATACATATTGTCACTGAGAATCGAATATAATATGGTTTTGCGGGAGCTTTTGTTGCTTAATGTGTCTTCGTTAGTCAAAGCTGACTTACAATATTGGTCCGGTTTACATCTATTAGAATTAGAAGCAGAAGAATTGCTTAAAGGACTTTTACAAAGCCTCGATCATGTCGAAAATGTTACAATTGCGGATTCTACTTTAAAGGTACTCCATATTTTCTATAAGAATGTCTTACTTTCCCCTTCCATTTGGGTTGGTTTTTGTTAAGGGATCTAATTGCTAGTTTTAATATTGGTTTCCCCTTATTATAACTTTAGTTTATACAAATTATACACATTGCAATGCTCTCTAACAATGTTCCCTTTGCAATATTGGTAGGTTCTTTCTCGTTTGGAAGCTAAAGGTTTCCAGTTTTAGGGCGCAGATGAAAGTGATTGAGTCTTAGCTGATAGTTTTAACTAGGTTTAGCGAGGAAGTGTGTAATGGATGTTTGTGTATGAATTTCTGGTTTAGTGAAGAATGCAATGAATTTCTTTGGGTAACAGAAGATGCATAGTAATATTCTGTTCTTGTTAAGTGGTATATAATATTTTGCGACACATGTTCTGTTTCTATTATGATATTAGGATATGTTTCTTTTTATCATGATAAACGCACATACCCTACAAAGACCAAACCTCAAATGCGACGCTGTCTGAGAGAGGTTAGCCTGATCCTTTGATATTTCGTGTTGTATCTAAGTGCATAACAACCTTCTAACAATTCACCTCATTGCTTTTTTTTTTTTTTTTGTCATTTCCTTTCTCCTTCTTCTAATAAAATATCACGGTTTACTAAAAATTGTGTCAGTGTATATGTGCTATGTATAGTTTTGTAGATGATCATGCGTTAACGGTTTAGGAACCGTTTTGGCGATTTTGGAAAAAGATAACTATGTTAGCGATTGATGGGTATATATGATATTATGTTTAGCGAATTTGTGTTGTTGTAGCATAAAACAGGTTATGAAAAAACAGGTTGTGACATTGTAGATTTTTTTCGAAAAATTTCCGGAAAAAATCTGGAAATTACCCATTTTGCAGCAATATTCTGCAAAATGGGTCAGTTACTTTTGCCGGGGACGTGTGCAAAAGCAAATTTCATTTTACAACTTTCCCCGGGGACAAGTCCTCGGAAAAAACAAAAACACAACAGTAGCGTGTAGCTTTTGCAGGGGACATGTCCCCGGCGAAAGAGATTAGTTCAACAGTGGTAGTCAACTTTACCGGGGACATGTCCCTGGCAAAAAGAGTGCCACGTCGGACTACTAATTTAATTAGGTGATTAAGTTAATATTCAAAAACAGTTTTCCCCGGGGACTTGTCCCCGACAAAAACAAATGCCACGTCGGACATGTTTGACCGGTGACAATTGGTTGTGGGACCCACATGTCCCCGGGAAAGGTGGTAACTAGTCCCCGGGGAAAGTATTCCCGAGAGGGTATTACCGGGGGACTTTCGCCGGGGACATGTCCCCGGGGAAAGCTTTCACAGGGGACTTGTCCCCGGCGAAAGCCCTGATATTTCGCCGGTGAAACCAACGATTGTTGTAGTGTACTCCCTTGAATGTATACAGTGACGCTTTTGTTATATAAATACCCTTAAAGTTCATGACTAGATCAATTTGAACTTCATTGCCTAAACCTGTATTATTGTGTTATGTGCAGTGCGGATCGTGTGAATCTTATGACTAACACATTTCTTATGTTGGCTCTAGCTAGTTATGCTCTATTCATGTTAGATTTTAGCAGTCTATGCATATGTTAGATCTGTCATATGTTTATAATGGAATATTGTTAGTTTGAAAAGCAGCATGATCATTGTAAAACCTTTATTTAAAGTGTATATCTAGGATTGTAAGTTGTTGTTTGAGTTGTGAATAAGAGAGACCTTTCGAGAATATAATTAGGAGTTTCATCAGTTAGTATATGGTTGATTCTATTTCTAACCATTTGATTGAGCTCTTTGTTTATTTTCTCATTTGTATTGGATAGTTGTATGATACTTGCTTTCCCTCTGAAAACCTTGGTCTCAACTTTTATTAGTATGTGTCCAATGCCTGATCAACCATTGACTACAACCAACGAAGCTAGGAGTCATGATCCACAAACTTATCAACAGTTTGCATAGAACATAAGCATGGTAGTGTGGAAGAAACACACAGTTAATTAAAGAAGCTCATAAGTGACCTTGTCAACCTAAACAAGCACTTGCATAGCAGGTTTGGGACTTGGTGAAACCATGGTTGGATAACCCAAACATTTCATCTAGGTGGGATGACATTGTAGCTTGGATTCAGCCTATGGCACATAGAAGAACGTTTCTAAGTATAGTTGGTAAACTTATGATTGCTGCATCCTCATACTTCGAATGGCAAGAAAGGAACAATCGGATTTTTAAGAGAGGGGAAAGGCGTGTGGCTCAAGTTAGAGATACGATAGTTGAACTAGTGAGACTTAAGTTACTCACAATTCGGTTCAAAAAGACTGCTTCTGTTGCTAGATTGAAGACTCTTTGGAAGTTGCCTATTGATCATGACGAGGAAGATGGAAGAAGCACAACGTAGCTGTGTTGGTAAATGTTTATTTTATGTCTCGTATTGTCACTGGAAGTCATGTCTTCGATATGTCAAGCATGTAGTTTAGCTGTTGTGCGCGCTTTGGTTTGAGAGTGGCTCTTCTTTCTGTAATTAACGTTTTATTGAATTTTAAATATTCACTAGGGTAAACCCTTTACCCCCAAAAAAAAGCACTTGCATAGCAAGCTCATCCAAAGGATCAGTCATACGCGTTCCAATTGTTGACCTAGGGTACAACTCAAACGTAGCCATTCGTCTTCGATCTTAATCAAAGAAACGCTTATCCTGTCTGTAACCAAAAACTTCATAATCACGTACATACAATCATACTGAAACCTTAAAACACCGATGTTGCATCAGCTACTAATCAGAATACCATAATATACAACTATATAAAACTGTCATCAACTTAAAGAAGGTTTTCAAACATCCAACGAGTGTAAGAGAAGAAAGAGGCTTGATGGAAGTGGTGGCAAGGATTGAGAGAAGTAGGCCGATTGCAATTGGGTTTTCGGGTAAGAGCGGTTTGATGATTTGGGTGTGAAGCTATTTGAAATGGTTTAGGGTTTTGCATTTTTCGGCTAGTTGAACGGGTTCTAATGTTTTTTGGATCATTTGTAAATAGCGGGAATGTGGTTCGGGCTCGTTATATTTCGAGCCTGTGATATATTTCGAGCACGTTTTTATGTTTTAAGTAGAATTCGATAAAGAAAGAGATTTGTTCTTAATTGCCTGGAAAACTAGGTAATGGAACTTTTTTTTTTCTATGGCATGCATGACAACATACACTTCGCCGTTGCTAGCTGTTAGCAGTAGACTAACATAACAAGTATTGTAATAGCTTTTTACCAATATATATACATCCATGCCCCATCTAAAAAAGCTAGATTTCAAGAGTTTTTCAGTTAATGTTTGTGTCTTCGGAGAAATAAGGTATTTTTTTTCGAAAGATTTAAGAATGGTCAAGTGTTTAAGGGGAAAAAGCGATTTGCATCAACGGAAACGGTTTGGCTTAAAGAAGTTATTACGTAAGTGCTTATTGGAGATCGATATTGCCCTTATATAATGTCATGCATGTGTTGTTTGCAATATGCTTTGATCACATGCTATATGTTAGCGACATATCTGTTTATGATTATTCAACATCGCATGATCACTTTAAATTAAACCTCTTTAAAACTTAACTGAGTTTTCACCTCTGTAAGATGAGTACAGACCGTAATTATGATCATGACAAGTTCTCAATAAGAAATCACTCACGAAATAATGTGATCAAATATTACAATCCGGATTGTAATATTATGCTAAACAGGAAACAACAGATGTTTTTGGCCTAGCTTACTCATCAGCAATTTTCACAAGTTTCTTCCCAACATTGTAGCCAGAATAGAGCCCAACAAAAGCGGAAGGAACACTTTCCAAACCAATTGAGATATCTTCAAGTACATGCATCTTTCCCGTACGAATGTGATCTATGGTTGTAGAGAGAAATTCGGGAAACAAGTTAAAGTAATCACCTGATAGGAACCCTTGAATAGTAATTCTCTTGTATATAACATTTAGCATATCTGGCGCTGCACGTTTTTCAGTGTTTGTGTATTCTGAAATAACGCCACAAACTGCTACCCTTCCGCGCAAGTTCATGTTTGATACCGCTGCTTCTAACATCTCACCTCCCACGTTATCAAAATATACGTCAATCCCATCCGGAAAATACCTAAAACAAAAATTATTTCAACATCTTTGTTAAATTGTCTAGGACTAGCAACAATAGAGACTATAGTAGCGATCACTGTCCATACTTTTGCAGGGTCGAATTAAGATCGGTTTCTTCCTTATAGTTGAATGCTTCATCAAACCCGAGCTTTTCTTTAAGCATATTCACCTAATATTTGATTTAAAAGTGTAAATGCTTTCAATTCTCATACTATGTTTCAAACATAACAAATGTGCTTAAAACTTTAGAAGCTGATAAAACAAAACAAAAAACAGACCTTTTTTGGGCTCCCAGCACAGCCAACAACATAGCACCCTAATTGTTTAGCATATTGGCCCACTATATTTCCTACAGATCCAGAAGCTGTTGAGACAAAGACCTTTTCACCCTTCTTGGGCTTACATATTTCAAAGAATCCAGCATAAGCTGTAAGCCCACTAAGCCCTATATTTTATAAACAAAATGCTTAGATAAGCTTAGCTCACAATACATAAAAGTGATAAAACCACATTACCACAATTACATCTTATTTATCTATGAGTACTGATTGGGATGCTTAACTCGCATGTCTAATAATATACCTAAACATATGTGTCAACATGCTATTGAGGACAGCAAGGGGACCCACCTTTTTATAAACCAATAATCTATTGCTACATCAATTAGTCACACACTTTTTAGGCCTTTAAATCTTTTTCCTTTGTCTATCTTTATACATTGAATTTGTCGAAAATGGACTTACCTAAAACCCCAACATGGTATGACAGTGGGAAGCCCATTGGGTCCAATTTGTTTAGAATCATTCCTTGTGATATGCTATACTCTCCCCAGCTTATAAGACCAACAACATAATCACCTTTTTCAAAATCAGGATTATCAGAGGCTATTACTTTCCCCACACCATAAGCATCAATCACCTAAACAATCAAGTTGAACATAAATTTAGGAAATAAAACAAACGCGCTTCACGTATTTAAGTACATGCACTATGTTTAGTAGTTGAGAACTAACCTCACCGGGGACTATACCTACAGCAAAATCCGAAGTTTTTTGAGAAGCACTGACTGTTTTCATCCTGTTAAGCTGATACGGGTCGATTGATACATAGAGATTTTTGATAATTATATCTTTGGACCCCGGCTTAACCAACAAGGAAATTGATTGAGTTTTGACCTCGAAATCACTCTCTTTTGGTGCACCATCTACTTGAGCCTTGATTGCTATGTACTTGTTTGTGACCTCCATTTTTAAAGAGTTTACACTGATTAAAACTCTATGTAGCTTAAAGTTGCATAGAAAGAGACTTGAGAATAGTTGTTATATAGTGAGTAAAGAAGATATCAAAGTTAACTTAGTTTTATAAACAATATAAGGGAATGTTGACAAAATGGTATAATGATATCTCTTGTATTGTATTGTTGGGCATCAATGAACTCATATTAAATTAGATCAGTAATTGTAAAAAACTCAACATGAGGGATAGGATACCATAAAAAATAGTCATCATGTTTTAAAAAGTCATATTTGCATCTTGTATATCATTTTTAATATAGATCTCATATTTGCTATATCTAATGAACCAATAATATACATTCATTTTTAGATCAATATAAAAAAAAATTAACTTTCACGCTTTTTTTTAAAACATTAAATATCTCGCAAACCATTAACCGTTCTGCGAAAAAATCATACCATCAAGCGACGAGAATTAAATTATCTTCTATATATATGCACTTCTATATTTCGACTATTTTTTTTTTCAAAATTTCCGCCTAAATAAATCACACGCGATTCGGAAAATCACATGGGATTTTTAAAATGAACCACATGCGATTTATACAAATCACATGTGATTTTTTAAAATCAAATGTGATTTTTCTCGTCAGAAATTTTGAAAAAAAAAAGTTCGTCGATAGTATATAAAAGTGCATAGATATAAAAAGATAATTTAATTTATCGTTGCGATAGTGTATTTTTCGTAGTTTGGAGATTTACCGATTGTAATATATGTTTGTTTAAGAAAAAGTGAAAAATAGTTTTTTATTAATTTTGATAAAAAATAATTACTAAGATCGGATTAATGCTCAACTCCATTTTCTTATTATTGATATCTATAATAACCATAGTAATTTTACTTGTGAAAATGTTGCATTGCCGGCCTAATTTGAATGAATTTGATTCTAAGATGCCTTGCAGGCTGCAGGCTTCAGATGCAACTTTCATGTAAAACAATTTCAATTTTGGTATTTTCGAATATAAAAACGAGTTAAGCCTAGATACAACCATACGGCCAACAGCCGTAACAACTTACACGTATGCAAAACAAAGCAATTCGATTTTATCTAAGTACTAGTTTCGTTAAATTTGAATGTATATGTTCTTAAAACTCATTCTTGGTTGCAATCAGTCTCAACCTCTTGAAAGAGAAAGCTTTACCTGGTTTGAGTTTGTGTGACGGTGGGTTCAAACCATGTAGATTAGTCGGTCAAAAAGTCAGAAATCATGGTTACGAAAAAAAAAATGACATAAAATGGGTTCCTTTTGTAACTTTGTGTCAACCTTCAAGTTGGTTGAGCTATCATTGTAATAATTCAGTAATAGCAATATATTATTTTGTCCATTTTCAATTTGAGAAGCTTAAGATTATTTATGAAAAGTTTTATGTATTGAAATTCACAATGGTCAAAAGTTTTCTCTATTGAAATTCACAAAAGTTACTTGTCAGGGCATTTAATTTCACGGTCAACCCATTCCCATTTAATTTCGCTTGGAAACACATATTTTGTACTACACCAGCATTTTTGTTTATGTTTTACTCCGTATTTCACTTGGAATTCACAAGACAGTTAAAATTTACACATTTCACTACATCTGCTTATTTTGAAAATTACATTCTCAATCAACCACCTCCCTAACAAACTAATAATAAATTTTAACTAAATTACACTTAAAACAAGATATAATCATGTATATAAAAAGATAATTCGATTTTCAAATACACTTAACTTTCAAATTCAAGGTAAGTTAAAGATATTATCCTTTTATTTCCATCTTCTGCAGTAACAATCTTTCTAGTCTGGTGAGTGTAAGAAACTTGAAACTTGGTGTTGTGCCAAAAAATCTGAAACTTGGTGTTGTTCCATTTTTTTCATCGGAAACCCATCGGAAAAATACCCATCATCACGGCCGGACCCATCACCACAACCTTCGTCCCAACTGACCCATCAACCTTTTTAGCCGTCCAAATCCTAACGGCACCAACCTTTTTAGCCGTCCAAATCCTAACGCCACCAAACATACCCATCGGAAAAAACTCACGCCACTGTCATACCCTTCGTCCAAATCCAAACGCCACCAAACACACCCTTCCAGGTCCAAACAGATCCGAAGACGCCACCAAACATACCCTTCCAGATCCAAACAGATCCGAAGACGCCACGTTATCCTTATTTATTCGTGGTTTTTTTCGGTCCAGTGCCAAACAGATCCGAAGAACCAAACAGATCCATCCCGAAACAGATTCGTAAATATACCTTCGTTTTTTCCGTCCAGTGCCAAACAGATTCGTAAATATACCCTTCGTTTTTTCCGTCCAGTGCCAAACAGATTCGTAAATATACCCTTCGTTTTACTTGTGGTGTTATAGTTGTGGTGTGAAAATGGTGTCGGTTGTGGTTTTTCCGTCCAGTGGTGATTGTATATAGAGGTAGATGGAGAGGATATTAGGTGGAGGCAGGGAGGGAAAATGTGGAGGCTGGGAAAAATGAGTGTTTTAGGGTTTTTAAGTAGGGTATATTTTGTTGTCGTTTTTTTTTTTTCTAATTTCTATTAATATTATTGATTTAATAACTAAATATTATTGTATATTCTGATTTGTTTTTCTTTTTTTTGCAGGAGCTTATTTAAGTTGATACAAGAAAATGTCTTTTTTTGATGAAAATATGCATACGTCGCCATTTTTCACTCGTGAGGTATACTTATTTTTTTTATATCATAGACAATAATATATAAATATATGTTATTATTTTCCAAGTGGATATTTTCGTTAACAATAACAAATTTAATTTTAGGTGTTCAAAACTCGTGAAGACTTAAAAGGTTGGGCGCAAACTAAGGCACGCTCTCTTGGTTACGTCATTGTAACTCAAAAATCATACACGAACGAAAGTGGTTTTTTCTATGAAGTCACGCTTATGTGTGATCGTGGTGGTGAATATAAACCGAATGAAACAAGCAAAAATTCTGCTACCAAAAAGATTAATTGTCCGTTCCAGTTGGTAGGAAAGTATTCAAATATGTATGGTGGTTGGTTGATGAGTGTGATATGTGATAAACATAATCAATGTGACGATGACTTACACATTTTTAAAGAAAATTTCAACAAGCAGTCCAATGGAGGAAAAATGAGTTTTTTAAGAAAGCTAGGTTGTATGAGCAATCCAAGTGCAACTCTAATTAAAGAACCGGCGGTTAAAAAAAATACCCGTGGACGACCAAGCTTGAAGAAACAACAAAAAAAGAAGTTTGTTGATCCGAAAGTTCAAGATCCTAGTTAAAGTAGTCAATCAACCGGCTTTTCGGTAGACTTGAATGAGGAAAGACCAAGACACATTCATGCTCGAACTATGGAGCGCGTGAACGTGACGTGTTCCTGGACTTAAACCATGAACCTCTGAGACATAGTTCATACGTAAGCCAATCGTCCACGAAACACGTTCCGGAAAGATTTTTGAATCAACTTCCACATATTTTCCATCCTTATGTTACAGATTTACAAGATGTCATAGGTGATGGAAATGCGGATTCGATCTGTCATTTGTCGCTCTCGGTCTCCCTCAAGATCAGTGGCGTCGTATTCGGTCTGATTTGGTGCAGGAGTTAGATTCTAACCAACAAAAATACAAGTATATGTTTGGAACGAGAGGTTATAAAACAATTTATGAGACCGTAAAAAAAGCTGGAAAATGGATGGAAATGCCAAACACGAGTTTGGTTATTGCCTCAGCATATAAAAGAGTTGTTATAAGTCTAACTGATGGAGGAAATGTTGGAGGCTGCACCACGAGTTTTCCGCTTTGGTCGAGGCCACCACAATCGGAACCACACGAGACAATTGTGATTGCTCATGTGAATCGTAACCATTATATTAAAGCGACACTACGCGAAGGTTCTCCATTACCGTTAACTCATCCACTTTGGATTACATATAAAAGTGAGAATGCATCTGGATGGGAGGACACAGGGGGCTCGAGGGGTGCATGGGGTGCCATGAGCGGGCCCCTCCCCGAAGGGCCCATATTTTATAAAAAAATTATATGTATATTAAATCTAAAGATGAGTAAAGCCCATTTGGATTTTTTGATCGATAAAAAGAGTTGAAGGTTATTAACTCTAGCTGGGCTCACTGCATCTAATTCCATCTTTCCAATAAACTTCATATCGTCATAATATTATGTTATTGCATTTTACTATTGACTTTCTAGGGGCCCATTTTTTATTCTCGAGCCAGGCCCCAAATATTTTTTACATTCTCAAAGACGGCACTGATTCTAACCATTTGATTGAGCTCTTTGTTTATTTTCTCATTTGTATTGGATAGTTGTATGATACTTGCTTTCCCTCTGAAAACCTTGGTCTCAACTTTTATTAGTATGTGTCCAATGCCTGATCAACCATTGACTACAACCAACGAAGCTAGGAGTCATGATCCACAAACTTATCAACAGTTTGCATAGAACATAAGCATGGTAGTGTGGAAGAAACACACAGTTAATTAAAGAAGCTCATAAGTGACCTTGTCAACCTAAACAAGCACTTGCATAGCAGGTTTGGGACTTGGTGAAACCATGGTTGGATAACCCAAACATTTCATCTAGGTGGGATGACATTGTAGCTTGGATTCAGCCTATGGCACATAGAAGAACGTTTCTAAGTATAGTTGGTAAACTTATGATTGCTGCATCCTCATACTTCGAATGGCAAGAAAGGAACAATCGGATTTTTAAGAGAGGGGAAAGGCGTGTGGCTCAAGTTAGAGATACGATAGTTGAACTAGTGAGACTTAAGTTACTCACAATTCGGTTCAAAAAGACTGCTTCTGTTGCTAGATTGAAGACTCTTTGGAAGTTGCCTATTGATCATGACGAGGAAGATGGAAGAAGCACAACGTAGCTGTGTTGGTAAATGTTTATTTTATGTCTCGTATTGTCACTGGAAGTCATGTCTTCGATATGTCAAGCATGTAGTTTAGCTGTTGTGCGCGCTTTGGTTTGAGAGTGGCTCTTCTTTCTGTAATTAACGTTTTATTGAATTTTAAATATTCACTAGGGTAAACCCTTTACCCCCAAAAAAAAGCACTTGCATAGCAAGCTCATCCAAAGGATCAGTCATACGCGTTCCAATTGTTGACCTAGGGTACAACTCAAACGTAGCCATTCGTCTTCGATCTTAATCAAAGAAACGCTTATCCTGTCTGTAACCAAAAACTTCATAATCACGTACATACAATCATACTGAAACCTTAAAACACCGATGTTGCATCAGCTACTAATCAGAATACCATAATATACAACTATATAAAACTGTCATCAACTTAAAGAAGGTTTTCAAACATCCAACGAGTGTAAGAGAAGAAAGAGGCTTGATGGAAGTGGTGGCAAGGATTGAGAGAAGTAGGCCGATTGCAATTGGGTTTTCGGGTAAGAGCGGTTTGATGATTTGGGTGTGAAGCTATTTGAAATGGTTTAGGGTTTTGCATTTTTCGGCTAGTTGAACGGGTTCTAATGTTTTTTGGATCATTTGTAAATAGCGGGAATGTGGTTCGGGCTCGTTATATTTCGAGCCTGTGATATATTTCGAGCACGTTTTTATGTTTTAAGTAGAATTCGATAAAGAAAGAGATTTGTTCTTAATTGCCTGGAAAACTAGGTAATGGAACTTTTTTTTTTCTATGGCATGCATGACAACATACACTTCGCCGTTGCTAGCTGTTAGCAGTAGACTAACATAACAAGTATTGTAATAGCTTTTTACCAATATATATACATCCATGCCCCATCTAAAAAAGCTAGATTTCAAGAGTTTTTCAGTTAATGTTTGTGTCTTCGGAGAAATAAGGTATTTTTTTTCGAAAGATTTAAGAATGGTCAAGTGTTTAAGGGGAAAAAGCGATTTGCATCAACGGAAACGGTTTGGCTTAAAGAAGTTATTACGTAAGTGCTTATTGGAGATCGATATTGCCCTTATATAATGTCATGCATGTGTTGTTTGCAATATGCTTTGATCACATGCTATATGTTAGCGACATATCTGTTTATGATTATTCAACATCGCATGATCACTTTAAATTAAACCTCTTTAAAACTTAACTGAGTTTTCACCTCTGTAAGATGAGTACAGACCGTAATTATGATCATGACAAGTTCTCAATAAGAAATCACTCACGAAATAATGTGATCAAATATTACAATCCGGATTGTAATATTATGCTAAACAGGAAACAACAGATGTTTTTGGCCTAGCTTACTCATCAGCAATTTTCACAAGTTTCTTCCCAACATTGTAGCCAGAATAGAGCCCAACAAAAGCGGAAGGAACACTTTCCAAACCAATTGAGATATCTTCAAGTACATGCATCTTTCCCGTACGAATGTGATCTATGGTTGTAGAGAGAAATTCGGGAAACAAGTTAAAGTAATCACCTGATAGGAACCCTTGAATAGTAATTCTCTTGTATATAACATTTAGCATATCTGGCGCTGCACGTTTTTCAGTGTTTGTGTATTCTGAAATAACGCCACAAACTGCTACCCTTCCGCGCAAGTTCATGTTTGATACCGCTGCTTCTAACATCTCACCTCCCACGTTATCAAAATATACGTCAATCCCATCCGGAAAATACCTAAAACAAAAATTATTTCAACATCTTTGTTAAATTGTCTAGGACTAGCAACAATAGAGACTATAGTAGCGATCACTGTCCATACTTTTGCAGGGTCGAATTAAGATCGGTTTCTTCCTTATAGTTGAATGCTTCATCAAACCCGAGCTTTTCTTTAAGCATATTCACCTAATATTTGATTTAAAAGTGTAAATGCTTTCAATTCTCATACTATGTTTCAAACATAACAAATGTGCTTAAAACTTTAGAAGCTGATAAAACAAAACAAAAAACAGACCTTTTTTGGGCTCCCAGCACAGCCAACAACATAGCACCCTAATTGTTTAGCATATTGGCCCACTATATTTCCTACAGATCCAGAAGCTGTTGAGACAAAGACCTTTTCACCCTTCTTGGGCTTACATATTTCAAAGAATCCAGCATAAGCTGTAAGCCCACTAAGCCCTATATTTTATAAACAAAATGCTTAGATAAGCTTAGCTCACAATACATAAAAGTGATAAAACCACATTACCACAATTACATCTTATTTATCTATGAGTACTGATTGGGATGCTTAACTCGCATGTCTAATAATATACCTAAACATATGTGTCAACATGCTATTGAGGACAGCAAGGGGACCCACCTTTTTATAAACCAATAATCTATTGCTACATCAATTAGTCACACACTTTTTAGGCCTTTAAATCTTTTTCCTTTGTCTATCTTTATACATTGAATTTGTCGAAAATGGACTTACCTAAAACCCCAACATGGTATGACAGTGGGAAGCCCATTGGGTCCAATTTGTTTAGAATCATTCCTTGTGATATGCTATACTCTCCCCAGCTTATAAGACCAACAACATAATCACCTTTTTCAAAATCAGGATTATCAGAGGCTATTACTTTCCCCACACCATAAGCATCAATCACCTAAACAATCAAGTTGAACATAAATTTAGGAAATAAAACAAACGCGCTTCACGTATTTAAGTACATGCACTATGTTTAGTAGTTGAGAACTAACCTCACCGGGGACTATACCTACAGCAAAATCCGAAGTTTTTTGAGAAGCACTGACTGTTTTCATCCTGTTAAGCTGATACGGGTCGATTGATACATAGAGATTTTTGATAATTATATCTTTGGACCCCGGCTTAACCAACAAGGAAATTGATTGAGTTTTGACCTCGAAATCACTCTCTTTTGGTGCACCATCTACTTGAGCCTTGATTGCTATGTACTTGTTTGTGACCTCCATTTTTAAAGAGTTTACACTGATTAAAACTCTATGTAGCTTAAAGTTGCATAGAAAGAGACTTGAGAATAGTTGTTATATAGTGAGTAAAGAAGATATCAAAGTTAACTTAGTTTTATAAACAATATAAGGGAATGTTGACAAAATGGTATAATGATATCTCTTGTATTGTATTGTTGGGCATCAATGAACTCATATTAAATTAGATCAGTAATTGTAAAAAACTCAACATGAGGGATAGGATACCATAAAAAATAGTCATCATGTTTTAAAAAGTCATATTTGCATCTTGTATATCATTTTTAATATAGATCTCATATTTGCTATATCTAATGAACCAATAATATACATTCATTTTTAGATCAATATAAAAAAAAATTAACTTTCACGCTTTTTTTTAAAACATTAAATATCTCGCAAACCATTAACCGTTACGCGAAAAAAATCATACCATCGCGACGAGAATTAAATTATCTTCTATATATATGCACTTTTATATACTTTCAACTATTTTTTTTTTTCAAAATTTCCGCCTAAATAAATCACACGCGATTCGGAAAATCACATGGGATTTTTAAAATGAACCACATGCGATTTATACAAATCACATGTGATTTTTTAAAATCAAATGTGATTTTTCTCGTCAGAAATTTTGAAAAAAAAAAGTTCGTCGATAGTATATAAAAGTGCATAGATATAAAAAGATAATTTAATTTATCGTTGCGATAGTGTATTTTTCGTAGTTTGGAGATTTACCGATTGTAATATATGTTTGTTTAAGAAAAAGTGAAAAATAGTTTTTTATTAATTTTGATAAAAAATAATTACTAAGATCGGATTAATGCTCAACTCCATTTTCTTATTATTGATATCTATAATAACCATAGTAATTTTACTTGTGAAAATGTTGCATTGCCGGCCTAATTTGAATGAATTTGATTCTAAGATGCCTTGCAGGCTGCAGGCTTCAGATGCAACTTTCATGTAAAACAATTTCAATTTTGGTATTTTCGAATATAAAAACGAGTTAAGCCTAGATACAACCATACGGCCAACAGCCGTAACAACTTACACGTATGCAAAACAAAGCAATTCGATTTTATCTAAGTACTAGTTTCGTTAAATTTGAATGTATATGTTCTTAAAACTCATTCTTGGTTGCAATCAGTCTCAACCTCTTGAAAGAGAAAGCTTTACCTGGTTTGAGTTTGTGTGACGGTGGGTTCAAACCATGTAGATTAGTCGGTCAAAAAGTCAGAAATCATGGTTATGAAAAAAAATGACATAAAATGGGTTCCTTTTGTAACTTTGTGTCAACCTTCAAGTTGGTTGAGCTATCATTGTAATAATTCAGTAATAGCAATATATTATTTTGTCCATTTTCAATTTGAGAAGCTTAAGATTATTTATGAAAAGTTTTATGTATTGAAATTCACAATGGTCAAAAGTTTTCTCTATTGAAATTCACAAAAGTTACTTGTCAGGGCATTTAATTTCACGGTCAACCCATTCCCATTTAATTTCGCTTGGAAACACATATTTTGTACTACACCAGCATTTTTGTTTATGTTTTACTCCGTATTTCACTTGGAATTCACAAGACAGTTAAAATTTACACATTTCACTACATCTGCTTATTTTGAAAATTACATTCTCAATCAACCACCTCCCTAACAAACTAATAATAAATTTTAACTAAATTACACTTAAAACAAGATATAATCATGTATATAAAAAAGATAATTCTGATTTTCAAATACACTTAACTTTCAAATTCAAGGTAAGTTAAAGATATTATCCTTTTATTTCCATCTTCTGCAGTAACAATCTTTCTAGTCTGGTGAGTGTAAGAAACTTGAAACTTGGTGTTGTGCCAAAAAATCTGAAACTTGGTGTTGTTCCATTTTTTTCATCGGAAACCCATCGGAAAAATACCCATCATCACGGCTTCAGACCCATCACCACAACCTTCGTCCCAACTGACCCATCAACCTTTTTAGCCGTCCAAATCCTAACGGCACCAACCTTTTTAGCCGTCCAAATCCTAACGCCACCAAACATACCCATCGGAAAAAACTCACGCCACTGTCATACCCTTCGTCCAAATCCAAACGCCACCAAACACACCCTTCCAGGTCCAAACAGATCCGAAGACGCCACCAAACATACCCTTCCAGATCCAAACAGATCCGAAGACGCCACGTTATCCTTATTTATTCGTGGTTTTTTTCGGTCCAGTGCCAAACAGATCCGAAGAACCAAACAGATCCATCCCGAAACAGATTCGTAAATATACCTTCGTTTTTTCCGTCCAGTGCCAAACAGATTCGTAAATATACCCTTCGTTTTTTCCGTCCAGTGCCAAACAGATTCGTAAATATACCCTTCGTTTTACTTGTGGTGTTATAGTTGTGGTGTGAAAATGGTGTCGGTTGTGGTTTTTCCGTCCAGTGGTGATTGTATATAGAGGTAGATGGAGAGGATATTAGGTGGAGGCAGGGAGGGAAAATGTGGAGGCTGGGAAAAATGAGTGTTTTAGGGTTTTTAAGTAGGGTATATTTTGTTGTCGTTTTTTTTTTTTCTAATTTCTATTAATATTATTGATTTAATAACTAAATATTATTGTATATTCTGATTTTTTTTTTTGCAGGAGCTTATTTAAGTTGATACAAGAAAATGTCTTTTTTTGATGAAAATATGCATACGTCGCCATTTTTCACTCGTGAGGTATACTTATTTTTTTTATATCATAGACAATAATATATAAATATATGTTATTATTTTCCAAGTGGATATTTTCGTTAACAATAACAAATTTAATTTTAGGTGTTCAAAACTCGTGAAGACTTAAAAGGTTGGGCGCAAACTAAGGCACGCTCTCTTGGTTACGTCATTGTAACTCAAAAATCATACACGAACGAAAGTGGTTTTTTCTATGAAGTCACGCTTATGTGTGATCGTGGTGGTGAATATAAACCGAATGAAACAAGCAAAAATTCTGCTACCAAAAAGATTAATTGTCCGTTCCAGTTGGTAGGAAAGTATTCAAATATGTATGGTGGTTGGTTGATGAGTGTGATATGTGATAAACATAATCAATGTGACGATGACTTACACATTTTTAAAGAAAATTTCAACAAGCAGTCCAATGGAGGAAAAATGAGTTTTTTAAGAAAGCTAGGTTGTATGAGCAATCCAAGTGCAACTCTAATTAAAGAACCGGCGGTTAAAAAAAATACCCGTGGACGACCAAGCTTGAAGAAACAGCAAAAAAAGAAGTTTGTTGATCCGAAAGTTCAAGATCCTAGTAAAAGTAGTCAATCAACCAGGCTTTTCGGGGTAGACTTGAATGAGGAAAGACCAAGACACAGTTCATGCTCGAACTATGGAGCACGTGAACGTGACGTGTTCCTGGACTTAAACCAGGAACCTCCGAGACATAGTTCATATGTGAGCCAATCGTCCACGAAACACGTTCCGGAAAGATTTTTGAATCAACTTCCACATATTTTCCATCCTTATGTTACAGATTTACAAGATGTCATAGGTGATGGAAATTGCGGATTTCGATCTGTCGCTTTTGTGCGCTCTCAGTCTCCCTCAAGATCAGTGGCGTCGTATTCGGTCTGATTTGGTGCAGGAGTTAGATTCTAACCAACAAAAATACAAGTATATGTTTGGAACGAGAGGTTATAAAACAATTTATGATACCGTAAAAAAAGCTGGAAAATGGATGGAAATGCCAAACACGAGTTTGGTTATTGCCTCAGCATATAAAAGAGTTGTTATAAGTCTAACTGATGGAGGAAATGTTGGAGGCTGCACCACGAGTTTTCCGCTTTGGTCGAGGCCACCACAATCGGAACCACACGAGACAATTGTGATTGCTCATGTGAATCGTAACCATTATATTAAAGCGACACTACGCGAAGGTTCTCCATTACCGTTAACTCATCCACTTTGGATTACATATAAAAGTGAGAATGCATCTGGATGGGAGGACACAGGGCCGGCTCAGAGGGGGTGCATGGGGTGCCATTGAGCCGGGCCCCCTCCCCCGAAGGGCCCATATTTTTTATAAAAAAAATTATATGTATATTAAATCTAAAAATGAGTAAAGCCCATTTGGATTTTTTGATCAGTAAAAAAGAGTTGAAGGTTATTAACTCTAGCTGGGCTCACTGCATCTAATTCCATCTTTCCAATAAACTTCATATCGTCATAATATTATGTTATTGCATTTTACTATTGACTTTCTAGGGGCCCATTTTTTATTCTCGAGCCAGGCCCCAAATATTTTTTACATTCTCAAAGACGGCACTGATTCTAACCATTTGATTGAGCTCTTTGTTTATTTTCTCATTTGTATTGGATAGTTGTATGATACTTGCTTTCCCTCTGAAAACCTTGGTCTCAACTTTTATTAGTATGTGTCCAATGCCTGATCAACCATTGACTACAACCAACGAAGCTAGGAGTCATGATCCACAAACTTATCAACAGTTTGCATAGAACATAAGCATGGTAGTGTGGAAGAAACACACAGTTAATTAAAGAAGCTCATAAGTGACCTTGTCAACCTAAACAAGCACTTGCATAGCAGGTTTGGGACTTGGTGAAACCATGGTTGGATAACCCAAACATTTCATCTAGGTGGGATGACATTGTAGCTTGGATTCAGCCTATGGCACATAGAAGAACGTTTCTAAGTATAGTTGGTAAACTTATGATTGCTGCATCCTCATACTTCGAATGGCAAGAAAGGAACAATCGGATTTTTAAGAGAGGGGAAAGGCGTGTGGCTCAAGTTAGAGATACGATAGTTGAACTAGTGAGACTTAAGTTACTCACAATTCGGTTCAAAAAGACTGCTTCTGTTGCTAGATTGAAGACTCTTTGGAAGTTGCCTATTGATCATGACGAGGAAGATGGAAGAAGCACAACGTAGCTGTGTTGGTAAATGTTTATTTTATGTCTCGTATTGTCACTGGAAGTCATGTCTTCGATATGTCAAGCATGTAGTTTAGCTGTTGTGCGCGCTTTGGTTTGAGAGTGGCTCTTCTTTCTGTAATTAACGTTTTATTGAATTTTAAATATTCACTAGGGTAAACCCTTTACCCCCAAAAAAAAGCACTTGCATAGCAAGCTCATCCAAAGGATCAGTCATACGCGTTCCAATTGTTGACCTAGGGTACAACTCAAACGTAGCCATTCGTCTTCGATCTTAATCAAAGAAACGCTTATCCTGTCTGTAACCAAAAACTTCATAATCACGTACATACAATCATACTGAAACCTTAAAACACCGATGTTGCATCAGCTACTAATCAGAATACCATAATATACAACTATATAAAACTGTCATCAACTTAAAGAAGGTTTTCAAACATCCAACGAGTGTAAGAGAAGAAAGAGGCTTGATGGAAGTGGTGGCAAGGATTGAGAGAAGTAGGCCGATTGCAATTGGGTTTTCGGGTAAGAGCGGTTTGATGATTTGGGTGTGAAGCTATTTGAAATGGTTTAGGGTTTTGCATTTTTCGGCTAGTTGAACGGGTTCTAATGTTTTTTGGATCATTTGTAAATAGCGGGAATGTGGTTCGGGCTCGTTATATTTCGAGCCTGTGATATATTTCGAGCACGTTTTTATGTTTTAAGTAGAATTCGATAAAGAAAGAGATTTGTTCTTAATTGCCTGGAAAACTAGGTAATGGAACTTTTTTTTTTCTATGGCATGCATGACAACATACACTTCGCCGTTGCTAGCTGTTAGCAGTAGACTAACATAACAAGTATTGTAATAGCTTTTTACCAATATATATACATCCATGCCCCATCTAAAAAAGCTAGATTTCAAGAGTTTTTCAGTTAATGTTTGTGTCTTCGGAGAAATAAGGTATTTTTTTTCGAAAGATTTAAGAATGGTCAAGTGTTTAAGGGGAAAAAGCGATTTGCATCAACGGAAACGGTTTGGCTTAAAGAAGTTATTACGTAAGTGCTTATTGGAGATCGATATTGCCCTTATATAATGTCATGCATGTGTTGTTTGCAATATGCTTTGATCACATGCTATATGTTAGCGACATATCTGTTTATGATTATTCAACATCGCATGATCACTTTAAATTAAACCTCTTTAAAACTTAACTGAGTTTTCACCTCTGTAAGATGAGTACAGACCGTAATTATGATCATGACAAGTTCTCAATAAGAAATCACTCACGAAATAATGTGATCAAATATTACAATCCGGATTGTAATATTATGCTAAACAGGAAACAACAGATGTTTTTGGCCTAGCTTACTCATCAGCAATTTTCACAAGTTTCTTCCCAACATTGTAGCCAGAATAGAGCCCAACAAAAGCGGAAGGAACACTTTCCAAACCAATTGAGATATCTTCAAGTACATGCATCTTTCCGTCGAATGTGATCTATGGTTGTAGAGAGAAATTCGGGAAACAAGTTAAAGTAATCACCTGATAGGAACCCTTGAATAGTAATTCTCTTGTATATAACATTTAGCATATCTGGCGCTGCACGTTTTTCAGTGTTTGTGTATTCTGAAATAACGCCACAAACTGCTACCCTTCCGCGCAAGTTCATGTTTGATACCGCTGCTTCTAACATCTCACCTCCCACGTTATCAAAATATACGTCAATCCCATCCGGAAAATACCTAAAACAAAAATTATTTCAACATCTTTGTTAAATTGTCTAGGACTAGCAACAATAGAGACTATAGTAGCGATCACTGTCCATACTTTTGCAGGGTCGAATTAAGATCGGTTTCTTCCTTATAGTTGAATGCTTCATCAAACCCGAGCTTTTCTTTAAGCATATTCACCTAATATTTGATTTAAAAGTGTAAATGCTTTCAATTCTCATACTATGTTTCAAACATAACAAATGTGCTTAAAACTTTAGAAGCTGATAAAACAAAACAAAAAACAGACCTTTTTTGGGCTCCCAGCACAGCCAACAACATAGCACCCTAATTGTTTAGCATATTGGCCCACTATATTTCCTACAGATCCAGAAGCTGTTGAGACAAAGACCTTTTCACCCTTCTTGGGCTTACATATTTCAAAGAATCCAGCATAAGCTGTAAGCCCACTAAGCCCTATATTTTATAAACAAAATGCTTAGATAAGCTTAGCTCACAATACATAAAAGTGATAAAACCACATTACCACAATTACATCTTATTTATCTATGAGTACTGATTGGGATGCTTAACTCGCATGTCTAATAATATACCTAAACATATGTGTCAACATGCTATTGAGGACAGCAAGGGGACCCACCTTTTTATAAACCAATAATCTATTGCTACATCAATTAGTCACACACTTTTTAGGCCTTTAAATCTTTTTCCTTTGTCTATCTTTATACATTGAATTTGTCGAAAATGGACTTACCTAAAACCCCAACATGGTATGACAGTGGGAAGCCCATTGGGTCCAATTTGTTTAGAATCATTCCTTGTGATATGCTATACTCTCCCCAGCTTATAAGACCAACAACATAATCACCTTTTTCAAAATCAGGATTATCAGAGGCTATTACTTTCCCCACACCATAAGCATCAATCACCTAAACAATCAAGTTGAACATAAATTTAGGAAATAAAACAAACGCGCTTCACGTATTTAAGTACATGCACTATGTTTAGTAGTTGAGAACTAACCTCACCGGGGACTATACCTACAGCAAAATCCGAAGTTTTTTGAGAAGCACTGACTGTTTTCATCCTGTTAAGCTGATACGGGTCGATTGATACATAGAGATTTTTGATAATTATATCTTTGGACCCCGGCTTAACCAACAAGGAAATTGATTGAGTTTTGACCTCGAAATCACTCTCTTTTGGTGCACCATCTACTTGAGCCTTGATTGCTATGTACTTGTTTGTGACCTCCATTTTTAAAGAGTTTACACTGATTAAAACTCTATGTAGCTTAAAGTTGCATAGAAAGAGACTTGAGAATAGTTGTTATATAGTGAGTAAAGAAGATATCAAAGTTAACTTAGTTTTATAAACAATATAAGGGAATGTTGACAAAATGGTATAATGATATCTCTTGTATTGTATTGTTGGGCATCAATGAACTCATATTAAATTAGATCAGTAATTGTAAAAAACTCAACATGAGGGATAGGATACCATAAAAAATAGTCATCATGTTTTAAAAAGTCATATTTGCATCTTGTATATCATTTTTAATATAGATCTCATATTTGCTATATCTAATGAACCAATAATATACATTCATTTTTAGATCAATATAAAAAAAAATTAACTTTCACGCTTTTTTTTAAAACATTAAATATCTCGCAAACCATTAACCGTTACGCGAAAAAAATCATACCATCGCGACGAGAATTAAATTATCTTCTATATATATGCACTTTTATATACTTTCAACTATTTTTTTTTTTCAAAATTTCCGCCTAAATAAATCACACGCGATTCGGAAAATCACATGGGATTTTTAAAATGAACCACATGCGATTTATACAAATCACATGTGATTTTTTAAAATCAAATGTGATTTTTCTCGTCAGAAATTTTGAAAAAAAAAAGTTCGTCGATAGTATATAAAAGTGCATAGATATAAAAAGATAATTTAATTTATCGTTGCGATAGTGTATTTTTCGTAGTTTGGAGATTTACCGATTGTAATATATGTTTGTTTAAGAAAAAGTGAAAAATAGTTTTTTATTAATTTTGATAAAAAATAATTACTAAGATCGGATTAATGCTCAACTCCATTTTCTTATTATTGATATCTATAATAACCATAGTAATTTTACTTGTGAAAATGTTGCATTGCCGGCCTAATTTGAATGAATTTGATTCTAAGATGCCTTGCAGGCTGCAGGCTTCAGATGCAACTTTCATGTAAAACAATTTCAATTTTGGTATTTTCGAATATAAAAACGAGTTAAGCCTAGATACAACCATACGGCCAACAGCCGTAACAACTTACACGTATGCAAAACAAAGCAATTCGATTTTATCTAAGTACTAGTTTCGTTAAATTTGAATGTATATGTTCTTAAAACTCATTCTTGGTTGCAATCAGTCTCAACCTCTTGAAAGAGAAAGCTTTACCTGGTTTGAGTTTGTGTGACGGTGGGTTCAAACCATGTAGATTAGTCGGTCAAAAAGTCAGAAATCATGGTTACGAAAAAAAAAATGACATAAAATGGGTTCCTTTTGTAACTTTGTGTCAACCTTCAAGTTGGTTGAGCTATCATTGTAATAATTCAGTAATAGCAATATATTATTTTGTCCATTTTCAATTTGAGAAGCTTAAGATTATTTATGAAAAGTTTTATGTATTGAAATTCACAATGGTCAAAAGTTTTCTCTATTGAAATTCACAAAAGTTACTTGTCAGGGCATTTAATTTCACGGTCAACCCATTCCCATTTAATTTCGCTTGGAAACACATATTTTGTACTACACCAGCATTTTTGTTTATGTTTTACTCCGTATTTCACTTGGAATTCACAAGACAGTTAAAATTTACACATTTCACTACATCTGCTTATTTTGAAAATTACATTCTCAATCAACCACCTCCCTAACAAACTAATAATAAATTTTAACTAAATTACACTTAAAACAAGATATAATCATGTATATAAAAAGATAATTCGATTTTCAAATACACTTAACTTTCAAATTCAAGGTAAGTTAAAGATATTATCCTTTTATTTCCATCTTCTGCAGTAACAATCTTTCTAGTCTGGTGAGTGTAAGAAACTTGAAACTTGGTGTTGTGCCAAAAAATCTGAAACTTGGTGTTGTTCCATTTTTTTCATCGGAAACCCATCGGAAAAATACCCATCATCACGGCTTCAGACCCATCACCACAACCTTCGTCCCAACTGACCCATCAACCTTTTTAGCCGTCCAAATCCTAACGGCACCAACCTTTTTAGCCGTCCAAATCCTAACGCCACCAAACATACCCATCGGAAAAAACTCACGCCACTGTCATACCCTTCGTCCAAATCCAAACGCCACCAAACACACCCTTCCAGGTCCAAACAGATCCGAAGACGCCACCAAACATACCCTTCCAGATCCAAACAGATCCGAAGACGCCACGTTATCCTTATTTATTCGTGGTTTTTTTCGGTCCAGTGCCAAACAGATCCGAAGAACCAAACAGATCCATCCCGAAACAGATTCGTAAATATACCTTCGTTTTTTCCGTCCAGTGCCAAACAGATTCGTAAATATACCCTTCGTTTTTTCCGTCCAGTGCCAAACAGATTCGTAAATATACCCTTCGTTTTACTTGTGGTGTTATAGTTGTGGTGTGAAAATGGTGTCGGTTGTGGTTTTTCCGTCCAGTGGTGATTGTATATAGAGGTAGATGGAGAGGATATTAGGTGGAGGCAGGGAGGGAAAATGTGGAGGCTGGGAAAAATGAGTGTTTTAGGGTTTTTAAGTAGGGTATATTTTGTTGTCGTTTTTTTTTTTTCTAATTTCTATTAATATTATTGATTTAATAACTAAATATTATTGTATATTCTGATTTGTTTTTCTTTTTTTTTGCAGGAGCTTATTTAAGTTGATACAAGAAAATGTCTTTTTTTGATGAAAATATGCATACGTCGCCATTTTTCACTCGTGAGGTATACTTATTTTTTTTATATCATAGACAATAATATATAAATATATGTTATTATTTTCCAAGTGGATATTTTCGTTAACAATAACAAATTTAATTTTAGGTGTTCAAAACTCGTGAAGACTTAAAAGGTTGGGCGCAAACTAAGGCACGCTCTCTTGGTTACGTCATTGTAACTCAAAAATCATACACGAACGAAAGTGGTTTTTTCTATGAAGTCACGCTTATGTGTGATCGTGGTGGTGAATATAAACCGAATGAAACAAGCAAAAATTCTGCTACCAAAAAGATTAATTGTCCGTTCCAGTTGGTAGGAAAGTATTCAAATATGTATGGTGGTTGGTTGATGAGTGTGATATGTGATAAACATAATCAATGTGACGATGACTTACACATTTTTAAAGAAAATTTCAACAAGCAGTCCAATGGAGGAAAAATGAGTTTTTTAAGAAAGCTAGGTTGTATGAGCAATCCAAGTGCAACTCTAATTAAAGAACCGGCGGTTAAAAAAATACCCGTGGACGACCAAGCTTGAAGAAACAGCAAAAAAAGAAGTTTGTTGATCCGAAAGTTCAAGATCCTAGTAAAAGTAGTCAATCAACCAGGCTTTTCGGGGTAGACTTGAATGAGGAAAGACCAAGACACAGTTCATGCTCGAACTATGGAGCACGTGAACGTGACGTGTTCCTGGACTTAAACCAGGAACCTCCGAGACATAGTTCATATGTGAGCCAATCGTCCACGAAACACGTTCCGGAAAGATTTTTGAATCAACTTCCACATATTTTCCATCCTTATGTTACAGATTTACAAGATGTCATAGGTGATGGAAATTGCGGATTTCGATCTGTCGCTGTCGCTCTCAGTCTCCCTCAAGATCAGTGGCGTCGTATTCGGTCTGATTTGGTGCAGGAGTTAGATTCTAACCAACAAAAATACAAGTATATGTTTGGAACGAGAGGTTATAAAACAATTTATGAGACCGTAAAAAAAGCTGGAAAATGGATGGAAATGCCAAACACGAGTTTGGTTATTGCCTCAGCATATAAAAGAGTTGTTATAAGTCTAACTGATGGAGGAAATGTTGGAGGCTGCACCACGAGTTTTCCGCTTTGGTCGAGGCCACCACAATCGGAACCACACGAGACAATTGTGATTGCTCATGTGAATCGTAACCATTATATTAAAGCGACACTACGCGAAGGTTCTCCATTACCGTTAACTCATCCACTTTGGATTACATATAAAAGTGAGAATGCATCTGGATGGGAGGACACATACGTTAGTCGTCAAAATGTGTTTCGCGAATATTATTATCGTATTCCAGAAAATATTGACCTAACAAAGTAATCATGTAAGTTATTTATATTGTATTTTAATTATTCATTTTCAATAAAATTTGTATTATTTGTTCACTTATAAGTACGTATATGTATATGACATAAGTAAAAAATAATTATATGTTTATGTAAAAAAAAAAAAAAAAAAAAAACAATTGAGAAAGCATGTACATTAATTAAAGTAATCACATTGAATGTTTATTTTGGCTCATTAATGTACATTAATGAAAGTAATCATGTCCCTAGAATTATTTTATAAAAAAGTAAATGATTGGCTCATCATGTTGGTGAATTATTTTATAAAAAAGTCAATGATTGGGTCATCATATCGGTGTATTTAGATGACCCCTTTAATAATCCACGCATCTTCTATAAGTAGTTAGATGAAATTAAAATTAATGGATGCTGAATCGGTTACCTTTTATCTTCATTGGTTGAAACCTTTTAATAATTCACGTGAAAAATGCATTTAAATAAAGGTTGCAGACCTTTTAATAATATTTTATTAATACTTGTGTCAGAATTGAAAATTAACAATTCCTACCTTTGTTGGTAACCGATCGCCAAGTTTGACCAGCCGTCATCAACCACATATTCACGATTACATCTTGATCCTCTTCCACTAGCTTACATTCTCCTCCTAGTACACTTGTTGTCTTTACTAAAGCTAGTGGTAATAACAAGATACATCAATACCGTCATCTCAACGTCACGTCAAATACTTTTTTCACCATCAATCTAGTGTAATAACACAACCAACATCACCATCAAAACAAACCCTATTTAAACACAAATACATCTCACAAAAACCAAAACCACACACCCACACAAACACACATCCACAACTCGATC
>OU343221.1:31154639-31168080 GCA_910596185.1 Chrysanthemum makinoi | reverse complement strand
GGTGATTGATCATGTTGTTGGGATTGACACTGGATTGCTCATGCATGATGGGATCGGCAATTGCTTCATCTTGATATTGTTGGGATTGAGAGAGGGATTCATCTTGTATCCTAGAATCTTCTGTGCTTCATCTTGAGTTTTGGGATTGTCGACAGGGTGTGTGCATCATGTATGATGGGATCTTCATTGCTTGATCTTGATTTTTCATATTGAACACCACTTCCTTGAATTGCACTAACTTGACTTTCAACAACACCTGTACCTTCAGCTTCTTTATCTGCTGCTACTTTGTTACCTTTAGGATGTGTCTTTTTGCTGTAGCTTTTGTAGGCACTTGTTTGACATTTCCCTTATTGGCAGTTCGACTACTTTCAGCTCCACCATACCCTAGACATGTTTTCCGGTTGTGTCCAGCAATGCCACAAATACTACACTTAACACTCTTCCAAGCCCTTGACAGCTAACCATTCTTCACAATCTCTTCACTTTCAGGAGCTATCCTAACTCTTTTTCTACCTCTTGAGCTAGGCAGCTTTGTTTCGGATTTCGGTGGAACAATTGTTGTTGGCACAGTTGATTTTTCTCAATGTTCGCTGCTAGTTATAGGCTCGACATGGTGATGGTAGGTTGCCTCCTAACTGAGAAGGTGGTAACAAGGATGAGCCCATGTTTCTACAGCTCCTACTTGTTGCTCATTTAAAGCCATATTCCAATTGGTAGCTAGAGCATTCTTACATGGTAAAACTGTTATCTCCCATATTCTGCAAGTACAAGACTTGTGTACAACATTAACTACACATTGGTAACCCCATGGTCCACTAACCTGAAACTTAGTTCCCCCATTCCATAAAATATTATATGTAACAGCCTCTTTCTTAATACCCTCTAGCATGTGTTGTGCGGTTGGTGTTAGTGGACCATCACTCTTCTCAATCACCAAAAGAACACGCATTATCCTCTTCATACATTATTCCCTGATGTATTCTAAGGCTGTAATAATTGGTTTGATTAAACCCTCAATTATTTTGTCATGAAACACTTGACATATGTTATTAAGTAACACATCATAAGTAGTTCTCCCTAAAGATAAACAATAATAAACATGTATTAATTATAACTATTTATAATGCATTAACAAATACAAATTAACTGAAACATAGATGACATACATGAAAAATGTGACATTGACCAATGAATCGGTGGTATCTTACTTAACCAATCATGGGCTGGTTGATTAAATTTCTTGAAATCAGCCATAGCTTTCTGAAACTATACAATAGTTGTGGCTGTTGCACATTTCTACATATGCTCTTTGTAGGCCCTACCTTTCCATTGCAGTTTCATTTTCTCATGTATGCTGCTAATACAAAATCTGTGTTCTGCATCTGGAAAAACATCTCCTAAAGCTCTACTTATATCCTACACAAAATCAAATATGTTTACTGTCTGTTTCAAAACAGAGAGACTTAAATTCATGAACAGATTAAGGGAGTACCTTTTGCATGTCAGTAATAAAAGTGATGCTTGAGATTGGCTCAAGTGCTATATCATTGGATAAACAATGAAGAAACCAAATCCATGATCCTATGTTTTCTGATTCAACAAAAGCATAAGCTAAAGGGTATATACCATTGTTGCTATCAATTCCCACAGTTGTCATCAGTTGACCATTCAAAGGACCATGATTGGAAAAGCACCCAGCCCCAACAACGATCTCCCACACGCTTTAAATCCTTCCTTCAGTGCACCTAAACAAACATACACTCTCTTGAATTCTCTCCTTAGAAGAGCCTCATCTGCAGGTCGTTCCACATTCATAACAACTGTTGTATTAGGGTTTGTCTTCTGCAACTCTTGAACATAATCTCTCAACATGGTAAATTGTAGCTTGAATTGACCCCCGATGGATGTTATTGCTAAGTTTTTGGCCCTTAAAATCTTCTGCAGGGACACTTGAAGCTCGTATTGGTTGGTAAGTTGATTATGCACAGACTTGACATGAACCAGTGGATTAGTTTTAATTTGTGCCGTAATTTTCTTTGAGATATAGTGAAGGTCAAAAGCTCTGACTTCCCTTGATTGAAAACAAGTGTGTTGCTCATTATATGTTCTGACTGACCACGTACCTGTCTCACCATTCAATAGCCTTGGGCAGAGTATTTCTGAAGGGTCCTTTTTGCCAGAAAGCAATGCATTTATACCCCTTCTGCTTAATGGACTTCTAGATGGGCCTATATCCAGTCCAGCACTTTCACTTGGGCCTGAAAGTGGAACACAACCCTTACATCTGACCCTTATTCTTGTTTTGTCATTCTTAACAAAAAACAACTCCCTCCTAGTTTCTATTGAATGCTCTCTTACCTTAGTTTTGACATCCACTGCAGTAGGAAACTCCTGACCAGAATAGAAGAATGTGGTATAGACTCCATTTGCAAAGTCTGCCTGTCGGAAAGAAACATACTCACTGCAAAAGACATCATCAACCATCACAGGTAAATCATTTTCCAAATGCATGTCATCACTTATATTACTGGTTGTTCCTTGATAAGTTCGAATTCGTAGTACAGATATTTTCCGAAGAAATACAAAGGAATGTATTTCCCGGGTCGTTCTCCCAGCGAAGGATGAATGGAGTTTATAACTCACATCGCGTTTTACGATTTTTTGAATGGAAAAATAGGGAGGATATTGGGATTCTGCACTACGATAATGAAACATAAACTAAAACGAGCTAATTAAGCATATAAAACAATAACAAAAAGCACAATTAACCTAAAACGCAACAACGGGAATTATTAAAAACGCGATTTAAAACCAAATTAAAGGGATAAAACCTAATTTTGTAAAACGTAAACTAAATTTAACTCATAAAAAATTTAATTTGACAAAAAGAAACCTATAAAACTCAAAACGTAAGAAAAACGTAAAAACGGGTGCGCTTTGGTAAAACCCGAGCCTAAAACGTAAACTATTTGAAATAACGACCCTAGGAAAGTAAATTTATTTTTCCTGCGTAAAATACGACAAAATAAGATTTTAGGAAAAACCTGAATATTTTTTTTGAGTTATGAATTAAAAACTAATTATTAAAAATGCTAAAACATTTTGGAAAATTATGAAATTTTTATGAAAAATACTTTATGCTATTACTAATCTAGGAAAAATGTAAAATTGGAAAAATTTAAATAGAATAAGCTACTAATAAGCTAAACAGTGGCTTGGCTTAAAAAGGGGAAAGAAGGCTTAAAAATAAAATGTGGAGAAATAATAGTGTAAGACCTTCGGGCACAACTGGTTATGTGAGTGTGGGTTGAGGCTTTGGAATGTGGCTGGGTGAAGTTACAGACCTGGGTTCGAGTCTGGCTGGAACCTTGATTCGTTGTGAAGTGAGTGGTGAAAAACACAATATCAACGTATATCAAAATAACCGTAAAACTCGACAAATCAACCCTTTAGGAAAAAGGTTAACGAGCCAAATCTTACGGGTGTGATAAAAGTGATACCGGAAAAGTGAATCCCCGGGTCGTGTCCCAACGAGGTGTGAAATTGACGGTGTCGTTGAGTTTCGTGATAAGGACTTGAATTGGTTCAACAAATTTGGAATTATGATTATGTATTCTACAAATGGAAGAACGGAAATGAAAATAAAGCATGTAAAACAAAGTAAACACTAAATAACCTACTACTAATCCTAAGAAACAATAAAACGACGCTAAACTACATCCTAGAGTGCTAAAATGCAAAAACGCTAAAAACCGGGAACAACCCGAGCCAAAAACGTAAAACTTTTGCAATTTAAGGGCTACGGGTATGAAATCAATTTTCCTACATTCTAAATGACTAAAAATAATTTTAGGAAAAAGCGGAATATTTTTTTGAGCTTTTATTTTATTTATTACGAATTAAAAACTAATTAATACTAATTAATTAATTAAAAATACTAAAATTTGTTGGAAAATTCTACAAAAATCACATAAACTACTTTACATGATACTAAATCTAAGAAAATTATAAAAACCTACCACTACTTTTGGAATAAGCTGTTAAAAAAAAGAAAAGAAACAAGCATATTAAGTTTAAACTACAACAATGTATTAAATAACTAAAGTGAGGAAATCAAACACAAAACAACTTGTAGTGCAGATGGAAAGCATTTGTGTAGAGACTTGTGCGTGGACAGAAACCAGTGTTCGAATCCACTTCGTCTTTTGCGCTTGTTATTTTTTTTGGATTTTTGATTTTGGGATTTAATAACTAGACAAACATAAGACTTTTCATGAAAAATTAAACTTAAAAAAAACGCAAATAAGCTGTATAACCGCTTATTTCCAACAGAACAAGAAAAAGGGGTGTTTGGCTAGGGACTGCTGTGGGAGTTAGAAGCTACTAAAAAGAAGCTAAAAGGGTATAATAAGCTAACAAATGATAAGTTCTGGTCTAGTGTACCTAAATAAGCCAAAAGGATCCTAATCCGCAAATGAGGAAAGAAGCTTAAAAACTATAAACAAGCACTAACTCAGGCTAGTAAGACTCTAATCTAATCTACATTAACTAATACTAACTAAATAAAACTAAATAAGCTAAAACGGCCACCTAATAAACACAAAAAAAAACGGGTCACAGCTGCTGTTGTTTGCTGTCGCTGTAACAGGTGTAGAAAAGGGAGCGAAACAGCCCACTAAGGGTTGTTTGGTTAGGGCTGCTAATCAATAAAAGAGACGCTAGAAAACTACTAAGATAAGCAATCCTAATCTAAACATCCAAAATCAATAAGGGAACTCTAACTAAACAATAACAGATGTGAAATAAGCAAAAAAAATGAGACCTGATCTGATGTTTTAGGACAGGCCAAGGGGGTAATTGTTGAGCTTATTTTGGACAAGCTATATAGTGAATGAGCTTTTGAGCTTGTGGGCACCCGAAGTCCACCCAGCTGGCTCCCTTTTGCCCCTATTTCAGACTTATGAGGAGCTTAACACAGCTTATAAATAAGCTGTGTAAGTATGGGATTGGCTTGGGTACCCTGCACAGAACACACCAAATGGCCAAATAACCCACTTTAACCCAATGGCAGACCTAGTAAACCATTTTTTTGAATTTTTTTCTCTTAAACAAAGTTAAACAAGCTGGTGAACTTTCTATTTTTATTTTTTAAATTTTTTATCACTAATGAAACTTAACTAAATTGCTAATGAAAACCCTGACAGAAACCACATTTTTTTGAAACCAAAGAAAACTCTAAACTCTGTGTAAACTTGTAAAAACTTTTCCCATTCTTAAAACTAACTCAAATGCTACTGCTAAACTGATTTTAAAACCCAAGATGGGTCAAAACTCTCTTTTGACCCATTTTGACCCATAAACCAAACGCTCTCTTTAGGCAGAAATTAGAAACTGTTTTTGAAAAAAAAATGTTTGAGACTGCAAAAACTTGGTTCTTATCATTCAATTAACTCCACAGTGATTTTAAATAACTTGCAACAAACCTTAGAACATGAAAATGTAAATTCAACGATTAAAAAGTAAAATGCTTAAACAAGGGGAATTTTAAAAGAAACTGAACTTGCATTAACAGAAAATTAAAAGTACATGAATTGAAAATACACTGAGCTAGAACAAAGTGATTCTAGACTAGTTTACACATTAACACAAAGTTGCTATTTATACGAAAAACTAGGTTATGTCTTCTTCTTTTTTTTTTTTTTTTTTCTTGCTGTCCTTCTGTTTGTTTTTGATCCTGACCATTGAGCAGTTAGGTGTAACTCTGGAGATAACATGAGCCATTGATGGGGTTTTTTTGAGATGTGGATTGCCAACGTGGCTAAGAAGAGGAGGGGGGAAATGTGAGCTTGGGAGTTGGGATTACCTGGTTAAAAGGGATGAAGGAGGGATTGAGTGTTTTGGGTTGAAGAGAAAGATGAGAGGGAATCTAGGGTTCTGGGGATGTGGTTATCTTGGGCGGGAAAGGGAAGACAGGGGAGAGGGTGTATGGGTTGGTTTTATCAATTGACCGGGTATGGGTATATGGGTTTGACCGGGTTATATGGGATTGGGTTGGATAGTTGTTGGGCCTTGGGTTATTTTTAGTATTTTGGACTTAGGATTACAATGGATCCACACATAGTACTTAAGGGACCAAAGATGTAAAATCTGAAAATCCAAGGACCACTTATGAAATTCTGAAAATGCAATCCAAGGTCCAAACTTGTAAAAACTCAAATAATGTAGGGACCAAATCTGTCATTTGTGAAACTTGAAGGACTGAAATTGTAATTTTCCAAAAATTCTCAAAATGACCAATTTTGACAAGTAAGAATTACCAAAGGACTAAAAATGTTTATTTTCCAAATTAAAATGTCCAGGGGTAAATTCTGTCATTCTTTAAAATTCCAGGGACTAAAGTTGCCAATTTTGAAAGTTGGGGGACTGAAACTGCCAATTATGCAAACTTTGTTCGTTTTTTATTTATTTTCAATAATTTTTGCATCTGAAACATGTAAAACACAATTTTGAGATATTTTTAGTATTTTGATGCTTTTCGGAGTGTTTTTAGATGTTTTGCAGCTCAGATTTGACCAAAAAGGATGAGTGAATAAGCACTCATCAAATCCCCACCTGAACCATTGCTAGTCCCTAGCAATCTTTTTGAGAAAACATAATGGATTTGAAACTCTTTACCAAAAGCCATGCTACGGAGTAGCCAAATGTTTTAGTCAAGTAAGAACCATGGTACACCGATAACCATGTGATTTTGAGCAAACCACCAGCTTTCAACGGTTTTGATTTGTCTTTACCCGAAGCCGTACCCTTCTGGACTAGCCAACTCTTAGATAAATTATCAATATTATCTTTGGTGAGCTGATTACCAATTATGGATTTTCCACTGCCTTTACCACAAGCCATAACCTTGCGGGCTAGCCAACTCTTCACTTTTTAGGATATGGTGAGTTGAATACCATACAATTTTGGGCAAATTGCAAGCCGTCAACGGATTTGAAATATCTTTACCAAGAGCCGTTTGCTCCTGGATTAGCCAATCCTTTTGTTTATTAGACATGGCGGACTGATAACCATAAAAAAAAAATTTTGGCCAAAAATGGGGGAATTGGGCGGTATATTTACATGATAAAATTCGTGAGAATTCCCCCCCACACTAGAAATGAATATTGCCCTCAATATTCAAAGTACCGGCGGTTATGCCGAAACATAGAACGTAAAAGGGAAATACTACGGCCATAATTTGGAATTTTATTTTATTATTATTATTTTTTTTTTTTTTTAGAAAACTTATATACAACAGCGGGGGGCAACTCCCCCACACTAGGGTGGTAGAAAGTAGAAAGAAGTCAGAAATACGGGTGAAAACCCATATAGCGTGCTACTGTTTTTGTTAACCGAGTCGCTAGCTTGACTCGACCCCGAATTCATTGGTCCATGGGGAAGCAAGTGGAAGAGAAAATCTCCATCGGACTTTCATTCAAATGGTTTGGATAAACATTGAATGTGTTGAAAGTTCCACTCCGATGAAATACAACCGGCTCAAAAGAATGATAAATGGAGATGCCGGGGTCAAATATGATGTCCTCACTCCCGTAGGAATGAAGGAGAGAAGAAGTCACCGAGTAGGTGAAGAAAAGAAGGAAAATCATGATGACGATCATGATTAGATCTTCTTCCTCAGGATCAAGTGCAGTTGCACTCGTTTGGATTTTATCGGTTGAGCTCTTTGGGTTGGAAGGCATCTCGGGAGGGAGGGTTGGAAAATTTGTCATAGAAATACAAACTCTCATGATTGAGAACTTTTCCCCCCGATCATGATTTTTGCCATCCAAGCGATCATACTCCCGCGGAGTCATGATATGAGTGAGTTCACCGGCGAACTCCTCATGAAGAGTATACGGAGGTGGGACATGTGCGGTACTTCGTGGGCTATAAATATGCACCTCGTCCATTATAGTCTCCGTGTCAGACTCATCACTATCAAAGATTGGATTAACTGAATTTAGAGTAAATTCAGAATCGAATTCGAATAAGGGATTAGTGATAGTCGTATTAACTGTTGTGGAAACAACATGGTCAACATCCTCTTCTAAGTTGACGATCTCGGAATGTGGAAGTGATGCATCAATAAATTCTATGTCTTTAGAATATAAAGAATCGGCATCACTATAATCACTGTCAAAATCTGAGAAAGTCTCAACAAGATCATTTGTAAGAGGAGAAAACACATCACACTCATGGTCAAGAATTCCCTCAGACTCACTTGGGATCGGGATAAGGTTCTCAACACTAGACTTTATGAATTCGTCCGATTCCTTTTCAGGAACAGTGTCAAGATGCTCGTCCCCCATGTTCAGAGAGTGAGTGGGAGCTTCGGGTGTGATAGCAGTTGTTTGAGATGGAATCTCAACTGCTGGAATATCAACTGACTGAGGGAGTTGAGAAATATTATCTTTAAAAGGATAAGAACTCTCCTCGTCATCATCATAAAGAGCTGCCTTAAGAAATTGGGAACGTCTTAGAGCTGCTTGCTCTAGGACTAATAATTCTTCCCTAGATTGGCGGGCCTCTCGCTCTTCGGCAAGCAATTCTCCCATGGTCTTTTCACCGCTCACTTGATTTTTAAAGTTACTAATCATATCATCAAGTGTTTTCATTGCGGTTTCAAAATCTTGGGAGATTTCTTGAGACAACGGCTCCGGTGGAGTTTGAACCGTATGGTGCTGTGGAGGTTGGAAATTGTCAAACATGTAAGGGTCATGATTGTTACAAGGAACTGGGTTCCCTATTTGACAATCAGAGCTGAAGTGGGGACCTCCACAGTACTCACAACAGTAAAACTGTTGAGTCTGGATTGGTGAATCATGTAGATTTTGGTCATAACCAAAGTTCTGAGCATCACTGGAAAACTGTTCATAGACAAACGTGTTTCCGGATTGACACTCAAATCCTTGGTGAGGACCTCCACAAAATTCACAACAGAAGTGTTGATTATATGAAGATAAGTCGGGCTGTGGTGGGTAATTGGAAAAGTTTGAGGGGTCGTTAAATGAGTTCGGATTAGGATCATAATCAAATGAATTCCTCGAACCACAAAACAAACAACTCCCGTTATGAATATCATTACCACATTGTAC
This sequence comes from Chrysanthemum makinoi, assembly GCA_910596185.1. Taxonomy (NCBI): domain Eukaryota; kingdom Viridiplantae; phylum Streptophyta; class Magnoliopsida; order Asterales; family Asteraceae; genus Chrysanthemum; species Chrysanthemum makinoi. The sequence goes on along the minus strand of OU343221.1, from coordinate 31,158,943 downwards.
ACACGTACACCAACGACAGGGTGAACCATAAAGAGGCTCACCACAACCGACACAAGGAATAAACGATTGCATTTGAGAGTTATGAAGAGGAATCAGTTTATTCAAAGAATCAACAAAACCAACATTGTGATCCGAATGACTATCAAGTCTCGAAGAACATTCAGAAAAATCAGGAGGTGGGACAAGTGGTGTGCTCTGAGAGCTAGCAATTTCCACCACTTCCGTTATGGTCTCAGGTTCTTGAACGGGTTCATCGGGTTGTGGCGGATGGTCGGAAAAACTTGGAGAATCATCGAGAGAGTTATCAGATAATTCGCACCAATAGCAATATTTGCTTGCACCCATCCTTCCACATTGCTTGCATAAACAATCCGGATTCGACAATCGAGTGATCCTCTTCCATACGGCTTTTTGCAGTGAAACAACGAGGACAATCGAACGTAGCCATGAGAATAATTAAACATGTAGAGGGTTAAAGAATTAGAATCAAATGGTCGAGAGGATACGAAGGATAGAATTAAACGGCAAAAGAGGGTAAGAGAAATAGAATCAACGAATAAGAGGAATGAGAAGAATATTTTTGATTTTTGGATTTTATGAAAAACGATAACTTCACGAGGAAGGATCTTCAAGTCACTAATCGCAAAAACTTCACGATATTGTCGAAACACACCTCCCGCGCAGCGATTATTTTTGTGAGAGTGAGTGTGGTGAAAAACACAATATCAACGTATATCAAAATAACCGTAAAACTCGACAAATCAACCCTTTAGGAAAAAGGTTAACGAGCCAAATCTTACGGGTGTGATAAAAGTGATACCGGAAAAGTGAATCCCCGGGTCGTGTCCCAACGAGGTGTGAAATTGACGGTGTCGTTGAGTTTCGTGATAAGGACTTGAATTGGTTCAACAAATTTGGAATTATGATTATGTATTCTACAAATGGAAGAACGGAAATGAAAATAAAGCATGTAAAACAAAGTAAACACTAAATAACCTACTACTAATCCTAAGAAACAATAAAACGACGCTAAACTACATCCTAGAGTGCTAAAATGCAAAAACGCTAAAAACCGGGAACAACCCGAGCCAAAAAAGTGAAAACTTTTGCAATTTAAGGGCTACGGGTATGAAATCAATTTTCCTACATTCTAAATGACTAAAAATAATTTTAGGAAAAAGCGGAATATTTTTTTGAGCTTTTATTTTATTTATTACGAATTAAAAACTAATTAATACTAATTAATTAATTAAAAATACTAAAATTTGTTGGAAAATTCTACAAAAATCACATAAACTACTTTACATGATACTAAATCTAAGAAAATTATAAAAACCTACCACTACTTTTGGAATAAGCTGTTAAAAAAAAGAAAAGAAACAAGCATATTAAGTTTAAACTACAACAATGTATTAAATAACTAAAGTGAGGAAATCAAACACAAAACAACTTGTAGTGCAGATGGAAAGGGCTGTTGTGTAGAGACTTGTGCGTGGACAGAAACCAGTGTTCGAATCCAGCTTCGTCTTTTGCGGCTTTGTTATTTTTTTTGGATTTTTGATTTTGGGATTTAATAACTAGACAAACATAAGACTTTTCATGAAAAATTAAACTTAAAAAAAACGCAAATAAGCTGTATAACCGCTTATTTCCAACAGAACAAGAAAAAGGGGTGTTTGGCTAGGGACTGCTGTGGGAGTTAGAAGCTACTAAAAAGAAGCTAAAAGGGTATAATAAGCTAACAAATGATAAGTTCTGGTCTAGTGTACCTAAATAAGCCAAAAGGATCCTAATCCGCAAATGAGGAAAGAAGCTTAAAAACTATAAACAAGCACTAACTCAGGCTAGTAAGACTCTAATCTAATCTACATTAACTAATACTAACTAAATAAAACTAAATAAGCTAAAACGGCCACCTAATAAACACCAAAAAACGGGTCACAGCTGCTGTTGTTTGCTGTCGCTGTAACAGGTGCAGAAAAGGGAGCGAAACGACCCACTAAGGGTTGTTTGGTTAGGGCTGCTAATCAATAAAAGAGACGCTAGAAAACTACTAAGATAAGCAATCCTAATCTAAACATCCAAAATCAATAAGGGAACTCTAACTAAACAATAACAGATGTGAAATAAGCAAAAAAAATGAGACCTGATCTGATGTTTTAGGACAGGCCAAGGGGGTAATTGTTGAGCTTATTTTGGACAAGCTATATAGTGAATGAGCTTTTGAGCTTGTGGGCACGCGAAGTCCACCAGGTGGCTCCCTTTTGCCCCTATTTCAGACTTATGAGGAGCTTAACACAGCTTATAAATAAGCTGTGTAAGTATGGGATTGGCTTGGGTACCCTGCACAGAACACACCAAATGGCCAAATAACCCACTTTAACCTAATGGCAGACCTAGTAAACCATTGTTTTGAATTTTTTTCTCTTAAACAAAGTTAAACAAGTTGGTGAACTTTCTTTTTATTTTTTAAAATTTTTTATCACTAATGAAACTTAACTAAATTGCTAATGAAAACCCTGACAGAAACCACATTTTTTGAAACCAAAGAAAACTCTAAACTCTGTGTAAACTTGTAAAAACTTTTCCCATTCTTAAAACTAACTCAAATGCTACTGCTAAACTGATTTTAAACCCAAGATGGGTCAAAACTCTCTTTTGACCCATTTTGACCCATAAACCAAACGCTCTCTTTCGAGAAATTAGAAACTGTTTTTTGAAAAAAAAAATGTTTGAGACTGCAAAAACTTGGTTCTTATCATTCAATTAACTCCACAGTGATTTTAAATAACTTGCAACAAACCTTAGAACATGAAAATGTAAATTCAACGATTAAAAAGTAAAATGCTTAAACAAGGGGAATTTTAAAAGAAACTGAACTTGCATTAACAGAAAATTAAAAGTACATGAATTGAAAATACACTGAGCTAGAACAAAGTGATTCTAGACTAGTTTACACATTAACACAAAGTTGCTATTTATACGAAAAACTAGGTTATGTCTTCTTCTTTTTTTTTTTCTTCTTTCTTGCTGTCCTTCTGTTTGTTTTTGATCCTGACCATTGAGCAGTTAGGTGTAACTCTGGAGATAACATGAGCCATTGATGGGGTTTTTTTTTTTTTGAGATGTGGATTGCCAACGTGGCTAAGAAGAGGAGGGGGGGAAATGTGAGCTTGGGAGTTGGGATTACCTGGTTAAAAGGGATGAAGGAGGGATTGAGTGTTTTGGGTTGAAGAGAAAGATGAGAGGGAATCTAGGGTTCTGGGGATGTGGTTATCTTGGGCGGGAAGGGAAAGGAGAGACAGGGGAGAGGGTGTATGGGTTGGTTTTATCAATTGACCGGGTATGGGTATATGGGTTTGACCGGGTTATATGGGATTGGGTTGGATAGTTGTTGGGCCTTGGGTTATTTTTAGTATTTTGGACTTAGGATTACAATGGATCCACACATAGTACTTAAGGGACCAAAGATGTAAAATCTGAAAATCCAAGGACCACTTATGAAATTCTGAAAATGCAATCCAAGGTCCAAACTTGTAAAAACTCAAATAATGTAGGGACCAAATCTGTCATTTGTGAAACTTGAAGGACTGAAATTGTAATTTTCCAAAAATTCTCAAAATGACCAATTTTGACAAGTAAGAATTACCAAAGGACTAAAAATGTTTATTTTCCAAATTAAAATGTCCAGGGGTAAATTCTGTCATTCTTTAAAATTCAGGGGACTAAAGTTGCCAATTTTGAAAGTTGGGGACCTAAACGCCAATTATGCAAACTTTGTTCGTTTTTTATTTATTTTCAATAATTTTTGCATCTGAAACATGTAAAACACAATTTTGAGATATTTTTAGTATTTTGATGCTTTTCGGAGTGTTTTTAGATGTTTTGCAGCTCAGATTTGACCAAAAAAGATGAGTGAATAAGCACTCATCAAACCTTTTTGGTTATTTTTTTATTTTTGGCTTTTTTCTAAAACTAACTTACTAATAAGCAGTCCTAACTACTTTTAAACAAATACTAATTCTAGAAAACAAGAGATAAGCAGAATTTGAGCAGATTATATGGACAAAAACTTACACAACTAAATACTCCTAAAATGATCTAAGGGACATAAAAGCTTAAAGGAAACTGAAATACCTACAATAAGCTAAAGGCCAAATAAGCTAATCTTATCATCAAGATACATATAACCTAAATAAGTAAACTAAGCTGAAAATCAAATCAAATAAGCACTTAATCGCTAACTGCTATAGAAGTAGCTAGGGGACACAAAGAGGGCAACTTTTAGAACTAAAACGCTGATC
>OU343221.1:31097622-31154539 GCA_910596185.1 Chrysanthemum makinoi | reverse complement strand
AATAAGCACTAATTATTCCCTAAAAGCAAAACAAATCTACTTAGGACAATAGGCTACTGATAGGGAACAAAAATCAAGCATCAACAGTAAAAGGATAAACCAATAATCAGCTTAGAATAAGCTGATGTGGGACATTATCTGAACTGCAGCAGTGGAAATTACCTCTAAACCACCCACTTCAATCCAATGGCAGCCTAAGCTATTGATTTTTTTTTTTTTTTTCCTTTTAGGAGAAATTAGACTAGCTATTGAAATTGTGATTTTTATTTTTAAATTTTTTTAATAATAACTAGAAATGCTTTAAAAATGCTAATGAAAAAACCAAAATTTGGGACAGTTGGACAAATTTATGAAACTTGTGACAGAACTGAATAGAACATTAGAAATCACAAAACTACTCTTGAAACTTAAAAACTTAATTGAGAAAGCAATTAAGCAGCAAATTAGACCAAACTAACCAAACATGAACTTGTGAAATCGATTCAAACTACTAAAACTTACTAAATCCAAACAGTCCTTAATGTTTCAAAAATGAAATTTAAACTTGAAAACTGGATATAATGTGAACTAAACTGATTTAACACTCTCAAATTAACATCAAACTAAACATTTTAACAAACTAAAACTAGAAATTCACTGAAACTGATTTGACTTTTGTTGACCTTTTTGAAAAAACATTGAATTAGGATAATTAAAGTAAAGGAAAGCTCACATAAGCTGAAATAAGCTTATATGAGCTTAAGTAACAGTAAATGAATGCTAAAAACAGGAATTTAAATGACTAAAGAAAATGACAATTAATTGGAAATAAAAAGGAAAATTTCATTAATGAAAATTTAAGTACAAATTACACTACTGATTAATAAACTTCTGAAAACTAAAAAATGACAGGAAATAAAACCATGGTAACACTTTTCTAAAAGCTTGAAAAATGGACGGTTTGAATCTGTGGAGAAGGTGGGTTTTTATAGCTGCTGTAGGAGCTTGGGTTGATCTTCAGAAGGTTCTGGGTCTATCAATCTCCACCATTGATCATCCTCTTGCATCACCAATCTTAATCTGAGCCACATGATCACTTGGGTGATGTGTTCTGTCCAATTAGAAGCTGCCATCTTGCCAAGTTGGCAATCCAAAGGTGCATACCTCTGACACGTGTGTCAGAGGCTTCCAGAAGATCACTTAAGTACAGGTAAAACATGGGTATTTCAAGGTAAATGGTAAAGAAGAACTGTGAACAATAATTCTTCTATTTTAGGCGCGCTTGGTTTTTTTCTTGGTTTATTTATTGGTGTTTGACTGGAGGTGGTGGGAGTTGACTGGATGGAAGGGTCACAAGAGGTTATTGGCTAGGGTCAAGATGGAAGGTTGGGGGTTCAGTAGACTAAAGGGAAAGGGGTTCAATATGGGGTTTGACCGGGGATAAATACCCTTTGACTTGGGCTCGGATAAAATGGGTAGTTAGTATTTTTTGGACTTGGATTTAATTAGCATTTACAAAGGAGGATTTTTTATGTATTTTTCAATGATCAAGGACTATTGGTGTAAATTATGAAAAGGAAGGGTTGAAAATGGGAAATTGATTATATGAGGGTACAAGGGTGTTCATGGTAAATAAAGGAAAGTTGAGGGGCAAATTGGTAATTTGGGAAAATTAAGGGTGAAATGTGTAATTTTGGAAAAATGAGGGGTCTTTGGTGTAAACTTGGGAAAGTGAAGGGTTTGATGTGAAAACTCCCAATCTTGACCAGAACTCTATAAAATGTCACTTTTGAGCATCAAAGTCCCATAAAATAGCATCCCGGCATCAGCTTCTGCTCTCTTTTTATTCTCGTGCTCGGTTTGTCTGATTTGCCTTTCTTTTGTGTATTTTGTCATATCCGTACCTGCACATGCATAAACTCAAGAAACCAACAAATATTAGGCATTAACGGCTCTTTTATGGTTATTTTGGGCTTGTTTTGGTAAAGAAAAGGTATGTGTTTTTGCACATACCATTCTTGCTTGACCTAACTCATTACTCTGGCCTACTTGGACCATAGCAAGTTGTGCATCATTCTCCTAACAAGTATTCTCTTCAATTGCTTGAATTGAATCATCAACTGCATTTCCTAAGTCACTAGTGTCACTCACTTGTAACAGAGTAACATCAACAACAGGATCCTGTTCCATGTTATTGTCATAAACAGAAGCGCATCCTACAAAATGATTATCCTGAGTCAATTGAAACAGAGTTACATCCACATCAGGCTCCTCAAACCTATTATTGACATCAACTAGTGCTCTTCCTGCTTTGTCTAAGTGCTTCTCCAGAGTCAATTGAAACAGATTAACCTCAAAATTATCAGGCTCCTCAAACATGTTATTGACATTAACTAGTGCTCCTCCTACTTTGTCTAAGTGCTTTCCCTGAGTCACTCGGAACAGATTAACCTCAAGATTATCAGGCTCCTTAATAGCACTGTCCTCATCAATAAGTACTAAAGCACGCTCACTGTTATGAACAGGTTGGCTAGCAAATGATGTGTCTAGGGTGGAAAATACAGGCTCAGTGTTTGGCAAATTGCTAGATTCACCAATATCATTGACGTCCATAGGCACTTGTGTAAGTTGCATAAAAGGATCTAGTGCAGGTTCATTATCAAGATCCCAATCGTCTACAACAAGATTGAATAGCAGCAGTAGTAACTTTTCTCCTATCTTCATCCATCTCCCAAAAGACAGTCTTAATAGATTGTGGGGACATTTCAGACAGCTCTAATCTTGTCTTACCTATTTCCACATACACATCAATCAACTTATGGTCTATGACAACATCTTTCAACAACTCAACATTAGCAGTTTCACGCTAAGTAAACAAACCGTCGTCTAATGTATAACCAGGCTTAAGAAAGTAGAAATAATTGGTTTGTCCAATCTCATAACCGATTTGGGTCATGAGAGCATCTATTTCATCAACGGATACCTATTTTATTTCCACATGATCAACAAGGCATTTCTTGCCTCCTTGATATATTCTACCTGGAAAGTATTTGAATGTATCTTCATAATGGAACCTCATGCTAAAGGATCCTGGTTGACCCGCTGTATAAAAAATGTACAAAAACAATGTTAAGATAAAGTTACCTAAAAGGGGAATAACTTAAACAACCGTACGAACATATGATTGTAATAAACTATAACCAAAAAACACTTACAGTATCTCATGATTGCAGCTTTTTCCTCAATTTCATGGTCATCAAAGAAAGGATATTCTCTTATTCGCCATAGAGTAAATCCAAGGTTGGTGTTTGTTATTTTCTTACTTAGATTATTTGATTTGATGATTGACATTGCATTAGGGTTTTTTTGGTAGGCTTCCAAAACAAGTTTGGGGATGATCAATGAGTACACAGCTTTTTTATATTCTACATAATGGCGGAAAATTGGACAAGACATCTGTTATAGTACATCAAGGTAATAAGACTATTCTACCCTCAACAGTAACGGGAGAACGGGGTTTTCTGGAGTATAACGGAACGTTGACATCGGCGTTAATGGTCAAGGGACGAGTTCGGCATATAAACCCCATGTTTTGGACCTCCTGCGATGATAAGGCCAAGGTTTGTCCCATCGCGATGCGCAGTAACAAGTTTAGGGACCAACGGTATATTTTAGTCATATTTTTTTAACTGTGATATTACACGAACGGGGCGCAGAGTATAAGTACAACTAATAATTAGATTTTAACTAAATTTATTTGGTGTATATTTAAAATCATGATTTAATTTTAATAATTATAATCATGTGCATATACAAATTTGTGGTATTACAATTAAGTTATTTGTGGTTATCCGTATTATAGTTTTTAACCTGTGTATCCACTTAAATGCATAAAACTAGATTTAAATTAACCTCTTTTGAAAGGTTTAATATTTGATTGTAAATTCTAGAAAAAATTACACGTTTGGTCCCTATGATTTGCCTAATATAACAACTTTAGTCCCTAAGTCACTTTTATTACACCAGCAGTATCTAATTTTGAAACTGTGCACGCTTTTGGTCCCTAAAATAGACGGACGTTTATTTGGCTCGTTATCTCATTAAAATACAAGGGTAAACATGTCTTTTCTACTTATCTTTTATAATAAAAGACACCCACCAAACAAACTAAACGGATCCTAACAGTTCTTGGTTCTCCACGGATCCACCACGACAACAGTTCTTGGTTCTCCACAGTTCTTGGTTATCTCATTAAATCACAACGGATCCACCACGACAACAACACCGGTCTCTTGGTCCCGGTCATCTCCAACAACAATAACAACAATAATCAATCTCAAAACAACCAAAACCCGGACCCTTGGTCACGGTTGGTTACCAACAACGCCAACATCATCCATCCAAATCCACGAATCCGAATCAAACATCACATAACATAAACAATAATAACAATACTCTACACGACACAATACAAACACGATACCAACTAATTTATTTTCATTTTTATTTATTCAAAACATGTTTTCTTTGCATTTTTTCCGCTTAACCCGAACCAAACAAATCGAACGTGACTCGGAGGTCACCAAACGATTGTGAAACTTCGTTTTCTCACCTTCTTTCTTCCCGATCTAGGTGTGAAATGACGAAACATTAAAAGTGGTGGCGCGTTTGGGTTGCTTGGGTGGCGGTGATGGTGTGTTAGAGCGCTGCGATGGGTATAAATGGAGAGGGAGTCAAGTGAACGTTTTGGTGGTGGAGGTGGTGGTGCACGCGCGGCGGTGGTGCGGTGACCGGAGGTGTGACGGCGCGAAGGTGGTTGTGATTTTGAAGATGAAATAAATGGGATTAATGAGATAAATAGGAGGAGAAGTCAACGAAGGCGGTTGTGAAAATGATTAATTAGCAGAATTCCTTTTATTATAAAAGATAAGTTGAAAAGACAAGTATACCCTTGTGATTTAATGAGATAACGGGACAAATAAACGTCCATCCATTTTAGGGACCAAAAGCGTGCATAGTTTCAAAATTAGATACTGCTGGTGTAATAAAAGTGACTTAGGGACTAACGTTGTTATATTGGGCAAACCATAAGGACCAAACGTGTAATTTTTTCTAAATTCTATTAACGAGTTAATATAACGTTTATTTAAACTTAAGTTCAAATTTAAAAAAAGAGCTCACAAGTCTGTGTACTTTCATTTTTTTTTTCTCCACCAATTTTCCTCACCAATATTTTCAAAAATTTGACTAAACTAATTCAATTTGACTTTTATTAGCTAATAGAAAGGCTCGATTTTCCGATTAAACTACTCTATTGGTCAATTGAAAAATTAATTTGTCCAACTTTTATATTCTCTTATTATACGAGAAATCTGAGAACCCTTTATCTTTCACACGTCTTCCCTAAAACAATTATTACAAAAGATCCTGAAGAATGAATGTTCACACAAGCACACGTCCGAGAATCTGTAGGTGTGCAAACGCCCCTGTTCACGTTGCACAACATGATATTAGTAAGTTATTTATGTAAGCTTAGATGTATAAAAATTTAATGCTAACTTTCCTCATAGTGTCCTGTAAATTAAAATTCCGTTATAGAGTACTAGACGAGTACCTGCGCCTAGCGGCAGCGGTTTCTAGCGGCAGACAATTAACGATATGCGATATTGTGGTAAGTGTTACGTATAACGTTCAAAATAAAACGTGAAAAGATCAAAATGTAATTACAAACGGTTGTAACATGCGATAATTTAACTCAAGCAAAAATTCTTTAACATGTATAAAAAAACATATGAAAATATGCTTAGAAACATCGAAGTATTATATCGAACAAGTAAAAGGCGTCGTGCGGCCGGGTTTTCTTTTACATGTTTGGCATATTTTTTCCGACTAATTTTATCGCTGTTTGACACTCTGTGGCACCGATGGTACAACAACTATGCTTTAAAAACCATTTCATATACCGACCTGGAATCAGATTTTGACACCCGTGTGTTGCGACGGGGTTTTTGGGTTTTGGTTAGCGTTGTTTTGTGAGACGACTGAAATTTGAACACATACTTTGAAGTTTGTGGAATTTAAACATGACATTCAAATGCATTCCAAATAATGAAACATTAAACAATTATTTCGCAACATAAATTAACAGATCATACATCTAGAAATTACAAAATATGAAGTTTACAAAGAATTTGGAGGCTGAAACATCTTCTGTCTATCTTCAAAACCATCAAATACAGTTACTCATTGTATTGAATGAAATGGTACTTCAGTGACGTGCATAGCTAAAGCAAGTTAGTAGCCCAAAGTAAAAATGATGTGATGCTTGGTTGTTATAACATGAGATCAATAAGTAGAGGTAAAAACGAACAAATGTTACCTCAATCTTCTTAAGTTCACCTATGTCTGCCTTCTTGTTCTTATCGTACCCAAAATACCCTTGAATACTCCTTTGTCAAAGTCATGAATTCTTGATTTGGGTACAAATAAGTTAAGCCATGGGTGTGGTACATCCCATAATACCTTAGACTGGAGTTTCAACTCAGCTTTGTGAACCCGGTTCAAGAAGTCGACATATGGAAGGTCAATAGTGAAGACTGATTAACAAAGCTTCCACTTCCTGCATAAAATATTCAAAATCCATTATTTTAAAACCAAAAACTAACGAAACAGCTAAAAGGGCAAAAAAGCCAATAAAGAAAGCTACCAAACACTCCCTTTTATAACCTAAAGTAACTTACTTTTAAGAAAATTATGCATTATTAGCAGCAAATTATTTGGTGGTTGGATGGCATCGAGTTATACAAATGACTTTTTACTAAAAAATGGTACTTATGTTTGTCGCCGATCATCGTATCAAAATGTTTTCCTCTGCCAAGTACCTCCTATTTTATCGAATTTTATTACCTGCAACTGAATTTTTGTAGAAATCAAAAACAAATTGATAGTTCAAAAAGTATTCATCTGACGGGATGTATTGTGATCGTCATTTAAAGAACATAGCACTTGATCATAGAGATACTAATCATGTACCTCAGAAGTAGCAGACACCTATTCCAGACCCATTTCGTCACCTCAAACACACTCATTTCAGCCCCAACACACACCCTTCGCAACCCCTCCTTCAGTCCCCAATTCCACACCCATTTCAGTCCCAAGTCTCCGTTTTAGCCCGAACCGACCCAACACACATCCATTTATGTCCTATTTTAACAGTCAACCCGACCCATTTCAGCACCAAACCAAACCCACCTGAGCTCCTATATTGAGATACTGAAAAGAAGAAAAAATATTAGGTTTAAGCGAACAAAGATGTGCAAAATGTATAAAATAGATAGTCGAACATGTAAGAAAAAATTAGTCACCATTAAGGTCATTTGAAAGGAACCAACACAGTGAGCCAATATACATGTTGTTTCCTAAATTTAAAGCACCATCATTAAAATAAAACCCACTCCAAACTTGCTGAACACGTTCCCTGAACACAGCCCCTGAACCCATCAACTGAACCAACACACTGAGCCAAACCACTGAACACACCCGTAGCTATACTTCCTGAACCATAACCATGAATCGTAACTCGTGAACCATAACCCCTAGTAAAAATCCAAAAAACTGAAGTTAGTGGCTAAAAAGCGAAGTTATAAACGGCTTTTCCAAATCTTGATAGGCCAAATAAGCCCATTATATAAGCTAAAACAAACAACCGTTTAGTATTCTAACTTGAAATCTATGTTACTGATCTAAAGTTTCAATCTTTTAAAAGGGTTATCAAGATTTTTAAAAGCCAATAAAGGTAACTTTTTTCAGCTTATAAAGTGCTTATCAACTTGAGCGAGTGGCTCAAGTCCATAATCCTTCATGTCCATTTCAATTTTCTGCGATCCGTAAAAAAAAATATATTGGATTGATTAAACAACTACATGTTATTCGCTAATTCAAATTCTTGTTTTGAATTATATATTAATGTGAAAAGCCAAGAAAAAAGCGAAACAAAATGGTTGACGTGAGGCAACGGTTAAAGAAAGCAATGTTGGTTTGATTTTTTAACTTAAAAATGGAGAGGTTAATGTTCTTAAAATGGTGAAGGCTATGTCACACTGTCAATTTTTATATAACAAAATTTACACAATAAAATAAACAATAAACTTTAACATTAAAAAAGAACCATATTTTTCGGCGAGAGTCACGGTTCCCGATGACGGTAGAGAGACAGCGGCGATGGTCGAGGAAAATCCCGGCAAGGTCAACGGCAATGAATGACTCCAGAAACTAAGACCTACCAAAAAAAGTAAAGATCTAACATCAACTCATACACCTTTTCACATGCTACTAAACTCTTTAACATTAAAGCTAGGAATGTTGTCGTTTGTTTTGTAGTCACCACCTACACCAACTAAACATACAAATCCTCCAGTTGTAAAAAGAACAGCCTCATGAAGTCGGAAATCTATAAGTTGTACTTCACTTGTGGTTTGAGTGGTCTAGAGCTTGTTCCATTATCAATATTTTTTTTGTGAGGAGGTCTTACTAAAAGGATCTGGTTTAAAGGGTTTCTCTTATTTTTACAAGAAGTCATCTTTTATCATACATGCATGCAGAATAATCCAGCCACACGAGAATGAAATGAAAATCTGACTCAACTTACAGTCTTTCCAAGTAATGTATCGCCGATTGGTTCTCCAACCTTCTTTTCCCTTATAGCAATATGCATCTCATTCTGCAGGATATAAAATTTAGACAACTGGAAAACATAGTAGAAGAATAAACTTGTCGACAATTATACCCGCCCTCTAAGTCTCGAACTTATCATGAGGGGTGTCAATCGGGTCGATGATCTGACCCGAACCCGATAACACCTTATAGGGTACGGGTTGATTCGGGTCCAACATAGCTTATCAGGTTTAACGGGTCAACCCGATAAACCCGATAGGGTCGGGTTGATTCGGGTCCAACATAGCTTATCGGGTTTATCGGGTCCCGATAAACCCGATAGTCTAATAGGGTCGGGTTAGGCTTCTAATTGGCTTGTTATCGGGTTATCGGGTTGACCCGATAAACCTGGTAAGATATTAGACCCTTTAACAAATTTAAATTTTTTGAACTGCTTGTTTAATGTATCTGCATATTTGCATCAGTAAGGTTAGTAGCTTTTCTCTATATTATTATTTATAACTTGATTACTTGTTACCACTGACAAAATATACCTTAGTTGCTTTTCTCTATTTGCATATTTTGCATCAGGTGCATGGCTACTTATAATATATTTGGACTGCTTGTTTTCTCATTATCTATTATTAGGCTCAAGGATATACAAATGTAGTTGGTATCCTATGATTTGAAGTATGAACATTGTGGCAGACCTACTAATCCATGTGTGTCCTTGATTAGTGTAAGAAAGGAGTGACTCATGTGCATATTTGAGATATCTCATAATACGAATACCAGTCGAAAAATAAACCATCACGCCAATGAGAACATCAACTAATAAAATATTAATTATTAGAGTGGCAAGAGAACCTACTTACTTGCGGAGTAGACCTAACATGAAATAGATGGTCGTTTCAGCACATGAAGCAGCATTTCTTGTTAGCCCGCTAGGAATCCTAGCAACTTTTATTCCATGGTTTGTAGTAGCAGTTACATCAACACCTTCAATAAAATTTTAAACATAATTCGTTAAAGTAGTAGATATGGTTAAAGTTCTTTAATGACCAAACAAGATAAGTTATGTCACTTGAATGGTTCAATGCATAAGTATTAAGCAAACAAATAAAGAACCTTCTAAGCCAACACGATACTGCATTATGACTTTCATTTGAGTTGCACGAGCAATAACATCTGAACTAAGGCACATGCCCTTTACCACACAGATATCATAGTTACCTATAAGATCAGGTACACTGTCAATCGGAAGATTATCCACCTATGATAAAGTAGGTACATAGGTTATAAGAGTTATCAACTTTGAAGCCCAATTTGCCGTCTATAATTATTCCATCAGTTAATAATACCTGGATAAATTTGCAAGTATTCTTTAGTGTATCTGAAGCTGGAAAGTGAATAGCCCCAAATAACCTGCACACATAGTATGTTTATCAATAGCCCCAAATAACCTGCACCACATCATATTAATAGTTGATCTCATAATAATTTACACGTGTGTCATTGACATATATAGGCATTTAAATTAAAATGAAACTCAAAATTTAGGGTTGGTTCAAAACCGGCAAAGGGGTTAAATATGAGAAACATATTGAGCTCACTATAATACTGATGATGATAAATCAAACTTAAGAAAAAAAAAGATTTATAAAATTACTCAACAAAAAATACCTCAATATTTGGTGGTGGGTTTCGTCGGTAGCAACACTTCGCAGCGGCGGCAAAGTTTTTCGGCGAAAACCGGCGGCTACAGCGACGGTAAGCGGCGGCACTAACCAAAAAAACAACAAAATTGTTAATATACATAGATCTACAAAAAAAACCCTTCAAAACTCATATATCAATTAAAAAACTCAAAAGAATACCTCAAAACTTGAAAAATCCTTTTGACGGTCGTAGGTCTTGGTGGTTCCTCTCGTTGGTATCGCTACTGTGGTGGTGGGATGACGGTGGGAGTCCAATGGTGGTGGCGTCGGGTGGTGGTGGGATTTGGGGGAAGAGATGAGACCAGTTTTGAGATGAAAGTGTTTGCGTGTGTGTCTTCCGCAGTGTTCCTTTTTCTCTCACATTTGACCATTTTCAAAATTCAACTTTCAATATTCAACTTTTCACTTTTCCTGTTTGACCATTTTTTCATTTTAGATAGTAAAGATAAAGATATATATGAAAGTTAGGCATCAATCGAAGAATAATTGTAAACTAAATATGCTTTAACCATAACACTTGGGCTAACAAAGCCCAAAACAAATAAAGTAGGCATGATTCGTAGACCTATTTATCATATCTCTTCATATATACTTACCCTAACCATATAACGTAAATCCAAACATACACATAATTCTCACCCGTCAAAGTCCATGAAACCCTCGCCAAGAAAACTTACACATAATTCTCACCCTAAACGCAGTAAAATCATGGACGGAGAAGAAGAAGCAGAAGATAGAATAAGTTCGTTACCAGATTGCTTACTACTCGAAATCATCTCTCGTTTACCCACCACAAAACATGCTATCAAAACAACAAGCACTCTTTCCAAACGTTGGCAACATCTTTGGACTTTACTTCCTAATCTTATTTTCAAAGCATCCAAAGATGTCAACAAAAGAGTATATTGTTATGATCATCATGATGTCGACGGCTACTTTTGGTTTATCAACAAAACCATAGCTCAATGTCCTACACATGTGAACCTCAATAAATTTAAACTTCTTATCAGAAGTTTCGATAGTGGTACTCGCCACAAATCGCAAATCAATAGCTGGATTCGTTATGCTATTACTCGTAACGTTCAAGAGGTTAATATAAAGTTATGGGATAATGTAGATCGGTTTAGGTATGATGATGATCTTTTTTTCAAGAATTTACGTGCTACTCAGATGAAACTGAAGAGATGTGTATTTATTGATCCTATTAGTACGATTAGTTGGGAAAAACTTAAGTGGTTGTGTATATCAGAAGGGATATTAGATGAAGATGTGATTGCAGCTATATTATCAGGAAGTCCTTGTTTGGAAACTTTGAAGTTGGATAATTGCTATGGTTTTAAGTCGATTAATATTACTTCAAAGAGTGTTAAGAACTTGGTGTTCTCTAATTATGGTTGTAATATTCCTGGGAAGTATTATGATAGTATCGAAATCAATGCTCCATACATATTGTCACTGAGAATCGAATATAATATGGTTTTGCGGGAGCTTTTGTTGCTTAATGTGTCTTAGATTAGTCAAAGCTGACTTACAATATTGGTCCGGTTTACATCTATTAGAATTAGAAGCAGAAGAATTGCTTAAAGGACTTTTACAAAGCCTCGATCATGTCGAAAATGTTACAATTGCGGATTCTTCTTTAAAGGTACTCCATATTTTCTATAAGAATGTCTTACTTTCCCCTTCCATTTGGGTTGGTTTTTGTTAAGGGATCTAATTGCTAGTTTTAATATTGGTTTCCCCTTATTATAACTTTAGTTTATACAAATTATACACATTGCAATGCTCTCTAACAATGTTCCCTTTGCAATATTGGTAGGTTCTTTCTCGTTTGGAAGCTAAAGGTTTCCAGTTTTAGGGCGCAGATGAAAGTGATTGAGTCTTAGCTGATAGTTTTAAGTAAGTTTAGCGAGGAAGTGTGTAATGGATGTTTGTGTATGAATTTCTGGTTTAGTGAAGAATGCAATGAATTTCTTTGGGTAACAGAAGATGCATAGTAATATTCTGTTCTTGTTAAGTGGTATATAATATTTTGCGACACATGTTCTGTTTCTATTATGATATTAGGATATGTTTCTTTTTATCATGATAAACGCACATACCCTACAAAGACCAAACCTCAAATGCGACGCTGTCTGAGAGAGGTTAGCCTGATCCTTTGATATTTCGTGTTGTATCTAAGTGCATAACAACCTTCTAACAATTCACCTCATTGCTTTTTTTTTTTTGGTGTCATTTCCTTTCTCCTTCTTCTAATAAAATATCACGGTTTACTAAAAATTGTGTCAGTGTATATGTGCTATATATAGTTTTGTAGATGACCATGCGTATAGTTTTGGACCATTTGCGGATAGGTAGCTTATGTATAGTTTTGTAGATGATCATGCGTTAACGGATTAGGAACCGTTTTGGCGATTTTGGAAAAAGATAACTATATTAGCGATTGATGGGTGTATATGATATTATTTTTAGCGAATTTGTGTTGTTGTAGCATAAAACAGGTTATGAAAAAACAGGTTGTGACATTGTAGATTTTTTCCGAAAAATTTCCGAAAAAATTGGAATTACCCATTTTGCGCAATATTCGCAAAATGGGTCGGTTACTTTGCCGGGGGCGTGTGCAACACAACGATGGCGTGTAGCTTTGCGGGGACTTGTCCCCGGCGAAAGAGATTAGCTCAACAGTGGTAGTCAACTTTACCGGGGACATGTCCCTGGCAAAAAGAGTGCCACGTCGGACTACTAATTTAATTAGGTGATTAAGTTAATATTCAAAAACAGTTTTCCCCGGGGACTTGTCCCCGGCAAAAACAAATGCCACGTCGGACATGTTTGACCGGTGACAATTGGTTGTGGGACCCACATGTCCCCGGGAAAGGTGGTAACTAGTCCCCGGGGAAAGTATTCCCGAGAGGGTATTACCGGGGGACTTTCGCCGGGGACTTGTCCCCGGGGAAAGCTTTCACAGGGGACTTGTCCCCGGCGAAAGCCCTGATATTTCGCCGGTGAAACCAACGATTGTTGTAGTGTACTCCCTTGAATGTATACAGTGACGCTTTTGTTATATAAATACCCTTAAAGTTCATGACTAGATCAATTTGAACTTCATTGCCTAAACCTGTATTATTGTGTTATGTGCAGTGCGGATCGTGTGAATCTTATGACTAACACATTTCTTATGTTGGCTCTAGCTAGTTATGCTCTATTCATGTTAGATTTTAGCAGTCTATGCATATGTTAGATCTGTCATATGTTTATAATGGAATATTGTTAGTTTGAAAAGCAGCATGATCATTGTAAAACCTTTATTTAAAGTGTATATCTAGGATTGTAAGTTGTTGTTTGAGTTGTGAATAAGAGAGACCTTTCGAGAATATAATTAGGAGTTTCATCAGTCAGTATATGGTTGATTCTAACCATTTGATTGAGCTCTTTGTTTATTTTCTCATTTGTATTGGATAGTTGTATGATACTTGCTTTCCCTCTGAAAACCTTGGTCTCAACTTTTATTAGTATGTGTCCAATGCCTGATCAACCATTGACTACAACCAACGAAGCTAGGAGTCATGATCCACAAACTTATCAACAGTTTGCATAGAACATAAGCATGGTAGTGTGGAAGAAACACACAGTTAATTAAAGAAGCTCATAAGTGACCTTGTCAACCTAAACAAGCACTTGCATAGCAGGTTTGGGACTTGGTGAAACCATGGTTGGATAACCCAAACATTTCATCTAGGTGGGATGACATTGTAGCTTGGATTCAGCCTATGGCACATAGAAGAACGTTTCTAAGTATAGTTGGTAAACTTATGATTGCTGCATCCTCATACTTCGAATGGCAAGAAAGGAACAATCGGATTTTTAAGAGAGGGGAAAGGCGTGTAGCTCAAGTTAGAGATACGATAGTTGAACTAGTCAGACTTAAGTTACTCACAATTCGGTTCAAAAAGACTGCTTCTGTTGCTAGATTGAAGACTCTTTGGAAGTTGCCTATTGATCATGACGAGGAAGATGGAAGAAGCACAATGTAGCTGTGTTGGTAAATGTTTATTTTATGTCTCGTATTGTCACTGGAAGTCATGTCTTCGATATGTCAAGCATGTAGTTTAGCTGTTGTGCGCGCTTTGGTCTGAGAGTGGCGCTTCTTTCTGTAATTAACAATTGAATTTTAAATATTCACCGGGGTAAACCCTTTACCCAAAAAAAAAAAGCACTTGCATAGCAACCTCATCCAAAGGATCAATCATACGCGTTCCAATTGTTGACCTAGGGTACAACTCAAATGTAGCCATTCGTCTTCTTAATCAAAGAAACACCTATCCTGTCTGTAACCAAAAACTTCATAATCACATACAATCATACGGAAACCTTAAAACACTGATGTTGCGTCAGCTACTAATCAAAATACCATGATATACAACTATATAAAACTGTCATCAACTTTAAAGAAGGTTTTCAAAGATCGAACGAGCGTAAGAGAAGAAAGACGCTTGTTGGAAGTGGTGGCAAGGACTGAGAGAAGTGGGCCGATTGCAATTGGGTTTTCGGGTAAGTGCGGTTTGATGATTTGGATGTGAAGCTATTTGAAATGGTTTAGGGTTTTGCATTTTTCGGCTAGTTGAACGGGTTCTAATGTTTTTTGGATCATTTGTAAATAGCGGGAATGTGGTGGAGTACTATTGTATTTCGGGCTTGTTATATTTCGAGCTAGTGATATATTTCGAGCACGTTTTTATGTTTTAAGTAGCATTCGATAAAGAAAGAGATTTGTTCGTGCCTGGAAATTAGGTAAAAATGGAACTTATTTTTTTCTATGGCATGCATGACAACATACACTTCGCCGTTACTAGCTGTTAGCAGTAGAATAACATAACAAGTGTTGTAATAGCTTTTTACCAATATATATATACATCGTCTTTTTACTAGCTTGTATCTATCAAAGGCATCCATGCCCCATCTAAAAAAGCTAGATTTCAAGAGTTTTTCCGTTAATGTTTGAGTCTTCGGAGAAATAAGGTATTCTTTTTTCAAAAGATTTAAGAATGGTCAAGTGTTTAAGGGGAAAAAGTTATTTGCATCAACAAAAACTGTTTGGCGTAAAGAATTTATTACATAAGTGCTTATTGGAGATTGATATTGCCCTTATATAATGTCATGTGTTGTCTGCAATATGCTTTGATCACATGTAACTATATGTAATTAGTGACATATCTGTTTATGATTATTCAACATCGAATGATCACTTTAAATTAAACCTCTTTAAAACTTAACTGAGTTTTCACCTCTGTAAGATGAGTACAGACCGTAATTATGATCATGACAAGTTCTCAATAAGAAATCACTCACGAAATAATGTGATCAAATATTACAATCTGGATTGTAATATTACGCTAAACAGGAAACAACAGATGTTTTTGGCCTAGCTTACTCATCAGCAATTTTCACAAGTTTCTTCCCAACATTGTAGCCAGAATAGAGCCCAACAAAAGCGGAAGGAACACTTTCCAAACCAATTGAGATATCTTCAAGTACATGCATCTTTCCCATACGAATGTGATCTATGGTTGTAGAGAGAAATTCGGGAAACAAGTTAAAGTAATCACCTGATAGGAACCCTTGAATAGTAATTCTCTTGTATATAACATTTAGCATATCTGGCGCTGCACGTTTTTCAGTGTTTGTGTATTCTGAAATAACGCATACAAACTGCTACCCTTCCGCGCAAGTTCATGTTTGATACCGCTGCTTCTAACATCTCACCTCCCACGTTATCAAAATATACGTCAATCCCATCCGGAAAATACCTAAAACAAAAATTATTTCAACATCTTTGTTAAATTGTCTAGGACTAGCAACAATAGAGACTATAGTAGCGATCACTGTCCATACTTTTGCAGGGTCGAATTAAGATCGGTTTCTTCCTTATAGTTGAATGCTTCATCAAACCCGAGCTTTTCTTTAAGCATATTCACCTAAAATTTGATTTAAAAGTGTAAATGCTTTCAATTCTCATACTATGTTTCAAACATAACAAATGTACTTAAAACTTTAGAAGCTGATAAAACAAAACAAAAAACAGACCTTTTTTGGGCTCCCAGCACAGCCAACAACATAGCACCCTAATTGTTTAGCATATTGGCCCACTATATTTCCTACAGATCCAGAAGCTGTAGAGACAAAGACCTTTTCACCCTTCTTGGGCTTACATATTTCAAAGAATCCAGCATAAGCTGTAAGCCCACTAAGCCCTATATTTTATAAACAAAATGCTTAGATAAGCTTAGCTCACAATACATAAAAGTGATAAAACCACATTACCACAATTACATCTATTTTATCTATGAGTACTGATTGGGATGTCTAACTCGCATGTCTAATAATATACCTAAACATATGTATCAACATGCTATTGAAGACAGCAGGGGGACCCACCTTTTCATAAACCAATAATCTATTGCTACATCAATTAGTCACACTTTTTAGGCCTTTAAATCTTTTTCCTTTATCTATCTTTATACATTGAATTTGTCGAAAATGGACTTACCTAAAACCCCAACATGGTATGACAGTGGGAAGCCCATTGGGTCCAATTTGTTTAGAATCATTCCTTGTGATATGCTATACTCTCCCCAGCTTATAAGACCAACAACATAATCACCTTTTTCAAAATCAGGATTATCAGAGGCTATTACTTTCCCCACACCATAAGCATCAATCACCTAAACAATCAAGTTGAACATAAATTTAGGTAATAAAACAAACGCGCTTCACGTATTTAAGTACATGCACCATGTATAGTAGTTGAGAACTAACCTCACCGGGGACTATACCTACAGCAAAATCCGAAGTTTTTTGAGAAGCACTGACTGTTTTCATCCTGTTAAGCTGATACGGGTCGATTGATACATAGAGATTTTTGATAATTATATCTTTGGACCCCGGCTTAACCAACAAGGAAATTGATTGAGTTTTGACCTCGAAATCACTCTCTTTTGGTGCACCATCTACTTGAGCCTTGATTGCTATGTACTTGTTTGTGACCTCCATTTTTAAAGAGTTTACACTGATTAAAACTCTATGTAGCTTAAAGTTGCATAGAAAGAGACTTGAGAATAGTTGTTATATAGTGAGTAAAGAAGATATCAAAGTTAACTTAGTTTTATAAACAATATAAGGGAATGTTGACAAAATGGTATAATGATATCTCTTGTATTGTATTGTTGGGCATCAATGAACTCATATTAAATTAGATCAGTAATTGTAAAAAACTCAACATGAGGGATAGGATACCATAAAAAATAGTCGTCATGTTTTAAAAAGTCATATTTGCATCTTGTATATCATTTTTAATATAGATCTCATATTTGCTATATCTAATGAACCAATAATATACATTCATTTTTTGATAAAAAAAAAATAATAATAACTTTCACACTTTTTTTTAAAACATTAAATATCTCGCAAACCATTAACGGTTACGCGAAAAAAATCATGCCATCGCGACGAGAATTAAATTATATTCTATAGATATGCACTTTTATATACTTTCAACTAATTTTTTTTTCAAAATTTCCGCCTAAATAAATCACATGTGATTCGGAAATTCACATGGGATTTTTAAAATGAACCACATGCGATTTATACAAATCACATGTGATTTTTCTCGTCAGAAATTTTGAAAAAAAAAAAGTTCGTCGATAGTATATAGAAGTGCATAGATATAAAAAGATAATTTAATTTATCGTTCAATGATTGTGTATTTTTCGTAGCTTGGAGATTTACCAATTGTAATATATGTTTGTTTAAGAAAAAGTGAAAAATAGTTTTTTATTAATTTTGATAAAAAATAATTACTAAGATCGGATTAATGCTCAACTCCATTTTCTTATTATTGATATCTATAATAACCATAGTAATTTTACTTGGAGTAAATTGCAAAAATCATCCCTAAACTTTGGCCAAATTGCACGTTTCGTCCCAAAACTTTGGAAAGTGCAAATATCGTCACTGTGGGGAAACTTTAGAAATGAAAATCGTCCGGCCAGATCAAATGACTAAAATACCCTCTTCTTTATCGCACGGTTTTTTATGCTTAACGGTCCCTGGGTTTCGCTAGATTTTGCAAATTTAGTCCTTTTTTTTTAATTAACTATTAATATTAGTATTATTTTTTTTAAGTTTTCGTCCGATTATTTACGTTTTAAATTAGTTTTTACGTTTTAGTCCAATTTTTACGTTTAAGTCCGATTTTTATGTTTTTCACGTTTTTTTCCAGAATTTGACGCTGTCCGTTTTTCACGTTTTCTTCGATGTTTTTTGGCGTTTTCGTCCGTTTTTCTACGTTTTCGATTTTTGCGTTTTAGATTCGCTTTTTCGCGTTTTAGTGCCGATTTTTAGTACGCGTTTTAGTCCGTTTTTCGTTTTCGTCATATTTTTCTGCGCAATTGATTTTTCGCGTTTATGTCTCTTTTTTATGTTTTCATTCCGTACGTTTTCATCCGTTTTTACGTTTTTTCCATTCCGTTTTCGTTTTAAATTCGATTTTTTCGTTTTTCGGACCGTTTGTTTCACGTTTGTGCGTTTGTTTTTACCGTTTTTGCGTCCGTTTTTTCGTTTTCCTCCGGATTTTTCGCCATCCGTTTTTCCGTAAAAAATCATTTTAAATCCGATTTTTCACGTTTTCATCCGAAAAATCGCACACGTTTTCTTCCGTTTTTTCTACGTTTTCGATCGATTTTTCACGTTTCATCCGTTTCCATCCGTAAAAATTTCGCAGCAGCTAAAACGTAAACGTGAAAAACTCGAGCAGCGTAAAAATATTCGAGCAGCGTGACGAAAATACAGGCAGCGTGAAAACGACGAAAATGGGCCGAAACGTGCAGCAAAGCATGGACGTAAAACGCGAACAATCTGGCAATCGGACGCGTAAAGGACAACGTAAAACGGCGGTAAAATCGAAGAAACGTGAAATATAAAACATCATCAGCAACGTCAGCAACGTTAAAACTCGCATGCCGAAAAATCGGGCAACGTGAAAAAAAAGCGTGAAAAAAAAACGGCGAAGCGTAAACGTAAGCAATCAATAAACGAGGAAAACTATGGAAAACGTAAACATCGAGGTAGCGTGGGGCAAAAAATCAAAACGTAAAAAAGCGAAGCGTAAAAAGCGGATGGCGTAAGCGGACGAAAGCGTAAACAATCGACGAAAACGTAAAAATCACGTAAAAGCGGGGCGTAAAAGCGGATGAAAGCGTAAAATGGACAGCGTAAAGCGGACGAAAACATAAGAGCCAAAAACGTAAAAAATCGGAAGCGTAAAAATATGGCCTTCGACCAAAAGCGTAAAAAACGGACATAAAACGTTAAAAATCGAGAAAGCGTGAAAAACGGCTGAAAACGTAAAAATCGGTGAAAACGTAAAAGCGTAAAAATCGGACGGCGTAAAAACCGGACGAAAAGCGTAAAAAGTGGGAAAACGTAAAATCGGGGCCCAGCGTGAAAAAGCGGACGCGTAAATAATCGGACCAGCGTAAAAATAATAATAATATTAATAGTTAATTAAAAAAAGACTAAATTTGCAAAATCTGGCGAAATCCGGGACCGTTTGCACAAGCGAAAAGTGATAAAGAGAAGGGTATTTTAGTCATTTGATCTAGTAGGCGATTTAAGTTTCCCACAGGGACGATATTTGCACTTTCCAAAGTTTTGGGACGAAACGTGCAATTTGGCCAAAGTTTAGGGACGATTTTTGCAATTTACTCTAATTGTGAAAATGTTGCATTGCCGGCCTAATTTGAATGAATTTGATTCTAAGATGCCTTGCAGGCTGCAGGCTTCAGATGCAACTTTCATGTAAAACAATTTCAGTTTGTTATTTTCGAATATGAAAACGAGTTATGTCTAGATACAATACAACCTTACGGCCAACAGCCTAACAACTTACAAGTATGCAACACAAAGCAATTCGATTTTATCTAAGTACTAGTTTTGTTTAATTTGAATATATATGTTCTTAAAACTTATTCTTGGTTGCAATCAGTCCCAACCTCTTGAAAAAGGAAAGCTTTACTTAGTTTGAGTTTGTGTGACGGTGGGTTCAAACCATATAGATTAGTCGTCCAAAAAGTCGGAAATCATGGTTACGAAAAAAAAATGACATAAAATGGGTTCCTTTTGTAACTTTGTGTCAACCTTCAAGTTGGTTGAGCTATCATTGTAATAATTCAGTAATAGCAATATATTATTTTGTCCATTTTCAATTTGAGAAGCTTAAGATTATTTATGAAAAAGCCTTTTAATAATCCACGCATCTTCTATAAGTAGTTAGATGAAATTAAAATTAATGGATGCTCAATCGGTTACCTTTTATCTTCATTGGTTGAAACCTTTTAATAATTCACGTGAAAAATGCATTTAAATAAAGGTTGCAGACCTTTTAATAATATTTTATTAATACTTTGGAGGAGAGTTATTTTACATAACAAACTTTTTTTACATACCAAGGGACTCATCTCAACCATTCATTTAAAAAGAAATCAATGGCTGAGATTAAAAGCATTTTATTATTTCACCTATTTTTTAAAATTTAAATATCTCTTAAACCGTTAATCGTTAAGCAAAAATAATTACACCATCGCGACGAGCATTTAATTATCTTTTATAGACGGGCACTTTGATATACTTTCAAAAAAAAAGTCGTTTTTCACGCGTTTTTTCGTCTTTTTTTTTAGCTTTTCTTCAAAGCGTAATTTGCGTAAAATATCATATAATGATTTAACACTAATTTGAATATCACATGTGATATTAGTGTTAAATCACATATGATATGTAATATCATATGTGATACTATTGTTAAATCATATATGATATAACACTAATATCATATAAGATATAACACTAATAGTGTTATATCATATATGATTTTTTAATGTAAATTTACAGCGTAAAAAGCGAAAAACTTAAAAAAATACGTAAAAATACGAAAAAAATTTTTGGTCGAAAGCATATCAAAGTCTTTCTATCTATAAAAGATAATTAATCTTCAAGAATAATATTTTTTTAAACGCTTAACGATTAACGGTTTGAAAGTTATTAATATGTGAAAAAAGAGGATGAAAATGGGTTTTTAAAATTGTTGGGATTAATCTCATCCATTAGATCAAATAAAAATGGATGGTGGAGATTGATCCCTTTGTATGTAAATAATCTTTTGTCCTCAAATGATCTTAAATCTAATACTTTGTGTCAGAATTGAAAATTAACAATTCCTACCTTTGTTGGTAACCGATCGCCAAGTTTGACCAGCCGTCATCAACCACATATTCACGATTACATCTTGATCCTCTTCCACTAGCTTACCTTCTCCTCCTAGTACACTTGTTGTCTTTACTAAAGCTAGTGGTAATAACAAGATACATCAATACGTCATCTCAACGTCATGTCAAATACTTTTTTCACCACTAATCTAGTGTAATAACACAACCAACATCACCATCAAAACAAACCCTATTTAAACACAAATACATCTCACAAAAACCAAAACCACACACCCACACAAACACACATCCACAACTCGATCATCGGAAAAATTGAGGTATCTAAGGGACGAACGAACCACATGGACTAGATAGGCTCTACATCCGGTTCTTGATTTAAGCCCATTACTTATTAAACAGCCCAATCCTGTTTTCGCTATATCATTTTTTTGTATCTATAATAAATACATAAAACAGAAATCTTACATTTTTTGTGTGTGACCCCTTAATCTCATATATAAATGGCGTATTAATCATGTTATTTGATGCACATAATCCAAATGTGAAAATGGAATACAATGTTCAAAATGAGGCACCAGGCTTTGGAAATTGGTGGCAATTAAGCTTTGTCAAAAATTAAATATAGATCTCAAATTTATCATACATTCAATTAACCAAGCATAGACATTCATTTGTTTAATCAAAACAAAAGAAATAAAATTTCACCTATTTTGTAAAAATTAAATATCTCGCAAACCGTTAATCGTTACGAAAAAAAAAATCATACCATCGCGACAACAATTAAATTATCTTTATATAAATATGTGCTTATATATATTTTTAACGATTTTTATTTTTCAAAATTTCAGCTCAGAAAAATTATATATGATTTGTGAAAATCACATGTGATTCGATTTTTACAAATCATATATGATTTTTGCAAATCATATGTGATTTGTAAAAATCATATATGATTTAAAAAAAATCATATATGATTTGATTTTTACAAATCATATGTGATTTTTGAAAATCATATATGATTTTACAAATCATATGTGATTTTTTTAAGCGAAATTTTTGAAAAAAAAAGTTTGTCGAAAATATAAAGAAATGTTTATCTATAGAAAGATAATTTAATTCTCGTCGCGATTGTTATTTTTTATAGTTCGAAGATTTACCGTTTGCAAGATATGTTGTTTTTAAAAAAAGATGAAAGATGGTTTTTTAATTAATTTTAATCAAAAATAAATAACTAAGATTGATTTATTAAATATATGATAAATATGAAATATATATTAATTAATTTTAAGCTTTTAGATTGTGTGGTCTTGGGGTTAAGAAAAAAACTAACCACCACACTATTCAAACACAAGGATATGAAGAGTGGGTCCATGTTAGAAAGTAACTAGTGGCGACTGGCGAGAGTACGGTCCTCAGAAGAGTATGAGCTACCATCTTTAAAATGACACTGGACCTTAATATTATCTTGATATCACATTCAAAACAATTGTTATCTTTAAAGAATCTCACATTTTAACTTATATATTGTTCACGGAGCAAAGAGAATTAATGGTGACATGGCATCATTCTTTTACCGTCTGATCAACTAGAAAATTCATCTTAGCCGTGTAAAATAATCATTAATCTTAGTGTTATGATTTGTAGTACATGCGTACTCTAGTGTTATTAGTTTGTTTCATTTTATAAATGTTTTGTATTTATTTGTTTGTCTGATTTTCTTTAAGCATTTTGTTACGAGTGAGTGGTGGTGGCCGGAGTGGGTGTTGGTTACAAAGAAACATAATAATTAAAATGTACAAATTTATAAGCTAGAGGTACAAAAACTAATGTGAGGGTGTATGTGTAATTTACTATGAACATAATAAAAAAAAAAGTTTAATTCTACAAATACCCAACAAGTAGAACCCTATTCACCCCTAGTGCTCCAAAAATTTTCATTTTCCTTAAATATCTCATGGGCGAAGGTCGCCCCGAAATCTTGGGCGACTATCATACATTGATGACACGTGTCCCAAGGTAGGTGGGTTTTATTTTGTCCACCCATCCTCCTCCTTCCTCCTTCCTCTCCACCCATCTCCCACCATCCGAGCCACCACATAAACCCACCACCACCACCAAACCCCCTCATCCGCCGGCGACTGTAAAAAAATCCCGAGATTCAGATCTACATATGAATCTATAGATCTGAAAAAAAAAAAGTCTTAAAAAATTGAAAAATATGCATAGATCTGGAAAAGAGAACTCTTGACGCTAGTGAGAGGACGTTATGGCTAGAGGCGAGGAAGAGGTGGGAAGATAAAGAAAAGGAATACTATAATATGCTCCGCCAAAAAACTAGAATTAGGTGGATGCCGAAGGTAACGAAAATTCCAAATTTTTTCATTCTTTTGTTATGAGGAGGAACAATAAATGTAACGTTAGAGGTCTAACGGTTGACGGGGCATGGTGGTGAAGATCCGAAGGTAATCAAAGTGAAGATGGCTATACATTATAAAAAGTTGTTTTCTGAAAATGGGGTAATTCATCCGATCTTTTGTAGCTCTAGAATTGAGAAAATATCTAGGGAAGATGCTAGATTGCTAGAGAAACCTTTTGATGAGAAAGAGGTGTGGGATGCTATCCGAGGATGTGGAAGGGATAAAGCACCGGGGCCCGACGGTTTTAATTTCAAGTTTATTCGAAAGGCTTGGGAGATTATTAAAATGGAGTTAGTTGGTGCGATTAGGTGGTTCTGGGATTGAGTTTGGGGATTGAGTTCACTTCTTCGTTTGTTGGGGTGGTGGGGGATGGGAGGGATATTAGCTTTTGGGTAAATCGATGGGTGGACAATCGAAGGATTTGTGATAGGTTCCTTAGATTATATCATTTAGATAAAAGGAAGGAGATTAGTGTGGTGAAAAGAGGGGAATGGGTAGAAAATAGATGGGTGTGGGTATGGGATTGGGTTAGAAGTATTAGTGGTAGAGTAAGTAAGGAGTTCGAGGATTTTCTAGGTGTTGTGCAATATGTTATTTCTAATAATTGTAAGGACCGATGGAAGTGGTCGCTTGGTGAATATGGGGAGTTCACGGTTAAAGAGTTATCAAGATTGATTGAGGAAAAGATTCTAGCGTTGGATAATGGGGGCCAAGAAACGATTTGGTGCCTAAGAAGGTAAACATTTTCGTGTGGAGGGCGTTGAGAGGAAGACTATCGGTTCGAGTGGAGCTTGATAGAAGAGGTGTTGATTTGGACTCGGTATTATGTCCAAGCTATAACAACATTGTGGAAACATGTTCTCATAGTTTGATCACTTGTGATTTAGCTATGGGTGTTTGGGACATGATTTTTAATTGGTGGAAGGTGGGGGTCGTTAATGCTTTTTCTCTTGATGAATTTTTTTCATCAAATGGAAACGTTAATGTCCCTACCTACTTTTCTCATGTTTGGCAAGCGGTTATTTGTACTACTGGGTACTTCATATGGAAAGAAAGAAATGCACGTGTGTTTGGTAACAAGATTGCAAGTACTAACAAAATCGTTCAAGATATTCAGTTAAGAAGCTACGAGTGGATTGAAAGAAGTTCAAATAAGTACAAAGTGATAGATTGGCAACAATGGTTACGGGACCCCAAAAATAGTCGTCTTCAGTAAGCATTATTGAATTTGGGATCGTGTTAGAAGCAAGTGTGCCTGTGAAGAATGTCATTATAATATTGGCTGTTCTATGGCTGCAAGTCTGTGATGAATCTCATTGTAACAGTGGTTGTCATCGTCTTCAAGTATCTACATGTTCACTGAGACAACATAAGGCCAATGCTAATGGGAGGTGTTTGCTCGGTTGGTTGACCCCCCAACCGAGTAGTCGACCGCATTCTATCCCCTAGGCCAACCAAACCCAACCGATCAAACACCCCATTTTTTCATTTAATCGGTTTGTCAGCCAACCGAGTAAATGTTTCTTCCCACGTGAAGATGCAGTCACTGGATCAAACATCTTAGCCTTCATTTACTCGGTTTTTCATTTACTCGATCAAACATCTTAGCCTTCATTGAAGATTAAGTCACTGGAGCATCTTTATGCAAAGGTTGAAACAGTTTGGTTCTTCCAGATTATGTAATCTGGGAACAGAATCAAAGCTGAGATATTTTATGTGTTTGGTTCATGGTTCCAGATTTGTATCAAAAAGGATAAAGTTTTATCTTGTGGCTAAGGTTTGGATGAGATTGAAAGAAACGTGGATATGTGTGGATGTGGTTTGTAATATGTGTGAAAGCCTGAGTTATTTATATTTTATTTTCTTCCTTATACAACTAAACGAGCGTGGTATAGCGTTCTTTGCTTGTCGGATTGCTTTTGTCGATAGTGTCGAGAGTTTTTTGTCCGTGCTTATAGGTTGTTGTTGGTATGTGTAAAGTATCCTAAAATTTGTTGGTGTTACTATGTTAACAATTCGCAGTCCATAAATATAAAATAATGCACTAAGGGGACGTTTGGTACGACTGAATCACAAAGAATGGAAATGCAGTGAAGAATGGAATGACAGAGAAAGAGAATGACTCTGAATTAAGAGAATGAATTCTACTGTTTGGCAAAAGTCGAGAATAAAGTGTCAGAATCGACTAAAGAATTCATTCCTTTGTTAGGTACAACACAGAATGATTTTTTTTTTTTTTTAAGTTGATTATTTAGTTTCTTTAATACTATGAGGTCATATAACGACACTTGTGAATTCATGTATTTATCATGTACGAGTATATAATTGTTATATTCTTTTTGTGATGAAATAAAATAACTTAAAAAATTATATTACGAGAACTACACATACTGTACTTAACAAAATCACTTCTTCATTAAAATAAACTTCGCCAACATTAAAATGTCAAAGAAATAATATTTAAGCTAAAGATAGTACTAAACATATTATTAAGCAAAAAAGTGTGTAAACAAATAAATCTTAATGAACACCTAATCCAATGGACCATCCCCAAGCATTTGAATGTAGATAATTTTGTCTTCTAGTGACGATTTCAAAAAAATTCGGGCCTTACTTGCATTACGACCAATGATGTGCATGCCCCTGATACGTTGTTGGGGAGTGATACGTGGTAAACCTTGTTTATCAGTGATAACTTCATCCAATGTATCATGAGCAATGTCTTGACTAGCACTTGCAATTATTTTGTCACCTAATTTACCGATAGAATCTTCAAGTTTGTCAGTTAAGTCGATGGAGCATTCTCTAAAAGTGTCACTAAACTCTACAGTTTTGCTTCTTTTCCTTTTATTTCCTACTCCACTCGATATAGGAACATCCATATCAACATCAATGGGAGAAACCGGTGGCGTCTCTTGGACGATTTCGTCTTCCCCAAGATCCTCAGCGCGAGCACCAGTTGCTCTATCCTTACCAAATATAGTACAAAGCTTTTCATAATATGGTAGCGCCTTCTCCTTAAAAGGAGCTGCTTGTTTCTTTTCCTGCAACAAAGTTGAAAGTAAGCATTAATTTATGTGGGTGACATAATATGTTATTAAAAATCATGAACAATATACCTTGATGTAAGCAGCCCACACATCGTCTGGTGCGGTTAGGACACATTTTTCTGGATCCCAACCAAAACCACTCTTCCTCTCCGTTCACTTAACATGTCGTGCACAATGCTAAAATTCTTTTTTAGAGTCTTCAACCTTGACTTAATATGAGGATCCGCCTTTAATCCCGAGTTAGGAAGACTAACATCTAACAATGTTTGCACCGCCTTTTCATATCCGGGTTTGAATCCGTTATCTGCACCTGAGTACTTACCCGATACATGCAACTCCATCAATGCATCAATTAGCTTTGCATCTTCGTCGGTTGTCCACACCCTCTTGTTTTTTCCAGCACCTCTTGGTATAGTTGAATCTTGCGCACCACTAGGTAAACTTGAATCCGCCATATCTAAATGCTTCCAAGCTACAATAAAATGCTTCCAAGCTACAATATACATGTACTAAACTACATAACTAAAGATTTATTTAATTGTATTTATTAAGCATACTTATAGAGAAAAAAATAACATAAAGACATCAGGAGCTCCAAGCAAGTATCCGTAAGCTACCAAAAGCATTACAAATTCATCAAAAACCAACATGCTAAAAAATACATTTGGAACTATCAATTTATTAATGAGCACGCCTTTCATTCCACTCATTAAACATTTCATTTGCAAGATTATCTCTACGATCACTCCATCCTTGTGATGTTTCTATGGTGCTAATGACATTATCATGATCGTTTGCATGTTGCGTGTGATCGTTTAGTACTTCATTATCAAGAGGGTCCTCATGCATTGTTGTACGAATAAAATTATGCATCAAACAACAAGCTATTATTATACGTGGCATGGAATCTAGTGGATGGTATGAAACGTCACGCAAAATGGCCCATCTAGCCTTAATCAACCCAAAACATCTCTCAATACAATTTCTGGCAGAAGAGTGTCGCATATTATAGAACTCTTTTGATGTCGTAGGTGGATGACTCCAATCATTCAAATGGTACCGTTGGCCACGATAAGGAGTTAGAAAACCTTCACCGTTTGTATAACCGGCATCACAAAGGTAGTAGGTTCCTACTAAGTTCGAACACATAATTTCGGTTACATTTTAGTGACAACGTAATTATTCAATTATTGTATATGTATGGATAATAACCTACCTTGAGTTACTTTAAGACCATTTGTCCTACTAATAGCATCTCGAAGCACACGACTATCAGCTGCAGACCCCTCCCATCCCGCTAACACGTATATAAACTGAAGGTCTCTTGTGCAAACACCGAGAACATTGGTACAAATTTCACCCTTTCTTGTACGATAAGGTTTTCGCTCACTTTCAGGGACCCTAACTTTAACATATGTTCCATCTAAGGCTCCTAAGCAACCCTTCACACACATAAAAAAATGAAATGAACTAGTAATTGACATTAGTATGGTAACTGAAATAAAGATATACCGGTTGACTAACCTTAAACCACTTCCACCTCTCATCTAATTCGTTATTTGGCACTGGTACAGGTACTTTATAAAATTCTTTGTGTAGTCGGCATACTGCATTCAAAACTAACTTGAAATACCTACTTATAGTTTCGCCGGACCTTCGAAACCTGTTGACTATTATACGGTTTTTTCATTGTGCAAGTGTATGTAAGAACATAGCAACTTGTTCATCGACTTGAATGTTTTTGCTACTTTTTAGTTCGCCTCTAGTTTCTAAAATCTGACAAAGTTTTCTAAAAGCACATATGTTCATTCTTATATTAACCACACTTGTAGTATCACTTTCATACACCATCCTTATCATATTTTGTAAGCTATTATAGTAGCTTACGAGATATCTCTTACGCAAAGTGTTAGACTCGATGAAGTAATTCATTGCAGAACCACACATTAGAAACCAACGAGCCGCAATGAAGATTGCATTAGCTGCTCCTAAAGAGGCTATCATGGCAGCTCGTTTAGTTCGTATTTTCCGTTGAAACAAAGGTGTTCTCGTCATCTACAATATACAAGTGGTGTTTAGCATTATATACTTAACAAAGTCAAGACCTACGTTCATTATAATCTCTGATGCAATTATTTTTGTTTTTCTATATATAATGTGTGATTAGTTAACATCTATAAGCATTTAAACAATTTTAATAAAAAAGTTGATCGAACCTGTAACATATTAACTGAAACATCATTAATGTTACACATGATGTAAAGCATGAAGATATCATTATTTATACAAATCCTTACCTCAACTTCAACTGATATAAGGCTAGACGCATCCCAAGGTCTTCAAATCGGTTGCAAAACCAAAAGTGGGAGGTTCAACCGATGTGGAGATCGGTTGCCTCGAATGTGAGGTTCGTTCGTGACATCGGTCGAAGGACCAAAAAAGGGAACATCGGTTCCTTCGACACCCGATGTTAAATCTTGTTTTCCTACTTTCCAAAGCAACATTTAATACAAATTTTAAAACATGACCGTTTGGTCATTCAAACTCATATCCAACTGGAGATAACCTTTACTAGTTATAGGAATGCTTTTGGCACCAACTGGAGATAACCACCTGCATGTCACGTGTCTAGTTTAAAACTACCCACGTGCACCTCATGTGTCACACTAAACTCATATCCAAATGCAGCTTATCACACAAAAACAATTTTGCAGACCTATTCAATAATTCATAGGGCAATAACTTCTACTTTCCTGTAAATGAATTGCTAGCTAGTTTCATAGAACAACATAATAGAAAATTCATGTTAATTCCAATAGGTCAATGATGTACCTATTTTCTACTACAATATATCTGTGCATTTAATAAAATGTTAACATCAGTAACATATGCCTACTTTTGCACATTGGAGTACTAAATCTTCTTCTACTACCTCAGACATGCCTCGTTACAACGGACAACAATAATAAGCTTGATGTAACTACCATGGAAGCCCTTTGTTTTCAAGACGCCTTGCCAATTACCAATCCTTTTTCACTGAAGTAAATTCAAAATACAAAGAGATGAGTAAAGGTATTATGTGCAATACAGGTCGTAGTGTCAACACATCTACTTGATAGATGGGTCGATTCAACCTATGTATTATTAGAAGGGAACAACCCAAATTTACCTTTGGTTCACATAAAGCAAAAAAAAATAATAATAATAAATAAAAAAAAAAAAAAAATTCAATCTTCAATCTTCAAATGGAGATGTTGAAGGGTGTTACAGAAATTTTACCTTTTACATGAACAATGTTGGTTGGATGATTAAAACTACAACTATTTCAATCCATAACTAAAATACACAATCAGGTTCAGCAGGTCTCCAATACGTCAATCACCCCTGAAACTACGTCTCTTATAATAATCTAACTTTTTAAGTTTAAAGTTATACTACGTCAATCACCCCTGAAACTACGTCTCTTATAATAATCTAACTTTTTAAGTTTAGACTATGCTAAGCACTTTAATTTACACTGTGTCAAACACGACTAATTTCTGAATTTTTTAATTTACAGTTAAGTTTTGAAAAGTCTAAGAACTAAATAAAGTAACTCAATTTAGATTTATAGTCTTACACTTTTAAAAGGTAATGAAGTAAACAAACTACTTAAAATTTATGCTAAAGTAGTAAGTTTTTCTATATCCATATAGAGATATACTTCTACAATACAGCGTGGCTACACCCCTGATTAGTATCTGCATTTAGACATTTTGTTGAATCTGAAATAAATATATCTGTAAATTTTACTTATACTTTTAAGTTTTTTGCTAAAAGCGTAATATATATATGGTAAAAATCTGAGAACGCGTGAATTTCTAACAAAAGAGTACATATCAGTTACCTAATCCCAATTAAGCCAAAGTATCTGAAGTACTAACCATTAACCAAGTTGAGGATGCATAAAAGCGTAACTGGTACTTCGACGACAAAGGAACTGTAAGGCTTAGGGTGGCGAGCGAGCCTTGGATTTTTCTTCAATCAAAGCTGCCCAAACTACCAGAATATATCTGAACAATATGAAAATGATCCGACATTAGTGGATGAAAAAAAACATTGTTAAAAGAACATTTCGGAGCATTTTATTTCACATAAGCCACATAAGATGCAAGTATGCAACACAGAGCAGGAATACTAATCATGCATTCCATTTCGCAAAACGCGATAAAACTCACCTATTTACACATTAAAATAATCTATATAGCCAGCTTCATTTGATCAAGCCAAACAACCCTTAAGTACTATAACTTTTCGAGGCATGAAAATATATGATATTGAAAGGAGCATATATTAAGTTAACTGACCCAAAATATAGATTTTGAATAACATAATTTAGAACCTGAACCTGGCTTCTGTCTTCTTTGCTCTTCAAGATTGTTAATTTGCTTGGTGATAACATTTGATGTCAACCAGAACATCCTAAACAAAAGCATCAGTGTTGAAGTTGGAAAGTACGGCGACGAAACCAACTGTAGTCCGGCAATAGCTTCACTGCCCGGACGCTCCAATTGCTAAAGTTAATGTCAAAACTTTGATTGCATGGTGCGAGAAAATTGAAGACATGGTTGCAGGTTGTACTAATTAAATATGAAAAGAAACGGATAAAATGGCACATAATGAAAAGACCAACATACCGCATCTTTGAGCACAATAACTTATCGTCAGGTAATAAACGTTTCGTCCATGATGGTTTGCCTTCTTGAGGTGCAGACAATTCTTCTTTTCTTTGGGCAGGTGTAGATTCCAGGGAGTACAATGTCAT
This sequence comes from Chrysanthemum makinoi, assembly GCA_910596185.1. Classification (NCBI taxonomy): domain Eukaryota; kingdom Viridiplantae; phylum Streptophyta; class Magnoliopsida; order Asterales; family Asteraceae; genus Chrysanthemum; species Chrysanthemum makinoi. The sequence goes on along the minus strand of OU343221.1, from coordinate 31,122,640 downwards.
CCATGCCGCATTATTTTCTTCAACCTTAACAAAACAAACTAAAATAAACATTAAAAAAAAAGATCGTGATTACATACCGCTTGAAGGTAAGTAAAGGGGCAAAAGGATTCACAAACAGGTTTTTTTCTTTACCGGATCAACAAAAGGGCACCCCCTAAAACTTACAACTATGCCAAAGATTCCTTACCCGAGTTGTATAATTGACAAACAGGTTTTTTTCTTTACCGGATCAACATGGGTTGGATGATTCAAGCTATAACTATCACCATAAGTGCACATGCCACCGGTTCAGCAGGTTGTTCTGGATAAGCCATTGAACCGGTTACTGACATGACAGGCCGTTACTCTTTCCCATCTATCTGAATCGTCAATCTCCTTATAGCTTCTATAAAAAGATCAAACAAAAAAGGTATACTCATTAATTACATATTTCAAAGGATACATGAAAAAATCACAAAAACACTAAAAATTATATCTGAGGTGCAAGCGCTTTTCAAAATCATCATCGTGTAACCTACCATACCACAAACTGAAATTCGAAGCTATATCCCTATATATATATATATATATATATTTGAGACACTTAGTAAAAAGGTGCTGCAAAAGCACAATGCTCAACAACGGCTGCTGCAAGTCCTAATAGACGCCTGTTACAGGGTTTCATAGCTGCATTTGAAGCATAAATTAGTAAAAAAGTCTGAATCAATTAAGTATAGAACTTTAATGATATTACATATTGTATTACGAATATCTAAATGAATGCTCACCTGTAATACTGTTAACTTGTATACAAACTAAGAAGCGGAGATAAAAGCCCAGGCTACATATACCAAAACCAATGAGAAATTTGACCAACAAAAACAATCGACCCAATGATTCTTTCTGGAATATTTATTCTTCTAAAGGACTTCCTACCTAAAGTATATAAAGCAAGAGACCCAAACAATTAGCCCATACCGGCGGGCTCTGTGTACGCTTGAGTCCAAAATCGACTATCCATACTACACAACCGTCATGTGTATAATAAGGCTCAGGTCAGCGATCATGGAAGCAGTACCCAAGAACCCGTCATGGGTGCAACGATGTGGTCGCCATGCCAGCATACAGGTTCTGGCAAAGAACGCTTACCACAACGCTGAATACTAACAAATCTCATCATTGCCTTCACTATACTCTAGACACCACATTACATTTTGCAATTAACCAACTAATTAACCCATTAAATAAACCTTCGTACCCTGTGCAACATCAGCAAAACAATAGTCCAAAATATCAACAAAGCTAACAACCGAACAAATATAGAGTGCGCAGAAGGTGTTTTCAAAAGTGTCAATGTGATTTGATATAAGAGTCAAGAAAAATTGAGGGTTAGATTTGTATGAAAACCGCCATAGTTGCAAATAACACGTTCATCGTGCTGGGGGGCCAAAGTACATTTCACTTTTACCCAATCTGATCACCATCAGCTTAGATCAACAATCATTTAAAGAGGATATGTCCTCACAAAGACCATAACAGTGGCTGCAACCGCGTAACGGTCGTGGTTACCCCACCAATATACGGAAATGCGTTAGCCACACTCATGGGAGAGTTACTACGCAGAGAAAGACATTGCCCCAAGATAAAGACCTCTACGACATTATTTAAAAGTTCGCATGCTGTAAGGTTCAACAAAACAGAAAATGGTATAAGCATTCATCATAGGCTGCCATAATATTATACATTTGGCAAATAGAAAAGAGGATAGACCCACTATGGCTGCAACTGTAATAATGTGCCTTGCCAAGATGCGGGCGATCTCAGGTTTCTCAAGTCCACCCAATCTCATTCCAACATCACTGATTACACAAAAAACTCAGCGAAGCAAAAATAAGCTAATCCCAACCTAACGTCCTTAAAAAACAACTACAAAATCCAACCCATGTTGATCCAGTAAAGATAAAAAAACCAAAACTAAAACAAAATTAGGAAAACCCCCAAATTTATTCAAACCCTAATTTTGCCGGAAGTCACACCATGCCTGTAAGTTGCATCAGCCGCTAAATTATACCCGTATCTTGATGAAGCCACACAGCAAAACTGGTCTCTTTTTAGATGGAGAAGAACGTGTGGGAGAGGAGGAAGGAGAAGTCCGAAGAAGTGTGTAGAAGTGTGTGGAGATCGTTATTATATCACAGCAAAAGGGAGCACTGTTAAGTCTACAGTTGGATGAACAGTTTCCATAAGAAAAATGGTCCGTTAAAATCATAGATCGTGTGCATCTCTACGGTCCAAATCGGCACCGACACACTGTTGCCTTCTAAATATATAGTAATAATATAATATAATGCTTTTATTAATTTCAATGCATATAGGTGATAGTTGCTATATATTACTGTAGTTGGTATATAAAATGTGTAGGTTATAGGTTAAATTGATACAAAGCAATAAAATTATGAATGAAATTTTAGTTTAAAAAAAAAAAGTTACGGTCGCTATATTGGTCACCACTAGCAACTTCTGGTTGAGTGTAGTCTTGGAGAGAGAAAGCTGATGTGCCGCTAATATGACAGCGGGTGACCACAATATTTGTGGTTGACATTAGCAAATATATTTTTTCTCAGTGGCTCCATTTGGAAATTTTGGTGGTCCATGTCTATTGGGTCTTTTAATTTCTCTTGTGGGCCTGGGTTGTCATATTTACATGTGTCAGTGTGCTTTTATCCTAGTTTGTGTTGGTACCATGTGACAGTGGGTACTTTGATTCATTTGATACTCACACCGCCTTTTTTATTTCACAAATTGTGCATTGCAGTTTGTACAATACAAACTATAATGCACATATTGTGATGCAATAATCAAAAAATGTAGTGTGAGTATCAATTCCCTTCAATGTTTCAAGTGTATGTTTTTGGGAATTGATATTACACTACATTTTTTTATGCATGCATCACAATTTATGCATTATAGTATTGTACGGTACAATACTGTAATGCATAAATTGTGGTGCATGCATAAAAAAATGTAGTGTGAGTATCACCCCATGTTTTTGTATTTGATGGATAAGTGTCAAGTTTTATCATTGTGTATGTTCTTGTTTATTTGGGTTTCATCTTTTTTTAATTGGCTTGATTATTTGAGATGAAACGCCATTTTTTTTGTATGTTGTTTCCTTTTGGGTTTTTCTTAAGAAAAAAATAGATCTAGTAAAAAAATACCTCAAAACCTTTAACAAAACGCGAGTCAACGGCCGCGGCTATTTTCCGGCGAGTCAACGGTCACAGAGATTGACAAATACAAATACATGGTATCACATGACTTGTATGTAAGTGTGTAGCACAGGTGGTTTGAGAGCTTGATGGTTGTACGAGGTATCATGTATGTACTAATCTTTGACTGGAGATTGACAAATACATGGTATTATACTACATACAACAGAAATCATGTAAAAACAAAATTCTTTCTTGTCATATATTAGGGCCCGTTTGGTTTGTAGATGGGTTTAGGATTAGGATTTGAATTTGGATTTAAATTTGGATTTGAATTAGGATTTGGATGTAATGTTAGAGAGAGAAAATATAAAATATAATAAAATAAAAAAGTTTTATAAATTATTAGTTCTTTTTTAAACAGATTTTATAATTAAAATTATTATTATCTATAACAAAATAGGATACAAAAAAGATGGTATGTGGTTATGATGAATTTGGGGCCCACATAACAAAAGAATGCAGGGAAATAAAAATGTAATCCTACCATATCATCTAGGATTTAAGTACGCCGGATATTTGGCAACCAAAGTGAATCCTTGGGCCTACAAAAATGAACCAAACAACCAAATTCTACTTTTAGTCCCAATTCCAACATCAAATGACCCCAACCAAACGGGCCCTTAATTAGTTTTGGCACTTCCCGTCATGTGAACACCACACGTTCTTTGTGATGTGAATTAACACGCAATGAGAATGAGGACCTTTAGAATGTTTAATACGACACATCAAGATCAAAAAAGTAGTAGGTCCATTTATGTGAAGTTTCTTTGTTGTTAGTTTGTTACGTACAAACAAAATGTGCTTTGCAATAAACAATAGTCACTCACCATTTCTTGATTTTGTATCTTTCTTTTTGTTGGCGGTTATGTCCCAGCAGCAGGGTAAAATAATCAATCTTCGGCAGAAATGTGCAACTGTTCAGCAGAAACAAAGAACTAGTCAGCAGTAACAAATACCACTTGGTGGTTACCAGATATCACTTGGAATCGTGTAATCACTTTTCAAAGTAAACTATTCGACCCTAATGCCTGGGTATCACGAATATCTACTTGGGATAAGACCAAATGCAGTTAGAGAATTAGGCACAATTCTATAACCCTTTCGCTTATAAGTGTTTACGTTTTGTGTGTGTCCATCATGCATAAACAGATATCCTATTTATAGGATAATACTCTTGGCTAATTCAATGGAATTATGAGTATTAATCGGCCCATTAATAGCCTCATAATTATCCCCATTATAGCCGTTAGAGGTTACATGACCAATTAACGCGTGGTCATTAAGCGGTTGAAAGCTCGCCACTTGAATAGGTCAAAACCGTTACAAGCAGTACTTTCATCGGTACTTTCATAGTGATATCGGTGGTTACACTGCTGGCGATGTAAACACTACTTCAGATAAACACCACTTCGGTGGAAACACGATCGATGGAAGTACGCTTCGATTGGAAACACGATAATCGATGGTAACCACAAGTACTTTCACCAAGCACTACCAATACAAACCACTACAAGAGTCAAGGTGTTCATGGACCTTATGGGTGTACACTCCGTACCTCCTAACCCATTACAAGGTGTGAACTATTCCCACAAGTGCACTAAATTTTCCAACAATCCTCCCCAAATTTAGTTCACTTCCTTTGCATGAAAAATAAACATCAAGCAAAACATGTGCATAAATGAAAATGTCCCGAGGATTGAATTTCCATCTTAGTAAATTACACGTTTCAAATATTCGAGAATCGGGGTGTTCTAAGAATTGAACCCTTCAACTCATTTGAATATCTGAAGATAAAATACACACAAGTTTTCAAACACTTAAAAGCTCCTGACACTATACAAGCCATGTGTCCATATCCAAATTCATAAATGTTGTAAAAGCTAAAAAGTCCAAAGCTTCTGGCGGCAAAACTTCAACATTTACATAGGTGGTTCCTCTTTAGTCATGCTCCTGCCAATCACTTTTTCAAAGAAAATTAACCATTAAGAAGTAAAGACTTCATCCTCCTTTCAGCAGGTTCTCAGCACAACCTTGGGATGTAAATAAAACATGTGCTCCATCCCATGAATGTTCACTTTCCACATTGAACTCGGCTCCTAAGTTTCCTCAGGAGGGAGTTGGGTGTCCTAGCATTCTATGACTAAGTTGGACTTAAACCCATCCCTTTAGCAGACTTTATAACCAAGTCTCTAGCCAGACCCTTCGTCAAGTGATCACTAAGTTACTGTTGAGATCTCACAAACTCTATAGATACCACCCCATTCATGATAAGCTCACGAATCATGCTATGTCCGACACCTAAGTGTCTAGACTTACCATTGTACATCTGGCTATAAGCCTTAGCCAATGTAGCTGCACTATCACACCGGATAGAAATAGGTGCTATAGGTTTAGGCCACAATGGAATCTCAAGGAGCACGTTTTTCAACCATTCACTTCTTTACCGCTGCTAAAGCCACAAATTCAGATTCCATTGTTGAACTGGTGATGCAAGTTTGTTTCTTGGATGCCCAAGAAATTGCACCTCCACAAAGTAGGAATACCCACCATGGTAGGCGAATTGTCTTCATGTTATCGATCCAACTTGCATCGGTGTAACCTTCCAACAACGATGGGTAACCAGATTATATGAGAGACTATAATCCATAGTTCTCTTCAAATACTTCATTACCCTTTGAAGCTTGCCATTGATGGGCACTAGGATTACTAGTATACCTGCTCAATTTTCCCACTGCAAAACCAATATCGGGTCTTGTACAAGTCATGGCATACATCAGGCAGCCAATTACCCTAGAATACTCAAGTTGAGATACAACCTTGCCATGATTAGGCATCAGCTTCTCACAAGTATCCATAGGAGTACTCACTGGAGTACAATCAAAGTAATTGAATTTCCTCAGCACCTTCTCAATATAATGAGACCGAGAGATAGAAATTCTATTACTTTCATGTTTAATCCTTATACCAAGGATAACATCAGCCTCCCCATGTCCTTCATGGAGAACCTTGATGACAAAAATTCCTTTGTCAGGTCAACCTGATTTTGGTCAGTGACAAAGATCAACATGTCATCAACATATAGACAAATGATGACTCCTTTACCAGATTCATCAAATTTTCTATACACACATTTGTCACCGGTTAAGAACATAACCACTAGACAAAACCACTTCATCAAATTTTTGATGCCATTGCTTAGGTGCCTGCCTAAGTCCATAAAGAGACTTAATCAGTTTACACACCTTGTTTTCATTGCCCGGCAAGATGAAGCCCTGAGGTTGGTTCATATAAACCTCCTCTTCCAATTCACCATTCAAGAAAGCTGTCTTCACATCCATCCGATGAATAATCGATTGTGAATAGATGCCATAGCAATCGCAGTCTTATGGTATCGATACGAGCCACAAGGGCATAAGTATCAAAATAGTCTATCCCTGACTTTTGTTTAAAGCCCCGAATAACTAATCTAGCCTTGAACTTTTCAATAGTTCCATCTACCTTCATTTTCTTTTGAAAATCCATTTGCAACCTAGAGGTTTGCAACCAAGAGGTAGATCAACCAACACCCAAGTGTTGTTCCCATGATGGAATCCATCTCATCATTGATTGCTTCTTTCCAGAAAGCAATATCCCGGGACTTCATTGCTTCTTCAAATGTCTTGGGATCATCCTCAACAATGAAGCAATAGGAGTATTGGTCCGAGACCTCATCCCTTGTTCCTTCAACTAAGTATAGTTGAAACTCAGGTCCAAATGACTTTGGATTCCTGACCTTTTTGCTCTTCTTGAGCCAGGTTCAGTTGTTGAACCACAACCTCATCGGGACCACGATGGTTCATCATCGGACCTCGATACACCAGTGTCAAGAGTTCCATTAGGAATCCTCGACTTGGTCTTGGGGACTGATGAGAATCTATTCTCATCAAAGTCTGCATCCCTTGATTCAATTATAGAGTTAACTGAAACATATTCATTAGGTTCAATAACATAGAACCTAAAAGCCTTGGAATGCTCAACATATCCAACAAAGATGCAATCAATGCCTCTTTCACCCAAAGTCTTTTGCTTTGGATCAGGGAGTCTTACAACAGCCCTACAACCCCAGACCTTGAGATAGTTTAGGTTGGGTTTCCTTTAGTCCGAGTTCATAAGGGGTAACCTTGTTCCTTTTGTTGGGAACCCTATTTAATAAATAGCAAGCTGTTAACATAGCTTCACCCCCGAACCCTTGACTCAGTCCTGAATAGGACAACATGGAATTAACCATCTCCTTCAAAGACCTGCTTTTTCCTTTCGAAATACCATTTTGCTGAGGAGTATAAGAGGCAGTCGTTTCATGGATTATACCAACAGACTGAAAATACAGAGTATCCATGTACTCACCTCCCTATCAGTCCTTAATCTTTTGATCAAAGACCCAAGTTGTAATTCAACTTCAGTTTTAAACACTTTGAATTTATCTAATGCTTCATCCTTTGTATGTAACAAATAGACATAACAAAACCTAGAAGCATCATCAATAAATGTCACAAAGTACTTCTTATTCCCCAAAGAAGGAGTGGAATGCAAATCACACAGTGTCACGTGTATCAGCTCAAGAGCTTAGTCTCACGACTAACACCCTGAAAGGGTTTCTTTGTTATCTTGGTCAACATGCAAGTTTTACACTTTTCAGTGTCCATGTCAAAAGCATGGATTAAACCATCCCTAGACATATCTTGCATCCGTTTATAGTGAACATAACCAAGTCTAGCATGCCATAGGGTAGAGTCAGTCACGGTTATATGTGGTCACAAAATTTGAAATAACACTGTCATGGTAACATTAAGCCTAAACATTTGATTACATAAATAACCAAAACCAATAAAAACACCATGCTTAGAAAGAACAAATTTATCCGATTCAATAACTTGTTTATATCCATGATTATTCAAAACACTACTTGAAACCAAGTTCTTCCTTATATCAGGAACATGAATAACATTAAACAAAGTTACAATCTTTCCTGAACTAAACTTAAGATCTACACAACCACGACCATGCACCAAGGTCGTTGACTCATTTCCCATGTGAAGAATAGAACCATCATTCAGTGACTCATAAGTCTTGAACCCGCTTCTATCTTTACACACATGAACTGTTGCACCAGAGTCAACCCACCACGCAACATCATCATCCTGCACATAAAAGATTCAGATACATATGTAACATAATAAATCTGAAAAGACTTATTAAACATATTTTGACCTTTCGGTGAGTTGGGCGATCCACCACTCCCTGAACCATTAGTGCCTGATCCATTGGCTTTACCACCAACTTTAACACCCTTGAAGTCCCTTTAATGTGACCGTCTTGCCACATTTCCAACAAGTAGGTGTTGCCTTCTTGTTGGGATCGCCCTTGTGTTGTCATGATATTTGCGTTTGCCTTTGTTGTCATTGTACCCGGTGGAGTTGTTATGCTCCACCATATTGACAACAGATGGTCCAGTAGCATTGCTACTCTTTGGCTTGTCATTATCCTGCATCTTGAGAGATTCCTCAATGCGCAGATGACTGCCCAACTCAACCCGAGTTAACTCCTCTTTCTTATGTTTCAAGGTATGCTTGAAATCTTTCCAAGAAGGAGGAGTTTGTCAATGACACAAGAGACTTTAATGGCCTCATCCATGTTCATATTGTGTTGTGTAAACCTTCCAAGTATTCCAAGAAGTTCATTGTATTGTTCCATACCTGGTCTTGAATCAGTCATTTTGTAATTTGTGAAATTACTAACAAGGAACTTCTTACTTGATGCATCCTCAGCCATATATTTGGCATCCAAGGAATCCCACAGTTCTTTGGAAGATTCAAAGTTCTGATAAATATCAAACAGAGAATCAGACATACCATTGAGAATTAAACCTCTGCATATGTAGTCATCATTCTCCCATTTGCTCCTCCTCCTGATCTGCTCAACCGTGGCATCATCCCCATCATCAGGAATTGGAGTGGTCAGCACATACACCACACTCATACTTGACAGCAAGAAGTGCATATTCTTCTCACCTCCTAAAGTTCACCCCTTCGAACTTGTCCAGCTTAGCAAAGTTTGAAGCCATGTGTTTCATTGCGCAGCTTGCCATTGATTATCACAAAATAGTTTACTTTGATTGTTGGCGGTTATGTCCCAGCAGCAGAGTAAGATAATCAATCTTTGGCAGAAATGTGCAACTTCAGCAGAAACAAAGAACTAGTCAGCAGTAACAAATACCACTTGGTGGTTACCGGATATCACTTGGAATCGTGTAATCACTTTCCAAAGTAAACTATTCGACCCTAATGCCCGGGTATCACGAATATCTACTTGGGATAAGACCAAATGCAGTTAGAGAATTAGGCACAATTCTATAACCCTTTCGCTTTTAAGTGTTTACGTTTTACGTGTGTCCATCATGCATAAACAGATATCCTATTTATAGGATAATACTCTTGGCTAATTCAATGGAATTATGAGTATTAATCGGCCCATTAATAGCCTCATAATTATCCCCATTATAGCCGTTAGTGGTTACATGACCATTTAAACGTGGTCATTAAGCAGTTGAAACCGCCACTTGAATAGGTCAAAACCGTTACAAGCAGTACTTTCATCAGTACTTTCATAATACTATCAGTGGTTACACCGCTGTAAACACTACTTCAAAACACCACTTCGGTGGAAACATCGATCCATGGAAGTACCGCTTCAGTGGAAACACCGATAATCGTGGTAACCACAACGTACTTTCACCAAGCACTACCAATACAAACCACTACAAGAGTCAGGGTGTTCATGGACCTTATGGGTGTACACTCCGTACCTCCTAACTCATTACAAGGTGTGAACTATTCCCACAAGTGCACTAAATTTTCCAACACTTTTTTGGTGGCTGTGGTGGGTTTATGTGGTGGTGGGGATGATGGGAGATTGGTGGAGAGAGAGAGATAGGAAAGGGGAAGCTATGCACAGTCGTGACTCAGGTCATCCGCTACCACATCAGCTTTCTTTATCCGGTGACCAGGCATAACCAAGTGCCAGCGTTTTTCAAGCTTTTTGGAGTTTTGTGAGTGTGGAAAGTTGGTCTAAAATGCAACCCATATTTAAAAAAAAACATACGACGACCAATTTTTTTTTTGTTGCCCACACTCGACTAGACCGACTTCAAAGTCGGTCGACCCTACTTGTTGACCGATATTTTCAGTTCCACTGTGTATAGCCTTAAAATAAAAACCAATTACCTAAATAGACTATTTAGATAGTCAATTTACCAAGTTAAACTTTTTTTCTATCTTTTACCTAAATGAACCAATAATGTCACTAACACTCTTTTTGAACCCAATGGCTTAGTGAAACACATGAATGTATGTGAGTAGCCATGTATGATGTGTAGATGCATGCATGTATGGTGTTGGAATGAATTTTTATTCATTAAATTTGTTAGAACATGTATGTGCCCCAATTCATTTATTCCCTCTCGCCCACCAAATCGCACAGATACTCACTCAATCTCTCGCCCCAATTCAACTCCATTCTAACTACTTGAATGAACCCTTCTCGCCCAAAATATTCAGACCTGCACTTTACACCTCGCCCCAATCTAACTACTTTCATTAACTCCCTATCGCCCAGATCCTCGCCCAAGACAACTTTGACTCGCCCAAGACAATTTTCTTCACCCCATTTCTCGTTTTAGTTCATTTCTAATTAATTGTGTCGCTCAACAAATCGCCTAATACACGTGTAGGATTGAAATTTTGTGTTTGAATCAATCTAACGGATGAGATCTAAAAGTTCATTTTCGTAAAAAAGTTATGTGAGGGCTTTTTAGTAAACGTGTACCAATTATAGTCCGTTTAAAAAAATTTATCTTAAAATAAAGAGAGAGAGTGAGGGTATATATTTGTAACTTACTATGAAAAAAAAAAAAAAAAAAACGCGTGTCACCAATATATGATAGTGTCCAAGATTTCAGGGCGACCTTCGCCCATGAAGTATTTGGAGAAAATAAAAAAAATTGGGGTACTAGTGGTGAGTTTATAAGGTATTTGTAGAATTAGCCCATAAAAAAAAACCCCACGTACCCTGAGACACGTGCCACAATATTATAGGAGTCGCCAAGCTTTTCGGGTGACCTTCGCCCACGAGGCATTTGGAAAAGTGATTTCATTTTGGGGCATATGAGGTAAGTCGATATGTACTTTTGAGGTGTTTGTGGAATTCCCCCTTATTATTATATATTATCTAATATGTACTGGTAGTTCATAAAAAAATTTGTTTTTTTCTTGAACTTCAAAAAGACAAAGCTAATTATAACAACTCAGGTGATGTTTGTTTTTTAAAATGTTTTATGTGAATACCATTTCTGAATATAAAAAGTGGTTCAAAAGTCTAAATCTAAATTATTTAGACTGTTTGTTTTTATAAAATGTCTGAATAAACAAAAATCAATCATTTCGCTATAAAACAAACCGAAACTTCTAACTTGAATTCCTAACACATTATATTTTAAATAAATTTAACAGATTTCATTTCTTTTCAAATAAAATTCACAAAATAGAATTAAACTACAACTAAAACACAATTGAGAAAAATATATCCTCTAAAATAATTTAACAAAGTATTTGATAAAAGAGAACCAGCCCATTATTTGATTACTAGCAGGGTACCCGCGCAATGCGGCGGCGGGTACCCTGTGACTAAATTTTATAGGTACAAAATGTTGTTCATTTATACGTTTTTCTAACAACAATTTTACGAAAGAATGACAATTTTTAATTAAAATAACTATAAACCATAAAAATTCAAACTATTTCATATCCAAATAAGCAAAAGGATCGAATTAAAGATAGTAGCATAAGTAGCATATTTGAGACAAAAATTAAAGATAAACGTCACTAAAAATGAAATGTAATTGACATAAACAAAAAAATGCCGACTATTAATATGCATCATTAGCTGCAACATCTTTATCTGTAAAATCTTTAGTCAATGAAATAGAAGTGAAGGGATCACTGATATCACCAAAAGTAACTTGAACATCTTCGTGTGGTATAACTAACGCATCATCATCGTTGAGGCTATCAAAAAACCTTTTAAATTCTTAAACTTTTTAAATATATGATAAAAACATAAAACGTTAACATCACTTTAATAGTATTAGAATAAAATTTGCCTTATTATTAATAATAATAATCGTACTTTATACCATATATTTCAAAGATTAAATATATATCTTATTAAATAAATCTTATAAGAGCAAAGGGTATGGTTGTTTTATAACACGCCAAATGCAATTATTTTGAACCAATAACATGCCAAACCATACCATGCAAGTGAGCCAAATTCATGCCAAAGTGAAATGAGCCATTAGATTGGCTCACGCCAAAGAGAAAAATTGTGTACCTTTTGCTATTTTTTTTCTTTTTTTTTATTATATTGTGAGTGAGTGGATATTTTTAATGGGGGTATTTTGTGGGACCCAATAACATGTTAGTGATGTGTTATGAGGGAGGGGTGTTTGAGTGATTGGTATGTTATTGGAAGGTGTATGATGTGGCGCTGAGATGACATACTAATAACGTGTTATTGGTATCCATGATACCTTGTGCTCTAATACTGATATTCTAAAGCACTTAAAGGAAGAAATAGATTCAACACACGACATAAACCACTTGTCGATATTTGGTGTATATATATGTCGTTATGTAGTTCACCATATCGCTATCATCATTTGTGATATTATGTGATTTATCTTTTTCACTACGTATATAATCTTTTTATTTACACCTTTTTAAGATGAAGGTAAAAATAAACAATCTGGACATATATATTCCAAAGATTCTATAATAATTTGATAATAGTTTTGGTATATGAAATTGTTGATGGATCAAATACAATTCGACTTGTTTTGATGCACTCAACACATTTTACCTATTGTAACTTAGCAAAATTAGAAAACAAGCAATTACCAGACCAATGATATCTGACTTGAGAGCATAACAAATTTAATAACTTGCACCCTTTGTACCAAAAACTGTAAGAAACTCTGACAATTATAAAATATAAGGTGAGGATAGATAAGTAGGCTAAACTAAAGTGCTAAAGTCTAAACTGATGGCTGATAGTGCAGCCCTTTTATTTATCTCATATCTCTATTTGTATTCATTTCTCATATAAATTCATGTTTAGTCCTTCACCCATCTCCAAAACTCTACATTTTCCTCTTCATCTCAATTAGTTTGACTTGAAGCAAAAAAAACACTCAAGCTAGCTAGGGGTCGAAATGCAATTTCATCCTTTGTCCTTTTTTATCTCATATGAGATCTAAAAAACTACCACCACCCACTGAACCCTCAATCGTAAACGCCTGAACCCACGACCTCTTCTCTTTATATATGGTCTTGTTAGATCTATAGGCGTCCAACTTTTTCAAGATAGAAGCAACGGTGTCGATGGAGGACAAATATTACTTTACCAGATTCGTGGGTTACAACTTGTTTCTGGTTTTTTGTTGGTTAGTTGATGATGTGGGTTATTGATTTGGTTTAACCAACAACCAAATCACGTTGGTTGTGATGATGGTGTCGCTCAGATCTATTCATGTGACGATGGTGTCGCAAAATGCAGAAGTTGGAATGGGTTATATAGAACAATATTGTATGTTGATATTTATGGTAATTTTGCTAAGAATATGGGATAGTTATTTGATAACATCAGTTTTAAATGTACTCCAAATTTTTAGCCATACAAATATACGGAACTGTTACAAATCGTATGAATGTTTGGTGTTACAATTGACTATTTGAATGCTAGCTTTGAATGTTGTAATTGACTGTTTGAATGTTGGCTGTTACAAATATTTCAACAATAAACAAGTGGAATTGTCTAGCTTTTCTATTTATAGAAAAGTCCTAAATCCATTATAAGATAGTATAGATTAGTAATAAAAACCAAAAAGCCTCAATTTCACTTATTGATAAATCTCAATTCGTTAGACCCATCATAAACCAAAAAGCCTCCATTTCCGATTATTAGTGAAAAATTCAAGACCAAGACGAGGAGATAAGGATTGAAGAATGAGGAGTGATGTTTGGGTTTCTTTTCAATAGTGGCTTTCAAAAGTAATAAGATATTATATAACCTCTAAAAGAATAAGAGGCTTTTCAGACTTTTAACCTCTGAAGTCTTACAAAAAAACAAACAGCATGAAGCAATAAACATCTGATCGAATCAGAATTCACATGTCAATCAGAGTTTTTTATAAAAAAACAAACAACCTCTTATTTGATATATTAATGACTGATTATTCATTCAACTTATTTAATTGTATGGTAGTTCCTAAAACAAATTTTTTTTTCTAGAACTTCAAAAATAAAAAGCTAATTTTCATCATGATAACAACTTATTTGATATATAAATGGCAAATTATACATTAAAGTTGTTATGAGATACAAGTGATTAATAAAAATAAAGGAAATATCCTTAGATATGTCCAAGAAGAGCCTAGTACAAATTCAAATTGGCAAATCATGAGTATCTGAGCCTCTAATCATCGCAAACTTGAACTATCCTTTTTCCAACATTGCAGCCCTGGAAAAGCCCTACAAAAGCTGAAGGAACGCTCTCAAGACCGACAAACACATCTTCAAGCACGTGCAATTTTCCTGTACGAATGAGATCAATTGTCGTGGAGACAAACTTAGGGAACAAACTCATGTAATCCATAGCTAAAAATCCTTTAATAGTGACTCTCTTGTGTATGAAAGTTAGCATATCTGGTGTTCCTGGTGCCCGTGTATTCTAAAATGACCTCACAAATTGAAACTCTTCCGTACAAGTTCATGTTTGATATTGCCGCTTCTAAGATTTGGCCTCCAACGTTATCGAAGTATATGTCAATCCCATTTGGGAAATACCTAGATTAAAAAAAATGCAGCGAACAATCTAAGGCCTCAAAACTACAATATATATTCCAAAAAAAAAAATAAAAAAATAAATTTCTTCTTTATAGTTAAATGCTTCGTCTATTCCAAGTTGTTCTTTAAGAATTTTCACCTAAATATGGATTTACGAAAATTTTATCATGTTTTGTATTAGAGGAATGATTCTTCTATCTAAAAATCATGTTAACTCGTGCTTCAAACACCAAGTTATCAAACTAAGCCAAATTAAAATAGAGAAATTTATGGCAATGGCCAATATCAAGGCCTCTTTGCACGATAGAGATACTATTGAAAACGTTCATGAACTTTAAACTCTTGGTCTTTGCTTAATTGGTCAAGTATGGTGCGTGGATTAATAATTTTGTCACATGCCCGCGTCATCAAATTGCATGATTAGAATCTCTAAAATCTAACATTGGTTTGTGCTAGATTGGCCGAGAATGGCGAGGAGCATACTTAGACGAATAATGGTTTGGCGTTGGTCTGCGTTTGATATATTACGCAGACCAAAAATCTTGATTTATAAATATACCTTTTTGGGGCTTCCAAAGACGCCCACAACATAACACCCACAACTTTTAGCATATTGGCTCACTAAATTCCCTACTGACCCGCAGGCTGTAGAGATGAAGACCTTTTCACCCTTCTTAGGCTGGCATACATATTTCAAAGAATCCAACATAGGCTGTAAGCCCACTAAGTCCTGTATTCCAAAAAGAAAAGCACTCGTCATGGATTCGGCTATCTTAGGCTTGACAATATGAGTTCGCCAAAAAATTAAAACTTAGAGCAATTTCTCGAGGGAAAAAAAATATACTGACAAAAACTTGTTGGTTTCGATTTTAAAAACCAACCCAAACCAAAACGTGCTCACCCGAGATGTAATTACCTAAAAGCCCAACATGATATGACAATGGCAAGCCCACTGGATCTAACTTACGTAAGATGATCCCCACTTGATATGGTGTATTCTGCTAGCCCTAAAAAGCCCACAACATAGTCACCTTTTTCAAATTCAGGATTTCCCAGAAGACTCTCCCTAAACCATAAGCATCGACCACCTAAAAAACTCTAGTTAAAAAAAATAAAAAAATAAATAAATAATAAATAAATAAAAAGGTATATGGAAAACCACATGTGTTTATATTTGTTTTTTGTTAATGGAATTGATAAAGACAGTCCTTAGACCCATATATAAAAACAGATTATATATTGTTAATGATAAATAAACTTTTTAATCCATGGCTTAAATTCCTTAAACATACTAGTACAACAACATACCCAATCCCGCCGGAGCGGGGTATAGGGTTCCAAAAGATACAAGTGATTTGTTGGCGTATGTATCCGGCGAGGCACATACCGAAGGGCATAACCGCCCGGCACAAAGGCACAACCGCCCGGATAAACATACAAACCAACTTAAACCAAGCGAAGCTAAGTCAGCACATGCCGAAGGGATAAATACAACCCCCCGGCACAACGGATATGTGACATCACCAGGCATAAAGGGAAAAGAATCTTGATCAGAACACCTGACCTTAATCAGACAGGGTCCAAACAGAGCAAGTCAACTCCAGCCTGAAAGAGTCACCATCACCCCACGTGACCTGCGGGTGAGGACAAAACTTCTCACCTATAAAAGGAGCGAAGTTACTGCATTAAAGGTTACGAGATCGAAGAGCCAACTCGAGAAGCAGAAAAAGAAAAGGATCCCAAAGGAAAAAGGGTCGAGGAAGATTTACAAAAACCATACAAAGATGCCCCCAGATGCCCATTCACCCGGCGAATTATAGAATTCGCTGGACCAAAACATGAGCTACCTAAGAACATCAAGCTTTACGACGGATCCTCGGACCCAGATGTTCACGTCACCCATTTTTCTGGGGCGGCCAACCACGGAGGATGGCCGATGCCGGTGTGGTGTTGGATGTTTCAGCAAACTTTAGACAGACCAGCAAGTGGGTGGTTCGACCGTCTACTTAATGGCAGTATAGACAGCTGGGAGGAGCTTCGGGAAAGTTTCCTTAAGGGATTCACGCTTAGGAGGAAATGCCTCAAAGATCCTATGGAAATCACAAAAATCGTTCGGAAAGCTAACGAAACATTGCCAGAATTCAAGGAAAGATGGACTGACGAAGCCAGTTACATTCCAGGAGTGCCAGAGATCATGCAGATATCCTCCTTCATCAACGGAAGCAAGTGCCCAGAATTGGCGAAACGTTTCTCAGATAGAATTCCTAAAACAATTACAGAAATGATGAAAAGGGTGGATGGCTTTGTGCGTTCGGAGGAAGCTTACAACACGACAGAACTCCCCAAGGGGGAATGGAGCCGTAAGTCATATGCAAGTACTCAACAAGACCGAGCCTCCAGAATTTCAAGTCTCTCCGATAGACGAAGGGGAGACTGCAGAGCAGAACAAAAACCTCGTGGCCAATACCCCTATTACCCGAGTAGAACAGATAACTACCGAAGTGAGTACCGGAGAAACCCTTACAGGAATGATACTCGTCCAATAGATCTGAATCTTCTCTCAAAACCACCTAAGGAAATCCTAGCAACCGAACTTCAGCTAAAGTTACCACCACCCCCTCCTTTGAGGGGAGCACCAAGAAGGGAAAACTTAGACAAATTCTGTGATTACCACGGCTAGAAGGGTCATCTCACCAATGAGTGCTACCACCTCAAAGAGCAATTAAAAGTAGCTCTGGATACGTGCAAGTTAGATAATCTATTGAAGGATGTGAGGCAAAGAGGTAGAAACCCCCGAGAGATAATCAGCCCGGCAGAGGAAGGGTGATAAATACGGTATACAGCGGAGGAAAGGACAGAAAAGGAAGGTCAATTATCAGGAGGAAGACTGGATGAATGTCCCCATAGCTTTCCCTCCCATCCTACCGGGAGATGTGTCCGAGGAGCCACTGATAATCGAAGCAGACGTCGAAGGGTATAATGTGAGGAGGATTTACGTCGATCAAGGAGCAGCTGTGGAGGTAATGTACGAACAATGTTTCCAGAACTTGTGCCCAGCGATCAAAGCGAAGCTGAAAGAAACTAACACACCACTAGTGGGGTTCTCGGGCGAAGCAATCAAACCCCTCAGGAAGATAGACCTAAATGTTTGTTTCGGAAATGATGGTCTATATCGCCGAACGGTAATGACATTTGCAGTAATAAGATCTCCCTCCCCTTACAAAATCATTCTGGGACGATCAGGCATCAGAGAATTAAGGGCAATCCCTTCAACTATCCACTCCATGATAAAACTCCCAACACTGAGGGGAATTGCAACCCTCGTCACTAGATCGGTTATCATCTTTGAATGCAGAAGGCTAGAGAAGCAGTTCCTAGAAGAAGGGTCAAAGAGCAGGAGTAAGGAACACATCGTTGAGGAAGAAGAGCCCTGCAGAATAACGGAGGAAGTAATGATAAACCCTGAATTTCCCCTGCAACCGGTCACCATCGGGGGCAAATTTTCTAAGGAGTGCAGAAGACAGCTAGTGGAACTACTGAAAAACAACAAAGACGTGTTCACGTGGCAACCGACCGACATGACAGGAGTTCCCTGGCGAGTTATAGAACACATGTTAAATGTCAATGTGCACGACAGGCCAATCGCCCAGAAGAAGAGAACCTTTTCAGCTGAGAAAAACCAGGCAATTAATACAGAGGTAGAAGAGTGGCTGAAAGCAGGGATAGTCCGGACAGTAAAATACCCCACATGGATTTCTAACCCGGTTCTGGTAAAGAAGCCAGATGGAACATGGAGAATGTGCATGGACTTCAAAAGCATCAACGCTTCATGTCCGAAAGACTATTACCCCCTCCCGGAGATCGACTGGAAGATAGAGTCGGTGATGGGATACAAATACAAATGTTTTCTTGATGCATACAAGGGGTATCACCAAATTCAGATGGCCAAAGAAGACGAAGAGAAAACAGCTTTTTACACGGAACATGGAACATTTTGTTATACCAAAATGCCCTTCGGCCTGAGAAACGCCGGGGCAACATATCAAAGGCTAGTGGACTCTACTTTCAAGGGGAAAATTGGCAGGAATCTGGACGTATATGTTGATGATATGGTAATCAAGAGCAGAAGTGAAGTAGAGTTGTTAGCGGACATGGCGGAAACATTTGATAATCTCTGGAGAATCAACATGAAACTTAACCCAAAAAAGTGTTCATTCGGAGTGGAAGAAGGGAAGTTCCTCGGATACGTGGTGATGTCCGAAGGGATAAGAGCGAATCCTAAGAAAACAAAAGCGATAGCTGACATGCAATCACCCAGAACACTCAAAGAAATGCAAAGCCTTAGTGGAAAGCTTGCAGCCATGAATAGATTCCTTTCGCGATCCACAGAAAAAGCCTTGCCATTCTTCAACACTTTAAAGAACATAACAAAAGAAAACCAAAACGAATACCGATGGAGCGAACAGGCCGAAGAGGCATTTCAGAAGATGAAGGGTATAATCTTGGAGCTGCCCAACTTAACCGCCCCGATAGCAGAAGAAAACCTTTTTGTATATTTGGCAGTAGCCGAAGAAGCCATAAGCGCTGTGTTAATGGTAGAAAGGAAGGGTAAGCAAATGCCGGTGCACTATATCAGTAGAACACTACATGAGGCCGAACGAAATTACGCTCCCCTAGAAAAGTTGGCTCTGGCTCTATTACACTGTTCCAGGAGACTCAGAAGGTATTTCGAAGACCACCCCATCAAAGTAATCACGGACCAACCCATTCGGGACGTACTGAACAAACCTGAATCCTCAGGGAAGCTGATGAAGTATGCAATGGAGTTGGGAGCATACAAAATCACCTACATTCCAAGGCATTCCGTAAAGGGTACAGTCTTAGCAGATTTCATAAACGAAATACCAATCGGCAAAACAGGTGGGCAGCCAGGAAGAAACAAAGAAATATGTAACATCTCCATGGCTGAAGAAGAGTGGACACTGTTTACTGATGGGGCGTCCAACAAAAAGGGCGCCGGAGCAGGTTTGGTACTGATCAGCCCGGACCAAACGAAGTACACTTATGCCCTCCGGCTAAATTTCCCCAGTACCAACAATGAGGCAGAGTATGAAGCGTTGCTGGCCGGCCTAAGAATAGCCAAGGACATGAAAATCCAAGTACTGAACGCCAAGGTAGACTCTAATCTAGTGTCAAACCAAATTAACGGAGAGTTCACCACTTACAAGGAAAGCATGGCAAAATACTTGGCTAAGGCAAAAGAGTACATTGGATGTTTCAAGCGGTTCAGAATACAAAACATCCCCAGGGCACTGAACCAGAAAGCCGATGTGTTAAGAAAACTAGCATCAGTTGCATTTGACCACCTGACCAAAGAAATACTCGTAGAAGTATTAGAAACACCTTCAACGGAGGAAAAGGTCGTCGGGGCAATAGTAGAGGAAAAAGAGGAAAACTGGATGTCTCTGATAATTTGATGCATTGCCGAAGGGAAGTGGCCGAATGACGAAAACGAGGCAAGAACCCTCCGGATGAAGATCGCCCATTATACAATGGAAGACGGGGTGCTGTTCAAAAGATCATATTTGGGCCCAATGTTAAGATGTGTGGGCCCACTACAGGCTAATTACGTAGTAAGAGAAGTGCACGAAGGGGCATGTAGGATGCACTCGGGTCCAAGGTCCGTGGTGGAAAAGTTAATCAGGAAAGGTTACTACTGGCCGACAATGCATAGGGACACCAGAGAGGTCATTCAAAAATATGAGTCCTGCCAAATACACGCTCCTGTACCCAAACTACCTAAGACTCTCATGACTTCTATCATGCCGCCTTGGCCTTTCTTCCAATGGGGAATGGATGTATTGGGCCCCCTCCCCGAAGCACCGGGGAAATTAAAGTACGTCATTGTGGCTATCGACTACTTTACAAAATGGATGGAGGCCAAGCCACTGGCAAAAACTACAGGAAAGGAGGTCATAAAATTTGTATGGGAAAATATCGTGTGTCACTTCGGCCTACCTCACATAATCGTAGCAGACAATGGCCGCAAC
The DNA here is from genome assembly GCA_910596185.1 of Chrysanthemum makinoi. Classification (NCBI taxonomy): domain Eukaryota; kingdom Viridiplantae; phylum Streptophyta; class Magnoliopsida; order Asterales; family Asteraceae; genus Chrysanthemum; species Chrysanthemum makinoi. The sequence continues at coordinate 31,101,403 of OU343221.1, read as the reverse complement.
TTCATCCATGACCCCTTCAAGCGTTGGTGTGAAAAACTTAACGTCAAACAGATAAACACCGCCGTGGCACATCCCCAAGCCAACGGTCTAGTGGAAAGAGCAACCAAGAGCCTAATGCATGGTTTCAAAAAAAGATTAGGAAGGAGCAGGTCCGGATGGGTAGATGAGCTACCGAACGTGTTGTGGGCTCACCGAACGTCCCTCAAGACGAGCAATGGCGAAACGCCATTCAGCTTAACATACGGAAGCGAAGCAGTAATTCACGCGGAAATTGGAATGCCCACCTTCCGGACGATGACAGTGACAGAAGAAGGGAGTGAAGAGGAGATTCGTCTAAATCTGGACTTACTGGAAGAAAGAAGAGACTCGGCAGCAGTCGAAGAGGCAAGATAAAAGAAGAAGGTGGAGCAGTATTACAACCAAAGGGTAAGAGGGAAAAAGTTCAGAGTGGGAGACTTCGTTTACCGAAAGAATGAAGCTAGCAGACAAGAAAATCAAGGGAATTTGGGACCAAACTGGGAAGGCCCTTATCGGATTGTGGAGGCCTACGATAACGGCTCATACAGATTGCAAACAACTGAAGAAAAGGAAGTACCCCGCACCTGGAATGCAGTGAATCTAAGGAAATGTTTCTTGTAAGATAGGGAAAGCCTTGTAACCCTTAAGCCCATGGGGAAAGTTATTGCAACTATTTATTAATGAAAAATCAAGCTCCCCGGACGACGGAGGAGCAATTTTCCACATTTCAACTATACTGAACATAATTGTTAAATGACCCCCCCCCCAACAGGCTCGCGACCTCCGGGGAAATATGGTCAATGTTCAAAGATGGTTCATACCCAAAAAGGTTTGCCATAAGAAAAAGCCGAACGGTTCATACCCAAAAAAGGGTTGCCGAGGTAAAAAGATGGTTCATACCCAAAAAAGGGTTGCCATAAGAGAAAACCGAATGGTTCATACCCAAAAAGGGTTGCCGAGGTAAAAAGTTAGTCGGTTCATACCCAAAAAGGGTTGTCGAAGAAATAAGCTAAACGGCTCATGTCCAAAAAGGATTGCCAAGGCGTAAAGCCGGATGGTCCATACACTACACGACAAGCCAGACACTAAAGAGGAATGGCGAAAACAACAAATCATTGCTACATAAGATTCACAAAATTAAAAGAATATATATATTAAGATCACTTCCAAACATATCAAAAGGATTGCCATTAACCATAAAAACAAGCAAGGCACAAATACAAAATGCCCTTTTTTCTGCCCGCAATTACAAGTTTTTCAACATTACAAGTCTTTCAAAACATTCATGGTTAACAAATTAATACAATTTCAACTGGGAGGAACATTTTTCTCCCCACCTTCCCTATCCCCCCCATCTTTCTCACCAGCAACTCCACTAAGACGCTCCGGAGCAGGATCCGGCATTAGAGCTATTATATCCGCGACAGGACGGTGGCAAGCGTTTCAAAATTTATCAACATAAGGATATTTCTTCATGAAAATCTCATCGTATGCAGCCAAGTACTTAACAGGAGCTTCCAAATCCAAGTCCACAGTACTTTCCAAAATTCTCTTCACATCAGCCTCTGAACGCTCGACGGACACACCTTCCAACCATCCAGCCATCCCACTCAGACTAAAAGGAGTATCCAAGGAAGGTTTATATTCATGACTACCGAGGAGGCGAGCCACGAAGGCAGGAAGGAAATCCCTAACAAGGTTAGACCGGTCAATCTCCAAATTCCCCGCCGCCACGACAATCTCAGTGCACTCCTTACGGAGAGTGGCATTTTCCTCCTCCTCACTTTTCAAAGCCCCCTTAACCTCCATCAGATCTTTCTCTAAACCAGATATTTTTTCACCCTGAGCCAGGGACAGCTTTAACCATTCGGCCTTCTCAGCCTCCAGAGTACGCACTTGTCTTTTCAAATTTTCCTCCTAGACAGAACATTCACCCAACTCATCCCTCACACTTTTCAACTCTCCCAACGTCTTACTCAAGAAATCAAAATTGTCCTTGGCAGCAGTCTCACACCCCTTGTGTTCTTCATCCAATTCCCGATGAGCTAGGTCAAGATTTTCAAAGCGGACAAGCATATCCGTAAAGGCAAGAGAGCCCCTAGCCTGAATGGCCCATGACCTTTGAGCTGCCTCGGTATCTGTCAGGCTCTGCAAATATGCTTCTTCGGTAGGAGGAGACAAGTGAACCATCAGATCCCTATACTTTTCGTAACCTTTAACCCTCTCATCTTTTTTGATTGACCACCCCAGCACGTAGGTGGCACTCGACGAAGCCCCCTCTTCCTCATCCACACCTTTACCCTCACGATGTGGAGGGGAAGAAGCCCCTACAAAGATATGTTGAACCTAAGACCTTGATAGATCTTTGAGCGCTTGTGAATCGTTAGTAATGTTTATGTACTCACAAACACACTAATAGATAGTCTCTATTACTTGTATTCTAAAGCGGAAATCAAACACAAGTACAAACATAAATAACTAAGAATACTTTGATCCTCTATGGATCTTTGAATAATACTAAAACTTGTTTTTCAAACTCGTACATCATTCATACTAATGTGTTCCTTTTATAGACAAGGAACCCTAAACCGTTTCCCAAGAAACGTATAAACATAAAACTAAAGAAGGTATACATTATCACTTCCTAATAAAGCTCATGCATATCCTAACTAACTATAAAATACGCGGAATATCTATATCCGCAGAAACAAACAACGCGTTTTTCTACTTTCCGCAGAATCACTTCTTCACCAGAATCTTGCACTTCAGCAGATTCCGTCAGCAATATCTTCAGCAGAATTCTTACTAAGCAGAATTCCAAACAATCCCACCCTAATCTTGAATTTGACATGGTTAAGTTCAAGATTCTTGATAGATCTTTAACACTTCAGAACAAGAGGATTGAATACGAACATCAGTAGCAAAGAACCAAAACAATCACATCTCTATGATGGCAAAACTTTGAAACTCCAGATCTTTGCAGCAACAAATGACAAAATGCACATCAAAACATATTAGTTTCATACTATTCTCATCACATCCAGGTGTGTTAACTCCTAGGAGAGGTGAATCATTGAAAATAATGGATTTGATGTCTCTTTACCAATAGCCATTACTCCTGGAGTAGCCAAATGTTTAAGTTCGAAAACTATGGTACACTGATAACCATCTGATTTGTAGCAAATCAACAGCTATAAACGGATTTGAGATGTCTTTACCTGTAGCCGTTTGCTCAGGACTAGTCAATTCTTAGGGGAAAGAATCACCTTTGGTGAATTGAGAACCCAATATGGTATTCCACTGCCTTTACCACAAGCCATATACTTGTGGGCTAGCCAATTCTTGGATACCAAAAAGGTATAAGCCATAGTGAATTGATGACCATACAACCCTCAGCAATTAAGCATGGGTGAGTTGCATACCCTATGATTTTGAGCAAACCATTACAGCTATCAACAGATTTGATGTGTCTTTACCAAAGTTGTACCCTTTGGACTAGCCAACCCTTTGATGTACACAAGGCACAGCTGGTGAGTTGATAACCATCAACAGAGTAATGTACAACAAACCTGCAAGAAAAAAATGAGACAAACAAAGAATATACATAGTTTTTCTTTTTTTTTTCTTTTTTTTAATCTAAGAATGAAACAAAGAAAGAAAGAAATAATACAAGATACCAGAATCAAGAAGAAGCTTGGTGTTGCAGAAGCTGAGTCTTAATTAACCCAATCAATTGTTCATCATGTAGCATATCATTCCCCAC
>OU343221.1:31066939-31097522 GCA_910596185.1 Chrysanthemum makinoi | reverse complement strand
GCAACTCACCCATGCTTAATTGCCTGAGGTTGTATGGTCATCAATTCACTATGGCTTATCACTTTTGTATCCAAAGAAATTGACTAGACCCACAAGTATATGGCTTATGTTAAAGGGCAGTGGAATACCATATTGGGTTCTCAATTCCCAAAGGTGATTCTTTCCCTCCCCTAAGAATTGACTAGTCCGAGCAAACGGCTACAGGTAAAGACATCTCAATCTGGTTATAGCTGTTGATTTGCTACCAATCATATGGTTATCATTACCATAGTTTTCCGAACTTAAACATTTGGCTACCTCCAAGTAATGGCTATTAGTAAAGAGACATCAAATCCATTATTTTCAATGATTCACCTCTCCTAGGAGTTAACACACACCGGATGTGATAAGAATAGTATGAACTAATACGTTTGATGTGCATTTTGTCATTTGTTGTGCAAAGATCCTGAGTTTCAAGTTTTGCCATCATAATAGATGTGATTGTTTTGGTTCTTTGCTACCGATGTTCGTATTCAATCCTCTTGTTCTGAAGTGTTAAAGATCTATCAAGAATCTTGAACTTAACCATGTCAAATTCAAGATTAGGGTAGGATTGTTGGGATTCTCGCTTAGTAAGAATTCTACTAAGATATTGCTGAAGGAATCGCGAAGTGCAAGATTTTGCCGAAGAAGTGATTCTGCATGAAGTAGAAAAACCAGCGTAGTTTGTTTCTGCGATATAGATATTCACGCGTATTTTATAGTTAGTTAGGATATGCATGAGCTTTATTAGGAAGTGATAATGTATACCTTCTTTAGTTTTTATGTTTATACGCTTCTGGGAAACGTTTAGGGTTTCCTTGTCTATAAAAGGAACACATTAGTATGAATGATGTATGAGTTTGAAAAACAAGTTTTAGTATTATTCAAAGATCCATAGAGGATCAAAGTATTCTTAGTTATTTATGTTTGTACTTGTGTTTGATTTCCGCTTTAGAATACAAGTAATAGAGACTATCTATTAGTGTGTTTGTGAGTACATAAACATTACTAACGATTCACAAGCGCTCAAAGATCTATCAAGGTCTTAGGTTCAACATATCTTTGTAGGGGCTTCTTCCCCTCCACATCGTGAGGGTAAAGGTGTGGATGAGGAAGAGGGGGCTTCGTCGAGTGCCACCTACGTGCTGGGGTGGTCAATCAAAAAAGATGAGAGGGTTAAAGGTTACGAAAAGTATAGGGATCTGATGGTTCACTTGTCTCCTCCTACCGAAGAAGCATATTTGCAGAGCCTGACAGATACCGAGGCATCTCAAAGGTCATGGGCCATTCAGGCTAGGGGCTCTCTTGCCTTTACGGATATGCTTGTCCGCTTTGAAAATCTTGACCTAGCTCATCGGGAATTGGATGAAGAACACAAGGGGTGTGAGACTGCTGCCAAGGACAATTTTGATTTCTTGAGTAAGACGTTGGGAGAGTTGAAAAGTGTGAGGGATGAGTTGGGTGAATGTTCTGTCTAGGAGGAAAATTTGAAAAGACAAGTGCGTACTCTGGAGGCTGAGAAGGCCGAATGGTTAAAGCTGTCCCTGGCTCAGGGTGAAAAAATATCTGGTTTAGAGAAAGATCTGATGGAGGTTAAGGGGGCTTTGAAAAGTGAGGAGGAGGAAAATGCCACTCTCCGTAAGGAGTGCACTGAGATTGTCGTGGCGGCGGGGAATTTGGAGATTGACCGGTCTAACCTTGTTAGGGATTTCCTTCCTGCCTTCGTGGCTCGCCTCCTCGGTAGTCATGAATATAAACCTTCCTTGGATACTCCTTTTAGTCTGAGTGGGATGGCTGGATGGTTGGAAGGTGTGTCCGTCGAGCGTTCAGAGGCTGATGTGAAGAAAATTTTGGAAAGTACTGTGGACTTGGATTTGGAAGCTCCTGTTAAGTACTTGGCTGCATACGATGAGCTTTTCGTGAAGAAATATCCTTATGTTGATAAATTTTGAAACGCTTGCCACCGTCCTGTCGCGGATATAATAGCTCTAATGCCGGATCCTGCTCCGGAGCGTCTTAGTGGAGTTGCTGGTGAGAAAGATGGGGGGGATAGGGAAGGTGGGGAGAAAAATGTTCCTCCCAGTTGAAATTGTATTAATTTGTTAACCATGAATGTTTTGAAAGACTTGTAATGTTGAAAAACTTGTAATTGCGGGCAGAAAAAAGGGCATTTTGTATTTGTGCCTTGCTTGTTTTTATGGTTAATGGCAATCCTTTTGATATGTTTGGAAGTGATCTTAATATATATATTCTTTTAATTTTGTGAATCTTATGTAGCAATGATTTGTTGTTTTTCGCCATTCCTCTTTATGTCCGGGCTTGTCGTGTAGTGTATGGACCATCCGGCTTTACGCCTTGGCAATCCTTTTTGGACATGAGCCGTTTAGCTTATTTCTTCGACAACCCTTTTTGGGTATGAACCGACTAACTTTTTACCTCGGCAACCCTTTTTGGGTATGAACCATTCGGTTTTCTCTTATGGCAACCCTTTTTTGGGTATGAACCATCTTTTTACCTCGGCAACCCTTTTTGGGTATGAACGCTCGGCTTTTTCTTATGGCAAACCTTTTTGGGTATGAACCATCTTTGAACATTGACCATATTTCCCGGAGGTCTGAAGCTGTTGGGGGGGGGTCATTTAACAATTATGTTCAGATAGTTTGAAATGTGGAAAATTGCTCCTCCGTCGTCCGGGAGCTTGATTTTCATTAATAAATAGTTGCAATAACTTTCCCCATGGGCTTAAGGGTTACAAGGCTTTCCCTATCTACAAGAAGAATTTCCTTAGATTCACTGCATTCCAGGTGCGGGGTACTTCCTTTTCTTCAGTTGTTTGCAATCTGTATGAGCCGTTATCGTAGGCCTCCACAATCCGATAAGGGCCTTCCTAGTTTGGTCCCAATTTCCCTTGGTTTTCTTGTCTGCTAGCTTCATTCTTTCGGTAAACGAAGTCTCCCACTCTGAAATTTTTCCCTCTTACCCTTTGGTTGTAATACTGCTCCACCTTCTTCTTTTATCTTGCCTCTTCGACTGCTGCCGAGTCTCTTCTTTCTTCCAGTAAGTCCAGATTTAGACGAATCTCCTCTTCACTCCCTTCTTCTGTCACTGTCATCGTCCGGAAGGTGGGCATTCCAATTTCCGCGTGAATTACTGCTTCGCTTCCGTATGTTAAGCTGAATGGCGTTTCGCCATTGCTCGTCTTGAGGGACGTTCGGTGAGCCCACAACACGTTCGGTAGCTCATCTACCCATCCGGACCTGCTCCTTCCTAATCTTTTTTTGAAACCATGCATTAGGCTCTTGGTTGTTCTTTCCACTAGACCGTTGGTTTGGGGATGTGCCACTGCGGTGTTTATCCTGTTTGACGTTAAGTTTTTCACACCAACGCTTGAAGGGGTCATGGATGAAGTTGCTGCCATTGTCTGCTATGATTATGTGAGGTAGGCCGAAGTGACACACGATATTTTCCCATACAAATTTTATGACCTCCTTTCCTGTAGTTTTTGCCAGTGGCTTGGCCTCCATCCATTTTGTAAAGTAGTCGATAGCCACAATGACGTACTTTACTTTCCCCGGTGCTTCGGGGAGGGGGCCCAATACATCCATTCCCCATTGGAAGAAAGGCCAAGGCGACATGATAGAAGTCATGAGAGTCTTAGGTAGTTTGGGTACAAGAGCGTGTATTTGGCAGGACTCATATTTTTGAATGACCTCTCTGGTGTCCCTATGCATTGTCGGCCAGTAGTAACCTTTCCTGATTAACTTTTCCACCACGGACCTTGGACCCGAGTGCATCCTACATGCCCCTTCGTGCACTTCTCTTACTACGTAATTAGCCTGTAGTGGGCCCACACATCTTAACATTGGGCCCAAATATGATCTTTTGAACAGCACCCCGTCTTCCATTGTATAATGGGCGATCTTCATCCGGAGGGTTCTTGCCTCGTTTTCGTAGTTCGACCACTTCCCTTCGCAATGCATCAAATTATCAGAGACATCCAGTTTTCCTCTTTTTCCTCTACTATTGCCCCGACGACCTTTTCCTCCGTTGAAGGTGTTTCTAATACTTCTACGAGTATTTCTTTGGTCAGGTGGTCAAATGCAACTGATGCTAGTTTTCTTAACACATCGGCTTTCTGGTTCAGTGCCCTGGGGATGTTTTGTATTCTGAACCGCTTGAAACATCCAATGCACTCTTTTGCCTTAGCCAAGTATTTTGCCATGCTTTCCTTGTAAGTGGTGAACTCTCCGTTAATTTGGTTTGACACTAGATTAGAGTCTACCTTGGCGTTCAGTACTTGGATTTTCATGTCCTTGGCTATTCTTAGGCCAAGCCGCTTCATACCTGCCTCATTGTTGGTACTGGGAAATTTAGCCGGAGGGCATAAGTGTACTAATCGTTTGGTCCGGCGACAGATACCCACCTGCTCCTCGCCCTTTTGTTGGACGCCCCATCAGAAACAGTGTCCCTCTTCTTCTTCACCATGGAGATGTTACATATTTCTTTGTTTCTTCCTGGCTGCCCACCTGTTTTGCCGATTGGTATTTCGTTTATGAAATCTGCTAAGACTGTACCCTTTACGGAATGCCTTGGAATGTAGGTGATTTTGTATGCTCCCAACTCCATTGCATACTTCATCAGCTTCCCTGAGGATTCAGGTTTGTTCAGTACGTCCCGAATGGGTTGGTCCGTGATTACTTTGATGGGGTGGTCTTCGAAATACCTTCTGAGTCTCCTGGAACAGTGTAATAGAGCCAGAGCCAACTTTTCTAGGGGAGCGTAATTTCGTTCGGCCTCATGTAGTGTTCTACTGATATAGTGCACCGGCATTTGCTTACCCTTCCTTTCTACCATTAACACAGCGCTTATGGCTTCTTCGGCTACTGCCAAATATACAAAAAGGTTTTCTTCTGCTATCGGGGCGGTTAAGTTGGGCAGCTCCAAGATTATACCCTTCATCTTCTGAAATGCCTCTTCGGCCTGTTCGCTCCATCGGTATTCACTTTTGTTTTCTTTTGTTATGTTCTTTAAAGTGTTAAAAAACGGCAAGGCTTTTTCGTGGATCGCGAAAAGGAATCTATTCATGGTGCAAGCTTTCCACTAAGGCTTTGCATTTCTTTGAGTGTTCTGGGTGATTGCATGTCAGCTATCGCTTTTGTTTTCTTAGGATTCGCTCTTATCCCTTCGGACATCACCACGTATCCGAGGAACTTCCCTTCTTCCACTCCGAATGAACACTTTTTTGGGTTAAGTTTCATGTTGATTCTCCAGAGATTATCAAATGTTTCCGCCATGTCCGCTAACAACTCTACTTCACTTCTGCTCTTGATTACCATATCATCAACATATACGTCCAGATTCCTGCCAATTTTCCCCTTGAAAGTAGAGTCCACTAGCCTTTGATATGTTGCCCCGGCATTTCTCAGGCCGAAGGGCATTTTGGTATAACAAAATGTTCCATGTTCCGTGTAAAAAGCTGTTTTCTCTTCGTCTTCTTTGGCCATCTGAATTTGGTGATACCCCTTGTATGCATCAAGAAAACATTTGTATTTGTATCCCATCACCGACTCTATCTTCCAGTCGATCTCCGGGAGGGGGTAATAGTCTTTCGGACATGAAGCGTTGATGCTTTTGAAGTCCATGCACATTCTCCATGTTCCGTCTGGCTTCTTTACCAGAACCGGGTTAGAAATCCATGTGGGGTATTTTACTGTCCGGACTATCCCTGCTTTCAGCCACTCTTCTACCTCTGTATTAATTGCCTGGTTTTTCTCAGCTGAAAAGGTTCTCTTCTTCTGGGCGATTGGCCTGTCGTGCACACGTGAACACGTCTTTGTTGTTTTTCAGTAGTTCCACTAGCTGTCTTCTGCACTCCTTAGAAAAGTTGCCCCCGATGGTGACCGGTTGCAGGGGAAATTCAGGGTTTATCATTACTTCCTCCATTATTCTGCAGGGCTCTTCTTCCTCAACGATGTGTTCCTTACTCCTGCTCTTTGACCCTTCTTCTAGGAACTGCTTCTCTAGCCTTCTGCATTCAAAGATGATAACCGATCTGGTGACGAGGGTTGCAATTCCCCTCGGTGTTGGGAGTTTTATCATGAAGTGGATAGTTGAAGGGATTGCCCTTAATTCTCTGATGCCTGATCGTCCCAGAATGATGTTGTAAGGGGAGGGAGATCTTATTACTGCAAATGTCATTATCGTTCGGCGATATAGACCATCATTTCCGAAAAAACATTTAGGTCTATCTTCCTGAGGGGTTTGATTGCTTCGCCCGAGAACCCCACTAGTGGTGTGTTAGTTTCTTTCAGCTTCGCTTTGATCGCTGGGCACAAGTTCTGGAAACATTGTTCGTACATTACCTCCACAGCTGCTCCTTGATCGACGTAAATCCTCCTCACATTATACCCTTCGACGTCTGCTTCGATTATCAGTGGCTCCTCGGACACATCTCCCGGTAGGATGGGAGGGAAAGCTATGGGGACATTCATCCAGCCTTCCCTCCCGAGCAATTGACCTTCCTTTTCTCGTCCTTTCCTCCGGCCAGATAACGTATTTATCACCCTCTTCCTCCGCCGCCGATTATCTCTGGTTTTTACCTTTTGCCTCACATCCTTCAATAGATTATCTAACTTGCACGTATCCAGAGCTACTTTTAATTGCTCTTTGAGGTGGTAGCACTCATTGGTGAGATGACCCTTCTAGCCGTGGTAATCACAGAATTTGTCTAAGTTTTCCCTTCTTGGTGCTCCCCTCAAAGGAGGGGGTGGTGGTAACTTTAGCTGAAGTTCGGTTGCTAGGATTTCCTTAGGTGGTTTTGAGAGAAGATTCAGATCTATTGGACGAGTATCATTCCTGTAAGGGTTTCTCCGGTACTCACTTCGGTAGTTATCTGTTCTACTCGGGTAATAGGGGTATTGGCCACGAGGTTTTGTTCGGCTTCCTAGTTCCCCTTCGCTATCAGAGAGACTTGAAATTCTGAGGCTCGGTCTTGTTGAGTACTTTGCATATGACTTACGGCTCCATTCCCTTGGGGAGTTCTGTGCGGTTGTAAGCTTCCTCCGAACGCACAAAGTCATCCACCCTTTTCATCATTTTTGTAATTGTTTTGGGAATTCTATCCAGAAACGCTAGCCAAGTCCGGCACTTGCTTCCGTTGATGAAGGAGGATATCTGCATGATCTCGCACTCCCGAATGTAACCGGCTTCGCTACCCATCTTTCCTTGAATTCTGGCAATGTTTCGTTAGCTTTCCGAACGATTTTTGTGATTTCCATAGGATCTTTGAGGCATTTCCTCCTAAGCGTGAATCCCTTAAGGAAACTTTCCCGAAGCTCCTCCCAGCTGTCTATACTGCCATTAAGTAGACGGTCGAACCACCCACTTGCTGGTCTGTCTAAAGTTTGCTGAAACATCCAACACCACACCGGCATCGGCCATCCTCCGTGGTTGGCCGCCCCAGAAAAATGGGTGACGTGAACATCTGGGTCCGAGGATCCGTCGTAAAGCTTGATGTTCTTAGGTAGCTCATGTTTTGGTCCAGCGAATTCTATAATTCGCCGGGTGAATGGGCATCTGGGGGCATCTTTGTATGGTTTTTGTAAATCTTCCTCACTTTTCCTTTGGGATTCTTTTCTTTTTCGCTTCTCGAGTTGGCTCTTCGATCTCGTAACCTTTAATGCAGTAATCTCGGCCCTTTTATAGGGAGAAGTTTTGTCCTAACCCGCAGCAGTCACGCGGGTGATGGTGACTCTTTCAGGCTGGAGTTGACTTGCTCTGTTTGGACCCTTTCTGATTAAGGTCAGGTGTTCTGATCAAGATTCTTTTCCCTTTATGCCTGGTGATGTCACATATCCGTTGTGCCGGGGGGTTGTATTTATCCCTTCGGCATGTGCTGACTTAGCTTCGCTTGGTTTAAGTTGGTTTGTATGTTTATCCGGGCGGTTGTGCCTTTGTGCCGGGCGGTTATGCCCTTCGGTATGTGCCTCACGGATACATACGCCAACAAATCACTTGTATCTTTAGGAACCTATACCCAGCCCTGGCGGGATTGGGTATGTTGTTGTACTAGTATGTTTAAGGAATTTAAGCCATGGATTAAAAAGTTTATTTATCATTAACAATATATAACTGCTTTTTATATATGGGTCCAAGGACTGCCTTTATCAATTCCATTAACAAAAAACAAATATAAACACATGTGGTTTTCCATATACCTTTTTATTTATTTATTATTTATTTATTTTTATTTTTTAACTAGAGTTTTTTAGGTGGTCGATGCTTATGGTTTAGGGAGAGTCTTCTGGGAAATCCTGAATTTGAAAAAGGTGACTATTTTGTGGGCTTTTTAGGCTGGGCAGAATACACCATATCAAGTGGGGATCATCTTACGTAAGTTAGATCCAGTGGGCTTGCCATTGTCATATCATGTTGGGCTTTTAGGTAATTACATCTCGGGTGAGCACGTTTTGGTTTGGGTTGGTTTTTAAAACCGAAACCAACAAGTTTTTGTCAGTATATTTTTTTTCCCTCAAGAAATTGCTCTAAGTTTTAATTTTTTGGCGAACTCATATTGTCAAGCCTAAGATAGCCGAATCCATGACGAGTGCTTTTCTTTTTGGAATACAGGACTTAGTGGGCTTACAGCCTATGTTGGATTCTTTGAAATATGTATGCCAGCCTAAGAAGGGTGAAAAGGTCTTCATCTCTACAGCCTACGGGTCAGTAGGGAATTTAGTGAGCCAATATGCTAAAAGTTGTGGGTGTTATGTTGTGGGCTGTGCTGGAAGCCCCAAAAAGGTATATTTATAAATCAAGATTTTTGGTCTGCGTAATATATCAAACGCAGACCAACGCCAAACCATTATTCGTCTAAGTATGCTCCTCGCCATTTCTACCAATCTAGCACAAACCAATGTTAGATTTTAGAGATTCTAATCATGCAATTTGATGACGCGGGCATGTGACAAAATTATTAATCCACGAACCATACTTGACCAATTAAGCAAAGACCAAGAGTTTAAAGTTCATGAACGTTTCAATAGTATTCTATCGCGTGCAAAGAGGCCTTGATATTGGCCATTGCCATAAATTTCTCTATTTTAATTTGGCTTAGTTTGATAACTTGGTGTTTAGCACGAAGTTAACATGATTTTTAGATAGAAGAATCATTCCTCTAATACAAAACATGATAAAATTTTCGTAAATCCATATTTAGGTGAAAATTCTTAAAGAACAACTTGGAATAGACGAAGCATTTAACTATAAAGAAGAAATTTATTTTTTATTTTTTGGAATATATATTGTAGTTTTGAGGCCTTAGATTGTTCGGCTTTTTAATCTAGGTATTTCCCAAATGGGATTGACATATACTTCGATAACGTTGGAGGCCAAATCTTAGAAGCGGCAATATCAAACATGAACTTGTACCTTAAGAGTTTCAATTTGTGAGGTCATTTTAGAATACACGCACCAGAACACCAGATATGCTAACTTTCATACACAAGAGAGTCACTATTAAAGGATTTTTAGCTATGGATTACATGAGTTTGTTCCCTAAGTTTGTCTCCACGACAATTGATCTCATTCGTACAGAAAATTGCACGGTTGAAGATGTGTTTGTCGGCTTGAGAGCGTTCTTCAAATTTTTGTAGGGCTTTCCGTGGCTGCAATGTTGGAAAAAGGATAGTTCAAGTTTGCGATGATTAGAGGCTCAGATACTCATGATTTGCCAATTTGAATTTGTACTAGGCTCTTCTTGGACATATCTAAGGATATTTCCTTTATTTTTATTAATCACTTGTATCTCATAACAACTGTAATGTATAATTTGCCATTTATATATCAAATAAGTTGTTATCATGATGAAAATTAGCTTTTTATTTTTGAAGTTCTAGAAAAAAAATTTTGTTTTAGGAACTACCATACAATTAAATAAGTTGAATGAATAAATCATTAATATATCAAATAAGAGGTGTTGTTTTTTATAAAAAAACTCTGATTGACATGTGAATTCTGATTTGGTCAGATGTTTATTGCTTCATGCTGTTTGTTTTTTTGTAAGACTTCAGAGGTTAAAAGTCTGAAAAGCCTCTTATTCTTTTAGAGGTTATATAATATCTTATTACTTTTGAAAGCCACTATTGAAAAGAAACCCAAACATCACTCCTCATTCTTCAATCCTTATCTCCTCGTCTTGGTCTTGAATTTTTCACTAATAATCGGAAATGGAGGCTTTTTGGTTTATGATGGGTCTAACGAATTGAGATTTATCAATAAGTGAAATTGAGGCTTTTTGGTTTTTATTACTAATCTATACTATCTTATAATGGATTTAGGACTTTTCTATAAATAGAAAGGCTAAAAATTCAGACAATCCCACTTGCTTATTGTGGAAATATTTGTAACAGCCAACATTCAAACAGTCAATTACAACATTCAAAGCTAGCATTCAAATAGTCAATTGTAACACCAAACATTCATACGATTTGTAACAGTTACGTATATTTGTATGGCTAAAAATTTGGAGTACATTTAAAAGTGATGTTATCAAATAACTATCCCATATTCTTAGCAAAATTACCATAAATATCAACATACAATATTGTTCTATATAACCCATTCCAACTTCTGCATTTTGCGACACCATCGTCACATGAATAGATCTGAGCGACACCATCGTCACAACCAACGTGATTAGGTTGTTGGTTAAACCAAATCAATAACCCACATCATCAACTAACCAACAAAAAACCAGAAACAAGTTGTAACCCACGAATCTGGTAAAGTAATATTTGTCCTCCATCGACACCGTCGCTTCTATCTTGAAAAAGTTGGACGCCTATAGATCTAACAAGACCATATATAAAGAGAAGAGGTCGTGGGTTCAGGCGTTTACGATTGAGGGTTCAGTGGGTGGTGGTAGTTTTTTAGATCTCATATGAGATAAAAAGGGACAAAGGATGAAATTGCATTTCCACCCCTAGCTAGCTTGAGTGTTTTTTTGCTTCAAGTCAAACTAATTGAGATGAAGAGGAAAATGTAGAGTTTTGGAGATGGGTGAAGGACTAAACATGAATTTATATGAGAAATGAATACAAATAGAGATATGAGATAAATAAAAGGGCTGCACTATCAGCCATCAGTTTAGACTTTAGCACTTTAGTTTAGCCTACTTATCTATCCTCACCTTATATTTTATAATTGTCAGAGTTTCTTACAGTTTTTGGTACAAAGGGTGCAAGTTATTAAATTTGTTATGCTCTCAAGTCAGATATCATTGGTCTGGTAATTGCTTGTTTTCTAATTTTGCTAAGTTACAATAGGTAAAATGTGTTGAGTGCATCAAAACAAGTCGAATTGTATTTGATCCATCAACAATTTCATATACCAAAACTATTATCAAATTATTATAGAATCTTTGGAATATATATGTCCAGATTGTTTATTTTTACCTTCATCTTAAAAAGGTGTAAATAAAAAGATTATATACGTAGTGAAAAAGATAAATCACATAATATCACAAATGATGATAGCGATATGGTGAACTACATAACGACATATATATACACCAAATATCGACAAGTGGTTTATGTCGTGTGTTGAATCTATTTCTTCCTTTAAGTGCTTTAGAATATCAGTATTATAAGATTTATTTAATAAGATATATATTTAATCTTTGAAATATATGGTATAAAGTACGATTATTATTATTAATAATAAGGCAAATTTTATTCTAATACTATTAAAGTGATGTTAACGTTTTATGTTTTTATCATATATTTAAAAAGTTTAAGAATTTAAAAGGTTTTTTGATAGCCTCAACGATGATGATGCGTTAGTTATACCACACGAAGATGCTCAAGTTACTTTTGGTGATATCAGTGATCCCTTCACTTCTATTTCATTGACTAAAGATTTTACAGATAAAGATGTTGCAGCTAATGATGCATATTAACAGTTGGCATTTTTTTGTTTATGTCAATTACATTTCATTTTTAGTGACGTTTATCTTTAATTTTTGTCTCAAATATGCTACTTATGCTACTATCTTTAATTCGATCCTTTTGTTTATTTGGATATGAAATAGTTTGAATTTTTATGGTTTATAGTTATTTTAATTAAAAATTGTCATTCTTTCGTAAAATTGTTGTTAGAAAAACGTATAAATGAACAACATTTTATACCTATAAAATTAGTCACAGGTACCCGGCCACATGGCAGCGCTTGGTACCACTGCTAGTAATCAAATAATGGGCTGGTTCTCTTTTATCAAATACTTTGTTAAATTATTTTAGAGGATATATTTTTCTCAATTGTGTTTTAGTTGTAGTTTAATTCTATTTTGTGAATTTTATTTGAAAAGAAATGAAATCTGTTAAATTTATTTAAAATATAATGTGTTAGGAATTCAAGTTAGAAGTTTCGGTTTGTTTTATAGCGAAATGATTGATTTTTGTTTATTCAGACATTTTATAAAAACAAACAGTCTAAATAATTTAGATTTAGACTTTTGAACCACTTTTTATATTCAGAAATGGTATTCACATAAAACATCTTAAAAAACAAACATCACCTAAGTTGTTATAATTAGCTTTGTCTTTTTGAAGTTCAAGAAAAAAACAAATTTTTTATGAACTACCAGTACATATTAGATAATATATAATAATAATAAGGGGGAATTCCACAAACACCTCAAAAGTACATATCGACTTACCTCATATGCCCCAAAATGAAATCATTTTTCCAAATGCCTCGTGGGCGAAGGTCACCCGAAAAGCTTGGCGACTCCTATAATATTGTGGCACGTGTCTCAGGGTACGTGGGTTTTTTTTTTATGGGCTAATTCTACAAATACCTTATAAACTCACCACTAGTACCCCAATTTTTTTTATTTTCTCCAAATACTTCATGGGCGAAGGTCGCCCTGAAATCTTGGACGACTATCATATATTGGTGACACGTGTCCAAGCGTTTTTTTTTTTTGTTCATAGTAAGTTACAAATATATACCCTCACTCTCTCTCTTTATTTTAAGATAAATTTTTTTAAACGGACTATAATTGGTACACGTTTACTAAAAAGCCCTCACATAACTTTTTTACGAAAATGAACTTTTAGATCTCATCCGTTAGATTGATTCAAACACAAAATTTCAATCCTACACGTGTATTAGGCGATTTGTTGAGCGACACAATTAATTAGAAATGAACTAAAACGAGAAATGGGGCGAAGAAAATTGTCTTGGGCGAGTCAAAGTTGTCTTGGGCGAGGATCTGGGCGATAGGGAGTTAATTCGAGTAGTTAGATTGGAGCGAGGTCTGTAAGAGGTCTGGGCGAATATTTTGGGCGAGAAGGGTTCATTCAAGTAGTTAGAATGGAGTTGAATTGGGGCGAGAGATTGAGTGAGTATCTGTGCGATTTGGTGGGCGAGAGGGAATAAATGAATTGGGGCACATACATGTTCTAACAAATTTAATGAATAAAAATTCATTCCAACACCATACATGCATGCATCTACACATCATACATGGCTACTCACATACATTCATGTGTTTCACTAAGCCATTGGGTTCAAAAAGAGTGTTAGTGACATTATTGGTTCATTTAGGTAAAAGATAGAAAAAAAGTTTAACTTGGTAAATTGACTATCTAAATAGTCTATTTAGGTAATTGGTTTTTATTTTAAGGCTATACACAGTGGAACTGAAAATATCGGTCAACAAGTAGGGTCGACCGACTTTGAAGTCGGTCTAGTCGAGTGTGGGCAACAAAAAAAAAATTGGTCGTCGTATGTTTTTTTTTAAATATGGGTTGCATTTTAGACCAACTTTCCACACTCACAAAACTCCAAAAATCTTGAAAAACCGGTGGCACTTGGTTATGCCTGGTCACCGGATAAAGAAAGCTGATGTGGTAGCGGATGACCTGAGTCACGACTGTGCATAGCTTCCCCCTTCCTATCTCTCTCTCTCCACCAATCTCCCATCATCCCCACCACCACATAAACCCACCACAGCCACCAAAAAAGTGTTGGAAAATTTAGTGCACTTGTGGGAATAGTTCACACCTTGTAATGGGTTAGGAGGTACGGAGTGTACACCCATAAGGTCCATGAACACCCTGACTCTTGTAGTGGTTTGTATTGGTAGTGCTTGGTGAAAGTACTGTTGTGGTTACCACGATTATCGTGTTTCCAGAAGCAGTACTTCCACTGGATCAGTGTTTCCACTGAAGTGGTGTTTACTGAAGTAGTGTTTACACTGAAGCAGTGTAACCACTGATAGCACTATGAAAGTACTGATGAAAGTACTGCTTGTAACGGTTTTGACCTATTCAAGTGGCAGTTTCAACTGCTTAATGACCACGTTTAATTGGTCATGTAACCACTAACGGCTATAATGGGGATAATTATGAGGCTATTAATGGGCCGATTAATACTCATAATTCCATTGAATTAGCCAAGAGTATTATCCTATAAATAGGATATATGTTTATGCATGATGGACACACAGAAAACGTAAACACTTATAAGCGAAAGGGTTATAGAATTGTGCCTAATTCTCTAACTGCATTTGGTCTTATCCCAAGTAGATATTCGTGATACCCAGGCATTAGGGTCGAATAGTTTACTTTGGAAAGTGATTACACGATTCCAAGTGATATCCGGTAACCACCAAGTGGTATTTGTTACTGCTGACTAGTTCTTTGTTTCTGCTGAACAGTTGCACATTTCTGCCGAAGATTGATTATCTTACCCTGCTGCTGGGACATAACCGCCAACAATCAAAGTAAACTATTTTGTGATAATCAATGGCAACTACTGCAATGAAACACATGGCTTCAAACTTTGCTAAGCTGGACAAGTTTGAAGGGGTGGACTTTAGGAGGTGGCAGAAGAAGATGCACTTCTTGCTGTCAAGTATGAGTGTGGTGTATGTGCTGACCACTCCAATTCCTGATGATGGGGATGATGCCACGGTTGAGCAGATCAGGAGGAGGAGCAAATGGGAGAATGATGACTACATATGCAGAGGTCTAATTCTCAATGGTATGTCTGATTCTCTATTTGATATTTATCAAAACTTTGAATCTTCCAAAGAACTGTGGGATTCCTTGGATGCCAAATATATGGCTGAGGATGCATCAAGTAAGAAGTTCCTTGTTAGTAATTTCACAAATTACAAAATGACTGATTCAAGACCAGTTATGGAACAATACAATGAACTTCTTGGAATACTTGGAAGGTTTACACAACACAATATGAACATGGATGAGGCCATTAAAGTCTCTTGTGTCATTGACAAACTCCCTCCTTCTTGGAAAGATTTCAAGCATACCTTGAAACATAAGAAAGAGGAGTTAACTCTAGTTGAGTTGGGCAGTCATCTGCGCATTGAGGAATCTCTCAAGATGCAGGATAATGACAAGCCAAAGAGTAGCAATGCTACTGGACCATCTGTTGTCAATATGGTGGAGCATAACAACTCCACCAGGTACAATGACAACAAAGGCAAACGCAAATATCATGACAACACAAGGTCAGATCCCAACAAGAAGGCAACACCTACTTGTTGGAAATGTGGCAAGACTGGTCACATTAAAAGGGGACTTCAAGGGTGTTAAAATTGGTGGTAAAGCCAATGGATCAGGCACTAATGGTTCGGGGAGTGGTGGATCAGCCAACTCACTGAAAGGTCAGAATATGTTTAATAAGTCTTTTCAGATTTATTATGTTACATATGTATCTGAATCTTTTATGTGCAGGATGATGATGTTGCGTGGTGGGTTGACTCTGGTGCAACAGTTCATGTGTGTAAAGATAGAAGGTGGTTCAAGACTTATGAGTCACTGAATGATGGTTCTATTCTTCACATGGGAAATGAGTCAACACCCTTGGTGCATGGTCGTGGTTGTGTAGATCTTAAGTTTAGTTCAGGAAAGATTGTAACTTTGTTTAATGTTATTCATGTTCCTGATATAAGGAAGAACTTGGTTTCAAGTAGTGTTTTGAATAATCATGGATATAAACAAGTTATTGAATCTGATAAATTTGTTCTTTCTAAGCATGGTGTTTTTATTGGTTTTGGTTATTTATATAATCAAATGTTTAGGCTTAATGTTACCACTGACAGTGTTATTTCAGCTTTTGTGACCACATATAACCAGACCGACTCTACCCTATGGCATGCTAGACTTGGTTATGTTCACTATAAACGGATGCAAGATATGTCTAGGGATGGTTTAATCCCTGCTTTGACATGGACCTTTGAAAAGTGTAAAACTTGCATGTTGACCAAGATAACAAAGAAACCCTTTCAGGGTGTTAGTCGTGAGACTAAGCTCTTGGAACTGATACACAGTGACCTGTGTGATTTGCATGCCACTCCTTCTTTGGGGAATAAGAAGTACTTTGTGACATTTATTGATGATGCTTCTAGGTTTTGTTATGTCTATTTGTTACATACAAAGGATGAAGCATTAGATAAATTCAAAGTGTTTAAAACTGAAGTTGAATTACAACTTGGGTCTTTGATCAAAAGATTAAGGACTGATAGGGGAGGTGAGTACATGGATACTCTGTATTTTCAGTCTGTTGGTATAATCCATGAAACGACTCCCAATACTCCTCAGCAAAATGGTATTTCTGAAAGGAAAAACAGGTGTTGAAGGAGATGGTTAATTCCATGTTATCCTATTCAGGATTGAGTCAAGGGTTCTGGGGTGAAGCTATGTTAACAGCTTGCTATTTATTAAATAGGGTTCCCAACAAAAGGAACAAGGTTACCCCTTATGAACTCTGGACTAAAGGAAACCCAACCTGAACTATCTCAGGGTCTGGGGTTGTAGGGCTGTTGTAAGACTCCCCGATCCAAAGCAAAAGACTTTGGGTGAAAGAGGCATTGACTGCATCTTTGTTGGATATGCTGAGCATTCCAAGGCTTTTAGGTTCTATGTTATTGAACCTAATGAATATGTTTCAGTTAACTCTATAATTGAATCAAGGGATGCAGACTTTGATGAGAATAGATTCTCATCAGTCCAAGACCAAGTCGAGAGGATTCCTAATGGAACTCTTGACATTGGTGTATCAGAGGTCCCTGATGATGAACCATCAGTGGTCCCTGATGAGGTTGTGGTTCAACAACTGAACCTGTGCTCAAGAAGAGCAAAAGGGTCAGGAATCCAAAGTCATTTGGACCTGAGTTTCAACTATACTTAGTTGAAGGAACAAGGATGAGGTCTCAGACCAATACTCCTATTGCTTCATTGTTGAGGATGATCCCAAGACATTTGAAGAAGCAATGAAGTCCGAGGATATTGCTTTCTGAAAAGAAGCAATCAATGATGAGATGGATTCCATCATGGGGAACAACACTTGGGTGTTGGTTGATCTACCTCTTGGTTGCAAACCTCTAGGTTGCAAATGGATTTTCAAAAAGAAAATGAAGGTAGATGGAACTATTGAAAAGTTCAAGGCTAGATTAGTTATTCAGGGCTTTAAACAAAAGTCGGGGATAGACTATTTTGATACTTATGCCCTTGTGGCTCGTATCATTACCATAAGACTGCTGATTGCTATGGCATCTATTCACAATCTGATTATTCATCAGATGGATGTGAAGACGGCTTTCTTGAATGGTGAATTGGAAGAGGAGGTTTATATGAACCAACCTCAGGGCTTCTTCATCTTGCCGGCAATGAAAACAAGGTGTGTAAACCCGATTAAGTCTCTTTATGGACATAAGCAAGCACCTAAGCAATGGCATCAAAAATTTGATGAAGTGGTTTTGTCTAGTGGTTATGTTCTTAACCGGCGACAAATGTGTGTATAGCAAATTTGATGAATCTGGTAAAGGAGTCATCATTTGTCTATATGTTGATGACATGTTGATCTTTGGCACTGACCAAAATCAGGTTGACCGGACAAAGGAATTTTTGTCATCAAGGTTCTCCATGAAGGACATGGGGAGGCTGATGTTATCCTTGGTATAAGGATTAAACATGAAAGTAATAGAATTTCTATCTCAGTCTCATTATATTGAGAAAGTGTTGAGGAAATTCAATTACTTTGATTGTACTCCAGTGAGTACTCCTATGGATACTTGTGAGAAGTTGATGCCTAATCATGGCAAGGCAGTATCTCAACTTGAGTATTCTAGGGTAATTGGCTGCCTGATGTATGCCATGACTTGTACAAGACCGATATTGGTTTTGCGGTGGGAAAATTGAGCATGTATACTAGTAATCCTAGTGCCCATCATGGCAAGCGTTCAAAGGGTGCTGAAGTATTTGAAGAGAACTATGGATTATAGTCTCTCATATACGGTTACCCATCGTGTTGGAAGGTTACACTAATGCAAGTTGGATCAGTAACACTGAAGACAATTCGTCTACCAGTGGCTGGGTATTCCTACTTGGTGGAGGTGCAATTTCTTGGGCATCCAAGAAACAAACTTGCATCACCAGTTCAACAATGGAATCTGAATTTGTGGCTTTAGCAGCTGCTGGTAAAGAAGCTGAATTGTTGAAAAACTTGCTCCTTGAGATTCCATTGTGGCCTAAACCTATAGCACCTATTTCTATCCGGTGTGATAGTGCAGCTACATTGGCTAAGGCTTATAGCCAGATGTACAATGGTAAGTCTAGACACTTAGGTGTCAGACATAGCATGATTCGTGAGCTTATCATGAATGGGGTGGTATCTATAAGTTTGTGAGATCTCAACGAACTTAGTGATCACTTGACGAAGGGTTAGGCTAGAGACTTGGTTATAAAGTCTGCTAAAGGGATGGGTTTAAGTCCAACTTAGTCACTGAATGCTAGGACACCCAACTCCTCCCCTGAGGAAACTTAGGAGCCGAGTTCAATGTGGAAAGTCAACATTCATTAATTGGAGCACATGTTTTTATTTACATCCCAAGGTTGTGCTCAGAACCTGCTGAAAGGAGGATGAAGTCTTTACTTCTTAATGGTTAATTTTCTTTGAAAAAGTGATTGGCAGGAGCATGACTAAAGAGGAACCACCTATGTAAATGTTGAAGTTTTGCCGCTTCAGAAAGCTTTGGACTTTAGCTTTTACAACATTTATGAATTTGGATATGGACACATGGCTTGTATAGTGTCGGGAGCTTTTAAGTGTTTGAAAACTTGTGTGTATTTTATCTTCAGTATTCAAATGGGTTGAAGGGTTCAATTCTTAGAACACCCCGATTCTCGAATATTTGAAACGTGTAATTTACTAAGATGGAAATTCAATCCTCGGGACATTTTCATTTATGCACATGTTTTGCTTGATGTTTATTTTTCATGCAAAGGAAGTGAACTAAATTTGGGGAGGATTGTTGGAAAATTTAGTGCACTTGTGGGAATAGTTCACACCTTGTAATGGGTTAGGAGGTACGGAGTGTACACCCATAAGGTCCATGAACACCATGACTCTTGTAGTGGTTTGTATTGGTAGTGCTTGGTGAAAGTCGCTTGTGGTTACCACGATTATCGGTGTTTCCACGGCAGACTCCAGCTGGATCGATGTTTCCGAAGTGGTGTTTCCAACTGAAGTGGTGTTTACTGAAGTAGTGTTTACATTGAAGCAGTTAACCACCGATATCACTATGAAAGTACTGATGAAAGTACTGCTTGTAACGGTTTTGACCTATTCAAGTGGCAGTTTCAACTGCTTAATGATCACGTTTAATTGGTCATGTAACCACTAACGGCTATAATGAGGATAATTATGAGGCTATTAATGGGCCGATTAATACTCATAATTCCATTGAATTAGCCAAGAGTATTATCCTATAAATATGATATATGTTTATGCATGATGGACACACATAAAACGTAAACACTTATAAGCGAAAGGGTTATAGAATTGTGCCTAATTCTCTAACTGCATTTGGTCTTATCCCAAGTAGATATTCGTGATACCCAGGCATTAGGGTCGAATAGTTTACTTTGGAAAGTGATTACACGATTCCAAGTGATATCCGTAACCACCAAGTGGTATTTGTTACTGCGACTAGTTCTTTGTTTCTGTGAACGTTGCACATTTCGCGAAGATTGATTATCTTACCCTGCTGCTGGGACATAACCGCCAACAAAAAGAAAGATACAAAATCAAGAAATGGTGAGTGACTATTGTTTATTGCAAAGCACATTTTGTTTGTACGTAACAAACTAACAACAAAGAAACTTCACATAAATGGACCTACTACTTTTTTGATCTTGATGTGTCGTATTAAACATTCTAAAGGTCCTCATTCTCATTGCGTGTTAATTCACATCACAAAGAACGTGTGGTGTTCACACGACGGGAAGTGCCAAAACTAATTAATATATGACAAGAAAGAATTTTGTTTTTACATGATTTCTGTTGTATGTAGTATAATACCATGTATTTGTCAATCTCCAGTCAAAGATTAGTACATACATGATACCTCGTACTACCATCAAGCTCTCAAACCACCTGTGCTACACACTTACATACAAGTCATGTGATACCATGTATTTGTATTTGTCAATCTCTGTGACCGTTGACTCGCCGGAAAATAGCCGCGGCCGTTGACTCGCGTTTTGTTAAAGGTTTTGAGGTATTTTTTTACTAGATCTATTTTTTTCTTAAGAAAAACCCAAAAGGAAACAACATAAAAAAAAAAATGGCATTTCATCTCAAATAATCAAGCCAATTAAAAAAAGATGAAACCCAAATAAACAAGAACATACAATGAAATATAAAACTTGACACTTATCCATCAAATACAAAAAGCTGAGGTGAAATCCATTTACTCACACCACATTTTTAGCCATTGCCATACTTATGACATTGGTATTGTCATTTCGATACAACCTGAATGACAAGCACAAATTGTAATGCATGGTATAAAAATGGCCAAAAATATGGTGTAAAATATCTTCCCAAAAACATACACTTGAAACATTGAAGGGAATTGATACTCACATCACATTTTTTGATTATTGCATCATGACAATACGCTTGTAAAAAAACCAGTTTGTATTTAATACTAAATACCGCATGCATAATTTTATGATGAAATAAAAAAAGCTGTGTGAGTATCAAATGAATCAAAGTACCCACTCTCACATGGTACCAACACAAACTAGGATAAAAGCACACTGACACATGTAAATATGACAACCCAGGCCCACAAGAGAAATTAAAAAACCCAATAGACCTGGACCACCAAAATTTCCAAATGGAGCCACTGAGAAAAAAATATAGAGAAATGCTAGAACCACAAAAAGTTTACAAAAAATTATCCACACATGACTGTGAGCACATCTAACTACCCGATGGCATTCACACTAAATTGCTCTGTAATTTTAAATTATGACAATTCCCATCCACAAATAACCATTCCATGTCATTGTGTGGAAATTTTTTTGTAAAACTTTTGTGATCATAGCATTTCTCAAAAATATATTTGCTAATGTCAACCACAAATATTGTGGTCACCCGCTGTCATATCAGCGCACATCAGCTTTCTCTCTCCAAGACTACACCCAACCAGAAGTTGCTAGTGGTGACCAATATAGCGACCGTAACTTTTTTTTTTAAACTAAAATTTCATTCATAATTTTATTGCTTTGTATCGATTTAACCTATAACCTACACATTTTATATACCAACTACAGTAATATATAGCAACTATCACCTATATACATTGAAATTAATAAAAGCATTATACTCCGTATTATATTATACTATATATTTAGAAGGCAACAGTGTGTCGGTGCCGATTTGGACCGTAGAGATGCACACGATCTATGATTTTAACGGACCATTTTTCTTATGGAAACTGTTCATCCAACTGTAGACTTAACAGTGCTCCCTTTTGCTGTGATATAATAACGATCTCCACACACTTCTTCGGACTTCTCCTTCCTCCTCTCCCACACGTTCTTCTCCATCTAAAAAAAGACCAGTTTTGCTGTGTGGCTTCATCAAGATACGGGTATAATTTAGCGGCTGATGCAACTTACAGGCATGGTGTGACTTCCGGCAAAATTAGGGTTTGAATAAATTTGGGGGTTTTCCTAATTTTGTTTTAGTTTTGGTTTTTTTATCTTTACTGGATCAACATGGGTTGGATTTTGTAGTTGTTTTTTAAGGACGTTAGGTTGGGATTAGCTTATTTTTGCTTCGCTGGGTTTTTTGTGTAATCAGTGATGTTGGAATGAGATTGGGTGGACTTGAGAAAGCTGAGATCGCCCGCATCTTGGCAAGGCACATTATTACAGTTGCAGCCATAGTGGGTCTATCCTCTTTTCTATTTGCCAAATGTATAATATTATGGCAGCCTATGATGAATGCTTATACCATTTTCTGTTTTGTTGAACCTTACAGCATGCGAACTTTTAAATAATGTCGTAGAGGTCTTTATCTTGGGGCAATGTCTTTCTCTGCGTAGTAACTCTCCCATGAGTGTGGCTAACGCATTTCCGTATATTGGCGGGGTAACCACGACCGTTACGCGGTTGCAGCCACTGTTATGGTCTTTGTGAGGACATATCCTCTTTAAATGATTGTTGATCTAAGCTGATGGTGATCAGATTGGGTAAAAGTGAAATGTACTTTGGCCCCCCAGCACGATGAACGTGTTATTTGCAACTATGGCGGTTTTCATACAAATCTAACCCTCAATTTTTCTTGACGCTTATATCAAATCACATTGACACTTTTGAAAACACGTTCTGCGCACTCTATATTTGTTCGGTTGTTAGCTTTGTTGATATTTTGGACTATTGTTTTGCTGATGTTGCACAGGGTACGAAGGTTTATTTAATGGGTTAATTAGTTGGTTAATTGCAAAATGTAATGTGGTGTCTAGAGTATAGTGAAGGCAATGATGAGATTTGTTAGTATTCAGCGTTGTGGTAAGCGTTCTTTGCCAGAACCTGTATGCTGGCATGGCGACCACATCGTTGCACCCATGACGGGTTCTTGGGTACTGCTTCCATGATCGCTGACCTGAGCCTTATTATACACATGACGGTTGTGTAGTATGGATAGTCGATTTTTGACTCAAGCGTACACAGAGCCCGCCGGTATGGGCTAATTGTTTGGGTCTCTTGCTTTATATACTTTAGGTAGGAAGTCCTTTAGAAGAATAAATATTCCAGAAAGAGGCATTGGGTCGATTGTTTTTGTTGGTCAAATTTCTCATTGGTTTTGGTATATGTAGCCTGGGCTTTTATCTCCGCTTCTTAGTTTGTATACAAGTTAACAGTATTACATGTGAGCATTCATTTAGATATTCGTAATACAATATGTAATATCATTAAAGTTCTATACTTAATTGATTCAGACTTTTTTACTAATTTATGCTTCAAATGCAGCTATGAAACCCTGTAACAGGCGTCTATGAGGACTTGCAGCAGCCGTTGTTGAGCATTGTGCTTTTGCAGCACCTTTTTACTAAGTGTCTCAAATATATATATATATAGGGATATAGCTTCGAATTTCAGTTTGTGGTATGGTAGGTTACACGATGATGATTTTGAAAAGCGCTTGCACCTCAGATATAATTTTTAGTGTTTTTGTGATTTTTTCATGTATCCTTTGAAATATGTAATTAATGAGTATACCTTTTTTGTTTGATCTTTTTATAGAAGCTATAAGGAGATTGACGATTCAGATAGAAGGGAAAGAGTAACGGCCTGTCATGTCAGTAACCGGTTCAATGGCTTATCCGGAACGACCTGCTGAACCGGTGGCATGTGCACTTATGGTGATAGTTATAGGTTGAATCATCCAACCCATGTTGATCCGGTAAAGAAAAAAACCTGTTTGTCAATTATACAACTCGGGTAAGGAATCTTTGGCATAGTTGTAAGTTTTAGGGGGTGCCCTTTTGTTGATCCGGTAAAGAAAAAAACCTGTTTGTGAATCCTTTTGCCCCTTTACTTACCTTCAAGCGGTATGTAATCACGATCTTTTTTTTTAATGTTAATTTTAGTTTGTTTTGTTAAGGTTGAAGAAAATAATGCGGCATGGATGACATTGTACTCCCTGGAATCTACACCTGCCCAAAGAAAAGAAGAATTGTCTGCACCTCAAGAAGGCAAACCATCATGGACGAAACGTTTATTACTTGACGATAAGTTATGGTGCTCAAAGATGCGGTATGTTGGTCTTTTCATTATGTGCCATTTTATCCGTTTCTTTTCATATTTAATTAGTACAACCTGCAACCATGTCTTCAATTTTCTCGCACCATGCAATCAAAGTTTTGACATTAACTTTAGCAATTGGAGCGTCCGGGCAGTGAAGCTATTGCCGGACTACAGTTGGTTTCGTCGCCGTACTTTCCAACTTCAACACTGATGCTTTTGTTTAGGATGTTCTGGTTGACATCAAATGTTATCACCAAGCAAATTAACAATCTTGAAGAGCAAAGAAGACAGAAGCCAGGTTCAGGTTCTAAATTATGTTATTCAAAATCTATATTTTGGGTCAGTTAACTTAATATATGCTCCTTTCAATATCATATATTTTCATGCCTCGAAAAGTTATAGTACTTAAGGGGTGTTTGGCTTGATCAAATGAAGCTGGCTATATAGATTATTTTAATGTGTAAATAGGTGAGTTTTATCGCGTTTTGCGAAATGGAATGCATGATTAGTATTCCTGCTCTGTGTTGCATACTTGCATCTTATGTGGCTTATGTGAAATAAAATGCTCCGAAATGTTCTTTTAACAATGTTTTTTTTCATCCACTAATGTCGGATCATTTTCATATTGTTCAGATATATTCTGGTAGTTTCGACAGCTTTGATTGAAGAAAAATCCAAGGCTCGCTCGCCACCCTAAGCCTTGCAGTTCCTTTGTCGTCGAAGTACCAGTTACGCTTTTATGCATCCTCAACTTGGTTAATGGTTAGTACTTCAGATACTTTGGCTTAATTGGGATTAGGTAACTGATATGTACTCTTTTGTTAGAAATTCACGCGTTCTCAGATTTTTACCATATATATATTACTACCTCCGTCCCAAAATTATAGTACCCATTTGACTTTTTCGGTCTTTCTTTTTCAACTTTGACCTTAAATATTTTTGTTTATGTTATACAATAGTTGATAAAAATTATACCACATGAAAATACATTAAAAACCCAATCCATTCATATATTTTGCATCAAGTATTATATAACACAAACAAAAATACTTAAGGTCAAAGTTGTAAAAGAAATACTGAAAAAGTCAAAAGGGGACTATAATTTTGGGACGGAGGGAGTACGCTTTTAGCAAAAAACTTAAAAGTATAAGTAAAATTTACAGATATATTTATTTCAGATTCAACAAAATGTCTAAATGCAGATACTAATCAGGGGTGTAGCCACGCTGTATTGTAGAAGTATATCTCTATATGGATATAGAAAAACTTACTACTTTAGCATAAATTTTAAGTAGTTTGTTTACTTCATTACCTTTTAAAAGTGTAAGACTATAAATCTAAATTGAGTTACTTTATTTAGTTCTAAGACTTTTCAAAACTTAACTGTAAATTAAAAAATTCAGAAATTAGTCGTGTTTGGCACAGTGTAAATTAAAGTGCTTACCATAGTCTAAACTTAAAAACTTAGATTATTATAAGAGACGTAGTTTCAGGGGTGATTGACGTAGTATAACCTTAAACTTAAAAAGTTAGATTATTATAAGAGACGTAGTTTCAGGGGTGATTGACGTATTGGAGACCTGCTGAACCTGATTGTGTATTTTAGTTATGGATTGAAATAGTTGTAGTTTTAATCATCCAACCAACATTGTTCATGTAAAAGGTAAAATTTCTGTAACACCCTTCAACATCTCCATTTGAAGATTGAAGTTTTTTTTTTTTGCTCTATGTGAACCAAAGGTAAATTTCGGTTATTCCCTTCTAATAATACATAGGTTGAATCGACCCATCTATCAAGTAGATGTGTTGACACTACGACCTGTATTACACATAATACCTTTACTCATCTCTTTGTATTTTGAATTTACTTCAGTGAAAAAGGATTGGTAATTGGCAAGGCGTCTTGAAAACAAAGGGCTTCCATGGTAGTTACATCAAGCTTATTATTGTTGTCCGTTGTAACGAGGCATGTCTGAGGTAATAGAAGAAGATTTAGTACTCCAATGTGCAAAAGTAGGCATATGTTACTGATGTTAACATTTTATTAAATGCACAGATATATTGTAGTAGAAAATAGGTACATCATTGACCTATTGGAATTAACATGAATTTTCTATTATGTTGTTCTATGAAACTAGCTAGCAATTCATTTACAGGAAAGTAGAAGTTATTGCCCTATGAATTATTGAATAGGTCTGCAAAATTGTTTTTGTGTGATAAGCTGCATTTGGATATGAGTTTAGTGTGACACATGAGGTGCACGTGGGTAGTTTTAAACTTGAAACGTGACATGCAGGTGGTTATCTCCAGTTGGTGCCAAAAGCATTCCTATAATTAGGCCTTTACAAAACAACTTATACTATTAGTGCATTATTTTATATTTATGGACTGCGAATTGTTAACATAGTAACACCAACAAATTTTAGGATACTTTACACATACCAACAACAACCTATAAGCACGGACAAAAAACTCTCGACACTATCGACAAAGCAATCCCGAAGCAACGCGCGGGCTACCACGCTCGTTTAGTTGTATAAGGAAGAAAATAAAATATAAATAACTCAGGCTTTCACACATATTACAAACCACATCCACACATATCCACGTTTCTTTCAATCTCATCCAAACCTTAGCCACAAGATAAAACTTTATCCTTTTTGATACAAATCTGGAACCATGAACCAAACACATAAAATATCTCAGCTTTGATTCTGTTCCCATATTACATAATCTGGAACCAAACTGTTTCAACCTTTGCATAAAGATGCTCCAGTGACTTAATCTTCAATGAAGGCTAAGATGTTTGATCGAGTAAATGAAAAACCGAGTAAATGAAGGCTAAGATGTTTGATCCAGTGACTGCATCTTCACGTGGGAAGAAACATTTACTCGGTTGGCTGACAAACCGATTAAATGAAAAAATGGGGTGTTTGATCGGTTGGGTTTGGTTGGCCTAGGGGATAGAATGCGGTCGACTACTCGGTTGGGGGGTCAACCAACCGAGCAAACACCTCCCATTAGCATTGGCCTTATGTTGTCTCAGTGA
Organism: Chrysanthemum makinoi; assembly: GCA_910596185.1. Classification (NCBI taxonomy): domain Eukaryota; kingdom Viridiplantae; phylum Streptophyta; class Magnoliopsida; order Asterales; family Asteraceae; genus Chrysanthemum; species Chrysanthemum makinoi. Next base: position 31,070,318 of record OU343221.1, on the reverse strand, counting down.
ACATGTAGATACTTGAAGACGATGACAACCACTGTTACAATGAGATTCATCACAGACTTGCAGCCATAGAACAGCCAATATTATAATGACATTCTTCACAGGCACACTTGCTTCTAACACGATCCCAAATTCAATAATGCTTACTGAAGACGACTATTTTTGGGGTCCTGTAACCATTGTTGCCAATCTATCACTTTGTACTTATTTGAACTTCTTTCAATCCACTCGTAGCTTCTTAACTGAATATCTTGAACGATTTTGTTAGTACTTGCAATCTTGTTACCAAACACACGTGCATTTCTTCCTTTCCATATGAAGTACCCAGTAGTACAAATAACCGCTTGCCAAACATGAGAAAAGTAGGTAGGGACATTAACGTTTCCATTTGATGAAAAAAATTCATCAAGAGAAAAAGCATTAACAACCCCCACCTTCCACCAATTAAAAATCTTGTCCCAAACACCCATAGCTAAATCACAAGTGATCAAACTATGAGAACATGTTTCCACAATGTTGTTACAGCTTGGACATAATACCGAGTCCAAATCAACACCTCTTCTATCAAGCTCCACTCGAACCGATAGTCTTCCTCTCAACGCCCTCCACACGAAAATGTTTACCTTCTTAGGCACCAAATCGTTCCAAATCGTTTCTTGGCCCCCATTATCCAACGCTAGAATCTTTTCCTCAATCAATCTTGATAACTCTTTAACCGTGAACTCCCCATATTCACCAAGCGACCACTTCCATCGGTCCTTACAATTATTAGAAATAACATATTGCACAGCACCTAGAAAATCCTCGAACTCCTTACTTACTCTACCACTAATACTTCTAACCCAATCCCATACCCACACCCATCAATTTTCTACCCATTCCCCTCTTTTCACCACACTAATCTCCTTCCTTTTATCTAAATGATATAATCTAAGGAACCTATCACAAATCCTTCGATTGTCCACCCATCGATCTACCCAAAAGCTAATATCCCTCCCATCCCCCACCACCCCAACAAACGAAGAAGTGAACTCAATCCCCAAACTCAATCCCAGAACCACCTAATCGCACCAACTAACTCCATTTTAATAATCTCCCAAGCCTTTCGAATAAACTTGAAATTAAAACCGTCGGGCCCCGGTGCTTTATCCCTTCCACATCCTCGGATAGCATCCCACACCTCTTTCTCATCAAAAGGTTTCTCTAGCAATCTAGCATCTTCCCTAGATATTTTCTCAATTCTAGAGCTACAAAAGATCGGATGAATTACCCCATTTTCAGAAAACAACTTTTTATAATGTATAGCCATCTTCACTTTGATTACCTTCGGATCTTCACCACCATGCCCCGTCAACCGTTAGACCTCTAACGTTACATTTATTGTTCCTCCTCATAACAAAAGAATGAAAAAATTTGGAATTTTCGTTACCTTCGGCATCCACCTAATTCTAGTTTTTTGGCGGAGCATATTATAGTATTCCTTTTCTTTATCTTCCCACCTCTTCCTCGCCTCTAGCCATAACGTCCTCTCACTAGCGTCAAGAGTTCTCTTTTCCAGATCTATGCATATTTTTCAATTTTTTAAGGCTTTTTTTTTTTTTTTTTTTTCCAGATCTATAGATTCATATGTAGATCTGAATCTCGGGATTTTTTTACAGTCGCCGGCGGAGGAGGGGGTTTGGTGGTGGTGGTGGGTTTATGTGGTGGCTCGGATGGTGGGAGATGGGTGGAGAGGAAGGAGGAAGGAGGAGGGAGGGGAAGGGGTTTATATATATATATATTTATATATATATATATATATATATATATATATATATATATATATATATTAGATCCGGATCGATCGAGAAGGTTTTTATTTTGAGAAGATTGAGAAGGTTTTCAAAAATGATAGATTTTTAACTTTGATTCAAGTTTTTCAAACGTAAAACTCATTTTAATGTTATATTAATCCAAAATGTGTAAAAAAATTTTGAATCAATGTTAAAAAATCTCTCGATTTTGCGATATAAGTAAAAAAGTGAATCTTCTGTACACATTTAAGGAATCATTAGCTTTACTCGATTTTAGCAATGATTTGTGAATCAAACTTGTGATTTATAGATTCGATTCACTATAATTATGTTTACTTGTGAATCAAATCAAAAAATATGAATCAATTTGCTCAAATGTTGATTTCTTAATCTTCTCAAAATAAAAACCTTCTCAATGGAACCGGAGCCTATATATATATATATAAAGGGAGAGAGAGAGAGAGTATATTTGTAACTTACTATGGACAAAATAAAACCCACCTACCCTGGGACACGTGTCATCAATGTATGATAGTCGCCCAAGATTTCGGGGCGACCTTCGCCCATGAGATATTTAAGGAAAATGAAAAATTTTGGAGCACTAGGGGTATTTGTAGAATTAAACTTTTTTTTTTATTATGTTCATAGTAAATTATACATACACCCTCACATTAGTTTTTGTACCTATGGCTTATAAATTTGTACATTTTAATTATTATGTTTCTTTGTAACCACCACCCACTCCGGCCACCACCACTCACTCGTAACAAAATGCTTAAAGAAAATCAGACAAACAAATAAATACAAAACATTTATAAAATGAAACAAACTAATAAAACTAGAGTACGCATGTACTACTTGCCCCCAATTGCACAAGTAAAATAAAAATCGTTAAACAAACTAATAAAACTAGAGTACGCATGTACTACTTGCCCCCAATTATCTTTAAATAAAAATCGTTAAATTATCTTTCTATAGATAAACATTTCTCTTATATAAATATGCGCTTATAAATATGCGCTCATATATAATTTTTCTAAGCTGAAATTTTGAAAAATAAAAATCGTTAAAAATATATATAAGCGCATATTTATATAAAGATAATTTAATTGTTGTCGCGATGGTATGATTTTTTTTTCCGTAACTATTAACGGTTTGCGAGATATTTAATTTTTAAAAAAGAGGTGAAATTTTATTTCTTTTGTTTTGATTAAACAAATGAATGCCTATGCTTGATTAATTGAATGTATGACAAATTTGAGATCTATATTTAACTTTTGACAAACCTTAATTGCCACCAATTTCCAAAGCCTGGTGCCTCATTTTGAACATTGTATTCCATTTTCACCTTTGGATTATGTGCATCAAATAACATGATTAAATACTGACATTTATATATGAGATCAAGGGGTCACACACAAAAAATGTAAGATTTCTGTTTTATGTATTTATTATAGATACAAAAAAATGATATAGCGAAAACAGGATTGAGCTGTTTAATAAGTAATGGGCTTAAATCAAGAACCGGATGGAGAGCCCATCTAGTCCATGTGGTTCGTTCGTCCCTTAGAGACCTCAATTTTTCCGAT
>OU343221.1:30982041-31066839 GCA_910596185.1 Chrysanthemum makinoi | reverse complement strand
TGGATCAAGAGGGACTTCCAGTTTCCTTCTAAGCATTCATTGCATCAATTTCACAGACAAAGGATAAAGCCTATCAGAAAACATACACACAGCCATCCCACACTTTGTCTCCACAACATGCACACTTGGGATAGGATAAAATCTCCAAGTCTCAACCTTCCACTTATGTGAATCCTTCCAAATGGAATACCCTTTACCATTTGGAGATTGAGAGTCAAAAAGAACTTGAAGATCTCCCAATAAGTACAACCTAGAACCTTATGGAGTATGAATCGCATAATATTGTGTGACAAGGCCATGAAGAGTAATCAAATCTTGCTTATACACCATATGAAGTATGTCTTTTAAGAAAGTAAACTGCATAGAAGATTGATCCAATCAATAGATGGTGTTAAGCTGTCCATCAGTCAATGTCCATGTAGTCAACACACCATGAGACCCCTCAAGAAAAGTTTAAGAAGATCCCTCTTTAATGAATGATGACTCAGCAGCCTTTAGATCCAAATGCTTAGAAGAACCACCCTTGTGAGATTTATGAACTCTAGAGCCCTGTGTCCCAACTAATCTCACAGATCTCCTAATGGCAATGTGTCTCCTTTTGGACATCCTTTTCCCACTTCTCCCAGGTATATAAATGCCCATAGAAATAGAAGAGGGTACCTTCTCTGATGTACCAGAGGCATCTTCAGTGAAAACAGAGGGAATTGGAACATGACCACCAATTGCATATAACTTATCAAGCTCTTCTCTAGCCTGTTTAGCTCTAGCAGCTTCTAGTTCAGCTTTACTAACCATATCTGCTCCTTCTTGTTCAGCAGATGCAGAAGAAGGATTAGTATCATGCTCAAAAGTGCTAGCAGCTCCCTGTGGATCCATAGATGTATCAGCAGTACTGGGTGAAGCTTCAGGAGAAACAACAGGAGGTGCAGCAGATGGTACTTACTCAGAGGATTGCACACCTTCAGTATGTTCTTTAGTAGAAACAACATGAGAGCTTTGCTGTGCTCTATTATCAGCAAAAGAAGCCACAATCTCAACAGTCTTTGGTCTTTTAGCTTTGGGAGCATCCATACCACCAGCAATCCTTTTCAATTTAGAAGGTGGTGTAATTTGCTTCATAATCTTATGATACATACTAGTTAAATCAGAATCAGATAAAGCCCTGACTTGCTTCTTTGTCAAACCAGACTGATAGATAGCAGTACTTTGGTTATACACCACATTCCTCATATACGTTTTCTTCTGTGCTGCAGTCTGTGGTTGCTCCCTCTTAGCTTTAGCCTTTTGTGCAACAAGAGCTTTTCTCTTTGCAGCTGCAGCTTGCTTCTTTTGTTGTCCAAGAGCCATCATTTGTGCAACAAAGTTTTCACTATCAAAATCAGCTCCTAAAATGCTCTGAGCAAGGATACGATTTGAAGCAGCTTGAAGAGTATAGGAATCCCATTACTCAGCAGTAAAATGAATGGATTGAGCATCCAATTCTCTTTGTCTTTCAGGAGGCAAATTGGTAGTAAACTGAGTTGCAAGCTGTTGTGCCAAAGCTTGACTCTTCATCAAATATGCATATTCTGCTAGCATTCTTGCTTGCTGTAGCCTTTCCTATTCACTCACAAGATCTGAACCAAGCTCTTCATCAACCATAACTCCTTTCCCTTTATCAGCAGGCTCATGAGCAGAATTAGCATGAGGAGTATCAACAATGGGAATTGTATTAATGTTTTCAGAAGAAACACCCATGGAAGCATCAGGAGTAATATGTTGAGGAGTGTCTTCAACAAGAGCATAAGAGACATCAGCATTAGGATCCAGGTTAAAACTTCTTCCAGCAATAAATACTTCATCATGATCTGCTGAAGGTGGAGGACATGGTTGTTCTTGAACAGATGAAACTTGACCATGTTCAGAAGCAACATCCACCATTTGAGCATCAGCAATAACATGATCATCAGCAGTTGCAACATTGGCCACACTTGGCACTTTTGAAGATTCAGTGGAATCCTTGCTCAAATACTGTCTTCTCCTTCTTCTCGTAAAGAGAATAGGTTCCTTTTGCTTTGAGGATTCAGCAGCAATTAGAGAAGAAGCATGAGTCTGTTGAGCAACATCAGCCAAGATTTCAAGTGAATCCAAATGAATATCCTCTTGCTCTTCTTTAGAAGAAACCACAAACTTCCTTTTGCTGTTTTGTCCAAGTTGTTCCTCTAACTCCTGAACCTTTCTCTTCAACCCCACAATCTTACCACCAAGTGAAGATTTAGTATCTGCAAGCTCCTTTCTAAGATCAGCAACCTCTTTCATATACCTGTTCATTAAAGCATATATATATGTAAGTGTAATAGGGTCCTCAGCTCCACCAGCAGATTGCTCAGTGGTAATGGGAGCTTCATTGGGCCTTTCAGAAGAAACACGTACATGCTCAAATATAGGAGAGCTTTCATCAAATGGCTCTCTAACTGGACTAGGTGTGGGCAGTCTAGTAAACTCAGGTTCAAGCTCATCAAGAGCAACATGAGTAGGTGATGGACTAGGGCTAGGTGACAGAGGTAAAGGTGTAGGTGTAGGTTGGTCAGGAGAAACATTTGATGCTTCAGAAGTTATGGCGGGACCTCATCAATGGCAACGATGGATTACCATCAGCAGAAACATTAGGAGAAGGTGGAGCACCAACAACATTACCCTCATCAGCAGCCTCATTGCCATGTGGCAACATAGCTTCTAGCAAAGGATGATGTGCCCCAACATAATGAGTCTTCATTGAAGCAAATAATTTAGTACTAAGAGCTCCTATGGGACAAAAGACTCTGTCTTAGGTTGTTATGTCTAAAATCATTTGTAAAAACCTGGGATACATTAGAAACTTATGCTTTTTCCTTTAAATATTTTCAACAATATTATCAAAAATAAACTTAGAAAAATTATAAGTTAAACCCTGTGAAAGACATACAATACCACAACCCAATTGGGTAGAGAATTGATCCCATCCTCCTGACTTGTTGCTTATGCACTCTAGCAATGTATGCACCAAAAACCTCCACATGGGACAAAGCTTATTCTTGTGCCACATATATTTATTAGTACTTTGGTATCCAATAGCTCTTAACCCAGCAAGTATCTCTAAAGTGTTGGTGTGATAAACCCCACCTTCATCATCCAAACGAAGTTGTCTCCTAATCAACTCCTCAGTCACCACATACTCTGTTCCATCAATCGTAGCTACAATCTCTGTGTCACTTCGTTTAGTAGCAGATGCCCAAAATTGTTCAACCAACGATTCATATATCACATTTGGAGAGTGCGTTAGAGCATAATGAATCTTGGAACGCTTCAAGAAATCCACCATTGGTTCATACAATTCATGTCCCTTCGCTTTTCCCAGAAAAGCAACCTTGTTATGATCTTTCTTAAATTGAAGCACCGCCATGTGAGAAATTGTGAGTATGGGTTATGAATCACGCAACTGGAAGTGTGTTTAAATAGAGTGAAGAGAGAATCAATTGATTTTGGGCGAAGATATGCGAAGTGGGTTATTAATAGAAGTTACCCAATTATGGTAAAAAATATCGGAACAAATCATTGACCATATCTTACGTGTAAAATAACTCCAACCAAATTCAAAATAAACACTTCAGAAAAAACGATGGCCAATCTGCTGAAGGAGGTCAATCAGCAGAAGCAACTCAAGTGGCTAAGTATCTTCAGTAAATATCTTGAGTTTTACTGTGCCACCCAACTCGCGTTAATTAACATCAAGCACTGACTCCGCCTATAAGATAACCCCAATTCACAACAAACACATATCATTTTCCCCAATTTACTCCAAAAACCCTAATTTCTCAATAAATTCACAATCAGTAGCAACAACCATGTCTACCAAACCAGAAGTCATTGATCTAACCTCCTCCTCATCATCCTCATCATTATCATCATCATCCAGTGATGATTCACGCCCATTATTTCGATCTCCTTATCAAGATGAGCCTCGACCTTCAAAGTCCCCCTTTCTCCCTTCTTCTGAAGATGACAGTGTAGTGGATCCAAGTGATTCATCTAGGGGTTTTGATGACTCCACATAGCGTCTAGAGCCAATCTTCAATAGATTGGTGAGAGAGGAAGAGGAGAGGACATCAACAGGTGTGGAGAATCCCCAACCTTCACAACCCCAACCCCAACCAAGGCCACGTGCCAGAAATCCACCACTCCCAAAAACAAGAGAGGTAGTGATTGCTCTTCCTGCTCCTAGTTTTGGTGCTTCGTACCATGGAAGTAAGGGAAAGGGCAAGGAGGAAAAGGTGAAGGGAAAGGGAAAAGGAAAGGTGGTGTGATGCTCTATGGTGGAACGAGTAGATGGGACAACTGAATATTTCTCATATCACAAATGCATCCATCATGCCAAGGACCAAAGATATAAAACTAGGTTCTTGAGCATCTTCATCGTCGTTTTCATCAATCCATCCTCTCAATTTTCATCTTCAGCTTCTTCATCATACTTGTCAAGTGTATCCACCAGCTTTTGAAATAGATGATAGGAACTAGTATATGTTTGGTAGATCTTGTATAGGAATGGTCTTGTATTTCATTTGAAGTTGATTGTAAGCTGTAAATTGTTTCTTGAATGAATGATCAACATGTCTTTTATCTCTCAATGATTAGCACTTAATATGTACTTCAGTACTTTCCTTCAGAAGAATCAATGAGATAACTTGTAACAATACTTGTGCTTTTCTTCAGTAGAAACAAACTTTAAGCTTACATGACCATATTCCCATTTACCAACTTGGTGAGCTTCAACCTAAAGAAGCATTCTGCAAAACAGACACAAAGTAACACACAAACCAAACCAAGACAAACAAGACTTTAAAAAAAAACATTAGCTGGTTAGTGTTAACAAACAAAAATATAAACAAATATCTACAAAGTTTACAAGATATACAACTACAATCCTCCCCTGAGGCATATGCCTCCCCTGAGACCTATGCCTCCCCTTAAACTTTGTAGTTAAGGGTTAACCATCCCAATATGGACAACTAGGTGTTGAAACCTAGGTCCATCAAAAGCTTTAGTCAATAAATCTGCCACATTATCATCTGTGTGAATCTTAAGAACCTTTATCAAATGTTTTTCTTATGCATCTCTTATAAAATGGTGCCTGATCTCAATATGCTTAGTTCTATTATGAAAAACTGGATTTTTAACAATGCATATGGTACTTTGATTATCAATATAGATTGTGGTGTTCATGAAATTAAACCCATAATCCAGCAATTGATTTTGGATCCATAGTACCTGACCACAACAATTGGCAGCAGCAACATACTCTGCTTCAATAGAGGAGGTAGCAATAATAGTTTGTTTCTTGTATTGCCAAGAAATCAATCTTCTACCAAGGAATTGGCAACCTCCAAATGTGGATCTCCTATCCAGATTTGCACCAGCATAATCACTATCACTATATGCTTCCAATACAAAAGGAGACTCTTTTGGGTACCAAAGACCTAACTTGGGTTGGCCTTTTATATACTTGAAGATCTTTTGGTGCATTCAAGTTGGAAGTAAGTGGAGTGACCGTGATGTCTAGAACAAGCACTCACAAAGAAAGGTAATGTCGCCTAGAAGTCGTTAAATACATTAATGAACCAATCATAGATCTCAGATAAGTGAACATTCACAAATGGATCCGGTTCAAAATTATTCTTTGGTTTTGGAGCTTCATAAGGTGTAGTGGCAGCTCGACATTTTCCATATCAAACTTCTTCAAAATGTCTCTCACATATTTATCCCGACTGATAAAAATACCATCAGGTTTCTGCTGAACTTGTAGACCTAAAAAGAAAGTAAGCTCCCCATTGCACTCATCCAAACTCTCCCTTCATTAACTCCTCAAACTCCTCGCACCAAGCTTCTTTAGTGGAGCTAAAGATAATGTCATCCACATAAACTTGCACAAGAATGATGTCTCAAGTATTTTCCTTTAGGAAGAGTGTTTTGTCAATGGCACCTCTTCTGTAACCTTGCTTCAGCAGAAATGCAGATAGCCTAGCATACCATGCTCTTGGTGCCTGATGGAGTCTATAGAGAGCTTTCACAACATTGTAAACATGCTGTGGATGATCTGGTGCAAAAACTTCATCATAATCAATTCCTTCCTCTTGCCTGAACCCCTGAGCCTTTGGGTTGAGTGACATATACTTCTTCTTCTATCTCACCATACAGAAAAGCACCTTTCACATCCATTTGATAAACCATGAACCCCATATAAGATGCATAAGCCAAGAAGATTCGAATGGCCTCAAATCTAGCTACAGGTGCAAAAACTTCATCATAATCAATTCCTTCCTCTTGCTCGAACCCCCTGAGCCACTAATCGTGCTTTGTTTTTAACCAGAATACCCCTTGCATCTCTTTTATTCTTCAAGATCCATTTTGTCACAATTGCAATCTTCCCATGTGGTAGTGGTACCAATATCCAAACCTGCTGATTCTTGAATTGTTGCATCTCATCCTGCATTGCTTCAAGCCAACTTGAATCTTCAAGAGCTTGAGTAACACTGGTTGGTTCCACTTGAGAAAGGAAGCAAGCAAACAGACAATGCTTAAAGTATGTGTGATTGTCCCTTTGCTGGTTTGAGACATAGGAAAGAAAAGCAACTTGGCCATACTTAGAACTTGACACAAAACTTCTAGTTCGAACAGGTGCTTGAGGATCACCAATAATATTTGATTGGGGATGAGCACTGTTGATCCTTTTGTAGCGAGGGGTTGACATCAATTGTGGTGTCAAGATTGTTCACAGTTGGTTCAAAATCACCGTCATAGGAAGGTGAGGTGAAGATTCCATCTTTGGGTTGATGATTACCAAGATCCAAGGACTTGGAAATCGTGTATATGGTTCTTCAAAGTCTGTGGACACACTAGTAGGAATTGGAGTAGATGCAGCAGGGCTGTCAGCAGATTTGGTGATGTCAGGCGAAACATGATAACTGATAAGGTTTTAAAATGTACCTTTTTGAGGGGTCATTTAAGCCCTTATTTGATCACTTTTGTATCCGTTATTACTTAATATCGTTCCTTTTCACTTTTTAGGTCTCTTGAAGGCAAATTACTCTAATGACACTTATTTGAACGAAAAGGTGCGGATATACGAAGAAAATGGCCAAAGTCAAGAAATCGAGACACTCAAGCTGCTAAAATACAAGGTGACGGCCATCGCTTAATCGCGACGCCGTCGGAGCATTTTGTGACGGACGTAAGTCAAATTTCTTATTTTCAAGTGACGGTGTCAAGCTTTAAAAGAGTAGGCCGTCGCAACTCGCACGCCTAGATTTGATCCAGACGGCCATAAGTCAAGAGGATGGCATCACAAGAACAAGGTGACGCCGTCGCAAGACTAACGTGGCCAATACGAAACCCTAATGACGGCGACTGACGGCCACAAATCATAAGGTGACGCCGTCGATATGTAATCTTATATATAGAATCCGAATTTTTCAAGATAGAGAGTAGTCTTTTGGAGTAAAACCTAAACCGAACCAAGGCTGTCTTGTACAGTATTTTAGGGTTCCAAACCCTATCTTACATCAAGATAAGTGTTTTACTTCATTAATACAATTATGTCTTTGATTATTTGTGTGTATGCTTGCATGTTCTCCATGTCCGGCTAATTTACTTGTGTGTTTGCTTAGGAATTATGAAACTTAATTATTGAATATTGATTGGTTGTCTCTTATCTTAATTGTTAATGATCTAGTAATGCGATAGGTCATTCATTGTGTAGTTAATGCTTGATTAATCTTTGTGAACCTTAGACTATGACACCTAGAGTAGTTGTAGGCTAAATCATACAAAGAGTGCCTTAGAGTTAGAGTGTATAAATCCTAGAGATTTTGTAGACGAGACCCTTTGGTAAGTTCAAAGAGTCAGGGATAAACGCATACCCTACGACTTTAGACACACAACGGGATTAAGAATAAGGACGTGACAATTCAACCATCAATAGGAGATAATTAAGGATTAATAAAACCTAAGTAAACACATTTTTAAACTATCATATGAGCACACAATAATTAGACATAGACTACCATCACCTTAGATTAGATAATTAGATAAGTAGAGTAATCGGTAGAAATACCAAACCCCCAAATTCAAACCCCGAGATTCGTACCTTTCCATTTCCTAAAAAAGCATAAAAAGATAAAAAATAATCTTCCTCAACCCCAACCTTAGCGTAGTAACTTCTCACTCGCATTCCTATTCCCCTAGAGAACGATATCAATACCCGTGGCTTACCCTAATACTACACTACAACGATTAGGTTCACTGCTTAGGGTGTTATAAAACTTGCTTGAAGAAAAGGAAGTTCCTTTGACCCCGAACGACGCGTGTAGCGTTATCAAGTTTTTGGCGCTGCCGGGGAATAGAATAGCTAGTTAGTCGTCCACCTCGTTTAGGTTTCTTTGCTTGATTCCTATCAAGTAAATTTTTTCTCATTTTTAGCCTTCTCGTAGTCTATCCCCCTTCTTTGTGTTTGTGTTCGTAAAACCCTTTTCATTTGTCGCTATGGCAAGTGAAGTTTCATTTGAATCACTAACAAATGAGGAACAATTGAATTTCGCAATTCGGGTTGGTTTTCATTGTTCTGATGAATTTGTGAGTGATCTTAAAGATATCCAAAAGGAGATGGGTGTAAGGTAGGATGGATTTGATATATTCTGTACTTGTGTGGCTTCTATTCAACAATCCTTGTCAGGATCAACTCCTTTTAGTGACACCATCTGGAGAATTTTTCAGAAAAGCCTTTTATGCATAAACCTTCACCGGTACAACTTGAGGAAATGGATAAAGCGCGTGAGGAATCCTTTAGGCAAATAGAACATAGTAGTCAAGTTTTTGAGAACAGTTCTTATGAATCGGACCAAGAATTTGAAATGGCCAAAGAAGGATTTGAGATGCTTAGGAGTGTATTTGGGTTAGATCATACTAAAACACATGATGAACATTTAGGAGATCTAGATATAATGGAGAATGAGGTGGAAACTCCAAGCCCACAAGCCCTACCATCACTTGAGGAACACACATTGCCTATAACTTACCCGAGAGAAGTAGAAGAGACTATAGGAACCCCAATTGTAGAACCTTTGGACCAAACGCCACTAGAGAAAGTAGGTTTAGATGCTTGTTGTCATGACCTCTCTCTTAGTCCTAGGGAAGTTCCTAATTTTGATGAACCGGAGCCTCAACCAAAAACCTTACCCAATTTTCCGTCTTTAGATGTGAATCTTGGAATTGAATTAGGCCCCAATCCACCCATCAAAATAGATAGTCCAGGTAGTTGCTTGATAAAGGTGGTAGACTCTAGGCCATGTAGAGTGGAAGCTAATATAGGAGTAACCCATGACCTTACACACTTATATCACCCATTCATGGTTGATAACAAGAAACATTATGGGTTTAAACCGGGTTTATTAGGTCAAGATGGATCATTAACTAAGAATCTTTTGAAGTTGATAAAAGATGATCCATTTTTAAGAGAGAGATTTGATTCACCCACTACACCAATAGACTTAGGTAAAGTTATAATGAATGAAGCACACTCCTTTGAGCATATAAATCACCCATCACCCTCTCCTCACGTAACAAATTTCCACCCTAAGGGTGTGTATCGCTACTATCACCCGCACTTAAACCTAAGTGTAGGGAAAACCTCCCTTTATCCGTTAAATAAGGGTAGAGTCAGGCTCGTGACTCGAACAAAAACAAGAGCTTCTTGGGAGGCAACCCATGTGTATTTGTTTTTCATTTTTATTTGTGTGTCGTATATCTTTTATTGATTGTTTATTCTCATGTTTGAAATTGTAAAAATGCTTTATTTTGTTTTTAACCTCGTCTTAACTGCATATAATGGTATTTTACATAAAAGATAAGTGTAGGGAGGATTACACACGTTTTCAAAAGAAACGTAAACATGAGAATTGCAATTAATTAAAAGATATATATGTGTGTTTGTTCGAGTCAAATGCTTGTATCGAGTCATAATGGATGTTTTGCAGGAAATTTTTCCAGAGTCTAAAGATAAAAAATTTCCAGAATTTTTTCCGAAAATCGCAGACCGCTTTTGTCGGATAACCTGACGGCGTCAGATCGCAACCTGACGGCGGCCGAAGGAGCGAAAACAACCGATTACTTTTTCTCGTTTTCGAACTACTTATAAATTTTTGGAATTTTCGGTCTTAATTTTCCAAAAATTTCAGTAAACATCCATTCCACAAGCATTATATCCTAGTTTAGTAGAGTCTTATATATATTATTACCGCCGATTTTACGCGAAGGTTTCGTTTGTTTTCTTCGAATGTGCCGGTTTTATTTATCAAGAAGAAGAAACAAAAGATTGGAAGGAGCTTTTCACGCATACATTTTTCTTGGAAAGGATTTAACCACCACTTTACACGGATCCTACCGAGCTAATCAGGGGAGTACTAGTTTCTTTCGTTTTTAATTACCTTCCATTATCATAACTTTGATACTTTCGGGGAACATTGGGGACAATGTTCGGTTTAAGTGTAGGGAGGGAGAATAAAACAGGAACTTTGAAACTATGCTTATCCTTGATTATTTGCTTTGTCCAATTGCAATTGTGTAATAAACCATGAGAAAATGTCGGTTAGGGTAATTTTGGCACCAAATTTTTAATTTTTATGATATATAGGAGTGGGCCATTAGTCTTAACAAAAGCGTCTCATGGATAGGAAATTATATGACTAGCACAAAAACCCTTTACCACCTAAATTCCACCCAAAATGTGAGGATCACCCTTAGATTAGTAGGAATTAAAGCATTCATCTTTAATGCTTAGAGTATGAACCGGTAGTATATTAGATTCTAGAACTTGTTTTGTGATGCATCCCGAGATCGCTAGTAAGACTACACTTGTGTAGTTAGGAATAACTAAATGATAAGAGGCATTAGGATAACCCTTGTTTGATACCCGTAATATAATTACTTCTTCCACATCGGTTGAGTAATTCCCCCACACCGTTGCGTTGTACTCATCTTTAGTACACGATACCCCTAGTTAACTCCTCAGAGCCTATCCTTTTCTCGGTTCTCTTGATTTTTCGGTTTTCCGAAATATCAATGAAGAGCATTGTTTACACCCCACCTCCAAATATACACCCAAATCGCCTTAGCCTACCATGTATGCACTCACTTTTAGTGCATTATTGTTATCACCCCAAACCCTTAGTTCGATTATCTAGTTGCTTGCATGAGTTGCTAAGTCGAGTCATATCCTTTGTATACAGTTTTGGGACGATTGGGACTCATGGGAAAAAGTTAAAGTTTAAATGATTAGAAGGGAACGTTAAATTCCCTTATTTGCGTAATAACATACCCCAAGTGTTTTGATCTTTTCAATTCGGGTCAAATTAGTGTTAGAGTAATAAAAACTCAAGTGTAGGGATGTGCCTATAAATCCCTATCATTTTGATGTTACAGTAGAGGATGGTAGAGTAAAAGTGTATGGAAAAAAAAAACGGGCTACCATTCTACATCTATCTTTAAATTTATGTTTGTTTGTTTAAGTTATCTAGAGTTTAGAGTGTCGAGTCTTGGTTTAGCAACGCCATTCTTCGTATGCTTGTAACATAATTTTTTTTGACATGCCACCACTAAATAGCCTATCCCACCAAACCCTTTGTTTCCCTACCGTAAGCCTAACATTACAACCCTTTAAAGACCTCTTTGATAGTCTTTCCTAGGTGCTTACGCCAAAGCGATGGAGGTTTGATCTAGTCTCAAGCCTATGGTAATCTATGTACTAGGACCGGTTAATGAGTGTTTATCTTCCATTTCTAACTTGTTATATTTCATATACACCCGAGAGAGATGTGAGTATCCAAACACCCCTTGTGAGGTGCTAGTATGTAATTTCCGTGCTTGTTATGACTTTTGGGGGGCTTATATGTGTTGTGGACTGTTTTAAACCAATCATTCATGACCCCTAACTTATAAATTAATTGGCTAAAAGCACATTTGCTTGAGGACAAGCAAATACCAAGTGTATGGATATTGGATAAGGTTTTAAAATGTACCTTTTTGAGGGGTCATTTAAGCCCTTATTTGATCACTTTTGTATCCGTTATTACTTAATATCGTTCCTTTTCACTTTTTAGGTCTCTTGAAGGCAAATTACTGTAATGACACTTATTTGAACGAAAAGGTGCGGATATACGAAGAAAATGGCCAAAGTCAAGAAATCGAGACACTCAAGTTGCTGAAATACAAGGTGACGGCCATCGCTTAACGACGCCGTCGGAGCATTTTGTGACGGGACAGAAGTCAAATTTCTTATTTTCAAGTGACGGTGTCAAGTTTTAAAAGAGTAGGCGTCGCAACTCGACGGCCTAGATTTGATCCGAGGCGTCATAAGCTGAAGAGGACGGCATCACAAGAACAAGGTGACGCGTCGCAAGACTAACGTGGCCAATACGAAACCCTAATGACGGCGACCCGACGGCGTCACAAATCATAAGGTGACGCTGTCGCATATGTAATCTTATATATAGAATCCGAATTTTTCAGTATTAGAGAGTAGTCTTTTGGGAGTAAAAAACCTAAACCGAACCAAGGCTGTCTTGTACAGTATTTTAGGGTTCCAAACCCTATCTTACATCAAGATAAGTGTTTTACTTCATTAATACAATTATGTCTTTGATTATTTGTGTGTATGCTTGCATGTTCTCCATGTCCGGCTAATTTACTTGTGTGTTTGCTTAGGAATTATGAAACTTAATTATTGAATATTGATTGGTTGTCTCTTATCTTAATTGTTAATGATCTAGTAATGTGATAGGTCATTCGTTGTGTAGTTAATGCTTGATTAATATTTGTGAACCTTAGACTATGACACCTAGAGTAGTTGTAGGCTAAATCATACAAAGAGTGCCTTAGAGTTAGAGTGTATAAATCCTAGAGATTTTGTAGACGAGACCCTTTGGTAAGTTCAAAGAGTCAGGGATAAACGCATACCCTACGACTTTAGACACACAACGCGATTAAGAATAAGGACGTGACAATTCAACCATCAATAGGAGATAATTAAGGAACATCATTTAAATTGAATGTGTATAAATTGTGGCTTTGGTATGTGCTAAAACACATACCTTTTCTTTATCAAAATAGACCCAAAACAACCAAGGAAAAGCCGTTTATTGCTGATATTTGTGGTTTTCTTGAGTTTGTGCTTGTGCAGGTACGGATATGTAAAAACACGCAAAAAGGATCCAAATCAGATGTAAATCCGAGCACGAGAGATCAAGAGAGTTTTAGCTGAGCTGGAAGGTCGAGATTGTGTATTTTGGAAGATTTTATTCTCAAAAGACGATTTGTGAAGTTTCAGCAAAGTTTGAAGAAAAGTCAAGTTCAGTCCCTGCACTTTCGCTTTTGATGATTTGATCCCTCAAAGTTTCAGAATTTTACAAAAGTCACCCTTGGATTATTTGAGCTTTACATGATTAGTCCTTGATGAGATTTTCAGAATTTCACTTTTAGTCCCTTGGAAATCCGAAGTGTACACATTTGGTCCCTTGAAATATATTTGGATTACATTTAACCAAGTCCAAAACTATTATTTAAAACCTTCGGCCCAAAAACAATACCCGAGCCCAATGATAAAACCTTTAATACCCGGTCTACTATCCTAGACCCGAAAACCAAACGTGACCCGGTGTAATTACCCAAGTCAACCCCCAACCCACCAGTCAAATACCCGAAAAATAATAAAAAACCCCTCCCGCCAACTTTACCCCCCTTTTTAACCCAGGCTTAGAACCCTAAGTTACCCCGTGTGTAATTGAGCAAAATTAACCGTAATTAAGGGTATTCTCGTACTTCCCCTGACACCCCACTGACAAGAGGACTTACACTTCATCAATCCGTGTGCCATTGGACACCTGTCGCTCTCCAATTGGTTGAGACTTGTCACCAGAGATGATCCAAGGGTTGTGATGAGAGGGGAAGCGGTTATTATGATCCAAGGGTGGCAAAAGAGCTCAAAGAAGCACAAAGGGAAGAATTTCGAGAAGCTTCTCAAGCCTAGCTCAGTTATAAATAGTCCTCATATTTGCTCACATAGAGGTATCTTAATTTCTGTATTTTTCTTTTCTCTAGCTTTAGTTGTAGTAGTTAATTGCATTTCAAAAGTTTTAAATCTTTGTAATTCGTATTTGTACTCAAAATTTCAATTATTAATAGAATTTGCACTTAATTTTCAATTGTTATTGTTTGAGTTTTTCTTATTCATATCTGCTTAACATCTCATTTTAATGCTTAATTCAGTTTTATAAAATTGTTTTCAACTTGTTTCTTCATTATCTCAAAAATACAAAAAAATCAAAAAAAAAATCATTCAAAAATAAAAAACATAGTAAATCTGTTTTGTGGAGCAATTCACACTGATCTTCTGTTTTGTTAAGGTTCATTTAAGCTTTCTATAGCTTATAGTGAGCTTGTACTTGTTTTCTCACTCAAATCACAAAATCTCAAGTTTATAACAGATGCTACAGTTGCTGTTGGTGTTCTGATCTTCTGGTTTTGGATCTGGATCTGGTTTGGATTGGTGCAGTAGCTGGATTGGGTTCATGTTGAGCTGGAATTGTTTAGGTTAGGGGTATAATTAGGTTAGTGGTTCTAGTTTCATCATTGAGCAAGCCATAGTGGCTAAGGCATCTTGTAAGTTCAATTTCTGTTTTGATCATTTAATCATTGTTTTAATCTGTTCATTAGCTGTTATTGTTACTGTTAGATCTGAGATTCATGTTTGTTTAGCTTGATTTGGTCATAAACTGTTAGTTACTTCATCATTAGCAGCTTAACTAGTGTTTGGCATTGCTGATTTTAGTGTGCTAGAGGATTGTAGATCTGTGGTTAGTGTTTGATACAAGTTTCAGTAGTTAATTGGAGGTCTATTGAGGTCATAGTGTTAGCAGTTTTAGCTCATAAGTCAAAATCATAGTGTAACGATCTAGTGACAGAATCTGTTGAATTCAGTAGGCATTATAAGCTGCAATTTGATTCAAAAGTGTTAGATCTAGCTTTTAGTAATCATAATTAGTCTTAATACATCATAACCTGTTCATTAGATTGAATTAAAACTGAGTTTGGTCAAACTTTCATGTGTTCTTAAAAGTCAACAAGTTGCTAAAAACAGTTTTTCACAAAACTTGTGAATCAAATCATTGCTTCATTTCTAAGATTCAGTGTTTGAAACTTTGGAATTTACAAGTTGAACTGGTCTAAATCTGATAAAAACTTTTTGTCAAATCTGAGCTTGTCATTTTGAGCTTCAAATAAGCTCATCAACAAGCCACTATCCTGCTCACGTAACTTGTGAATCAGGCAGATTTGTAACTGTTGCACTGGTCTTAATTCTAGGAGTTAGGACTTGAAATTTGGTGGAATTGTAGCTGGCCAGGTGTTTAGTAGGACTGCATAAGTGGTTTTCTGATTAGCTTATTAGTTGAGCTTGTGTTTAAGCTCAAACAGTGGAGGTAAACCACTGTTTGGCTTAAATAAGCAGTTTACTTATTCATTGAATCTGAGCCTTAAGCTTGATAAGAGTAGTGATTATTAGTTGCTTGTAGCTTAATTTGGTAGACTTTAGCTGTAGTTACTGTTTGGTAGCTTATCTCTATAGTTAGCTTATTGTGATAGCTTATTTCTAGTAGCATTTACACAGTAGCTCATTAATCTTACACATAAGCTAGTTGTTTTCCATTTTTCATAGATTCTATAGATAATTTTAGATTTTTCCTGAAAGTTTCATAATTTTTGGTCTTCATTTGCTATTTTTCTTATTTTAAATAGATTTTAATCACTTTTTAATTACCTTTTATTGAAAATAATTGAGAAAAAGTTCTAAAAAATAATTTTTCAATTTTAATAGTTTAAGAAAAATATAAAAAGCAAAAAAAAGATTTTTCCTTATTTTTCTCTTTGAATTTTATAATTTTTAGAATTTTAATTAGTTTTAATTAGTTTAAATTAGTTTTTAATTTTTATTAAATCAAGAAAATTCCAAAAAATTAGTTTTAATTCTAAAATAGTTTTCTTATTTCATTTTTAGAGTAAAAGTAAATTTAGGCATTTTTAGGATATCGTTTAGACGTAGTTGCATTTTTAGTCGCGTTTGTTAATTACATTTTAGTTTAATTCGCGTTTAGGATTTCCCGTAGGATAGATTTCCTTAATTACTTTCCCATTCCCGTAGTTAATAAAATCAAAATCTATAATCCAAATCATCAAGCATAAAATCCAAACCAAGAACGACGTTGGCAATTCACGCCTCGTTGGGAAAACGATTCGGGTTGACTAATCCATACACACGATCACACACGGGATTTGATTTATTATTCTTTTTCCTAAGAGAATTTGAATCTATCTTCGTGAGTATTTTTGATATTGATATTAAGGATTTATCCCCACACATAACCCCTAAACCTAAATATCAAATTTTGGCGGCTGCCGGGAGGTTGTGTCACGACAATATCGTTTGAAGTTTGTCGATTAGTGACTTGAGATCCTTCATTCGTGAAGTTATTTTTCTATAAAAGTAAAAAAAAGTAAAAAATATTTTCCTTTTTCTTTTGTATATATATATATCAGATTAAAAATACAAAAAGATTTTCTCTTTGTTTTTGATAATAAATAGAAGATACCAAGTATATAACATTCTCAACGGAGGTGTTATCATTATAAGTTCCCGAACAAAAGATCAAAAACTTGCCTTTGTGTCGCTTGTGGATTTATTAATCTCTATCAGATAAACAAACTGTGTGGTGGGTATAAGGACGGCCTGACATTAAATTGCGCATCAGTAAAGAAGCGGGTTTTAATAAGCTTCGCCGACCTACAAAGCTTCTCCGCTCGCTTGTGCGTTTGTCTTGTAGAGGTGATTTATTCACTTGGGATTATTGGTTTAAGTTCACTGTGTTTTCGAATATCGGTTTCTTTTAATTGACTTGGTTTTAAGTGCATGCGCACTCGATCTCGATCTAGACGACTTCGTAAGGTAATCGAACGCACTGAGATAACGAATATGGCGCTCCCAACGGACCACCAATACCCGGTCCTAATCCTCCTCCCGTTAATCAAAATGTAGCTCCCGATCTCCGAACGATGGAGGAGTTATGTCAACCTACCATGTACGGGAGGGGAGGACCAATTGCACCGACTAATTTTCAAGCTACCGATTTTAGCTTGAAACATCATATGATAGAACAAGTAAAAAACAGTTGTCAATTCCACGGTTTACCCGATGACGATGCAAACAAGCATCTTGATAAGTTTCTAACCGTCACTCAGAGTATGAAATGAATGGGGTCTCCGATGACGCCCTTCGTCTCTATCTCTTCCCATACTCTTTGACTCATCATGCCACGCCTTGGTTTGATCGACTCCCGAAGAATTCGATTCATACCTTCGAGGAGATGGTTTCAAGTTTCGGCAAAGTACTTTCCACCGTCGATGGTGACGAAATTGAGGAACGATATCAGAATTTCCGGCAATATCCCGACGAATCTTTGTTTGAAGCTTGGGAACGATATAAGCTTGCGATTGATCGATGTCCAAATCATAACATGTTGCTTGTCACTCAAATTGATACGTTTTATAATGGTTTAACGTTGAGACACCGTGAAACGATTAATGCTGCTGCTGGTGGAACTTTCATGAAAAGACGTCCCGAGGAATGTTACGATCTTATTGAAAACATGACCGCTCATTATAACTATTGGGATTCTACCGCCGAAAGGGGTGCATCATCTCGATCAAATACGTCTTCGTCTCTCGAAATAGCCGCGACCGAACAAAAGATGGATGATATCTTACGGATTACTCGGATGAACAATCGAATCAACAACAACAAGTGAAATCGGTACACCAGATTTGTGAGACTTGTGGAGGTACACATTCTTATTCCGAAAGTGCCCAAATGCCGTCGGTGGCTACGCACATGAGAATGTTTATGCTGCTACAGGAAACTACAATCAACCGCAAGGAGATCGAAATCTTCTTAGCTACCGTTCAAACAACTATCTCGGACCTCCCGGTTTCAACCAACCTCAACAACAAAACCAGAATCAAAACCGTTTCAATGGTAACAACAATCAGAACCGAGGAGCTAATTTTAATCATGGAAATCAACACTACCAAGCTCCTCCACCTCAAGTTTACCAACAACCACCTCCTCCTCAACAATCTTATCAAGCACCTCCTCAAGCCTCCCCGAACAACGATTTTCTAACTTACATGAAGAATTCGATTACACCATCAAAAGTTTGCAAAATCAAATTAACGGCATGAGGACGGACTTCAAAAAGGAGATGGAAGCTACAAGCAACAAACAGATGTCGGAAATAAAGAATATGATGGCTAGTTTCTTTCAAGCCACCAACCGTCTACATCTTATTCTCAACCCTCGGGTTTCGGTTCTCTCCCAAGTAACACAATTCCAAACCCGAAGGGAGAAATGAAATCTATAAACATTCGAGATAACGGGCCCTCAATGACTACTTCTTCTCCGGTGAGGAATGTAGCACGAGAGACCGAGGTGACAAAGGACCCGGTAATTCCTCTTGATAATGGAAAAGCCAAATACGCCCAACCTCTGGTTGCCCAAGTTCCTTCTATATCTGTCGTCATGCCAAGTTCTAACCTTACACCGTGCAAACTGCTCAATCACTCGGTTCGACAAAATGAAAGTTGTTTCCGAACGAAGTTCAAACTTACGACCGATATGATCAAAGCTGCTGAAAAGATTTATGAAGAGAAATTGGAACAAATTTCAAAGATTTCAATTGAGCCTACACCGTTTAATTCTTCCTCGAACCAAGCTCCCGAGAAGCTTGGTGATCCCGGGAAATTCCTCCTTCCTTGCTCCTTAAATGATATTAAGGAATATAATGCCCTAACCGATTCAAGTGCAAGCATAAGTCTCATGCCTCTTGCGATATATCATGAGCTTGGATTAAAGACTCTTATACCGACTTGTATGACTATCGAATTAGCTAATCGAACAATTGCTCACACGGTTGGTGTAGTCAACGATGTTATGGTACGAGTGGATAAATTCCAGTTTCCCGTGGATTTCGCCGTAGTTGATATAGAGGTCGATGCCCAAGTTCCTCTCACTTTAGGAAGACCATTCTTGAGAACCGCGAAAGTCATTGTGGATCATTACCAAGGAACGATAACGATAAGAAAAGGAAATGAAAAAATAGTGTTTTATGCCGAAAGAACGTCAAAACCTCCACCCGATGATCATTCGATTCATAGCATCAGTGTGATTGATTTTTCTCAAGAAAGTGGTAATTCCATTTTTCCGAATGATGTGAAGAAAGTTGAACCCAAAACGTCTCGAATTGATTTTTCAAGGTTTACGATCAAAAGTATGTCAACAATACAAGTGAACGGAAAAAACACAAGAAAAGGAGTCTACAACGGTAGTGGTGGAAACGCTAGCTCGAGAGCACACCACTTGTCCACCCTCCGATTTCTAAGAAAATCAACCTTCCTTTGAGTGGCAATCCCACTCCTTTCTCGACATCATGGAACCTTCTTTTGAGACATCTTTCGATCCAGAATCTTTCAAAACGACATTCACAAATCCTTTGTTCAATTGATTCTGAATATACTCAAAATTTTGAAAATCAACTCTTTGACGAAGAAAGTAAGGAGTTCACCGATGAACTTACTCCTACCGACTCGATTTTCTCTGAGGATAAAGAAGAATACGATGATCCGTTTTTTCCAAAGAAAGATAAGGAAGTGAAGTTGTCAACAGATGAACTTATTGATCCCGAGGTCCAATATTATTTAGCCGAGAGTGAATCCTCTCCTCGTGAGGATTTTCACATAGATGACACCTTGATCTCCTTTCTCTCCGAAGACAAGATTTTCAACCCCGGGATACGCGTTGATGAGTTTTATGCTAAAAATGTCATTCGAGATAAGGATCCTCTCTTGGATGCCTTCGTTGATGAGCCTTTGAGTAACACCTTTCTGTACCATGAGCTCCCGTCTTTCTTGGAGTATTCTCTTATCGATCCTTCATCCCTTCGTCCGCCCGCAAAACCGCAGGATGATGGATCAATCTTTCATATGCCTTATGTGAGTTTGGGAGGAGTCATTCTTGATATGCTGGAGCCCGACATTTTCTTTCCCTCCCAAACCACCCAGTCTCATTCTTTCGGGAATGAGGACACCGTTTTTGACCCTGGTATCTCTACCACTTTCTTCCCCAAGGACAAATGAATTTGGGGATCGAGTCAAGCTAGCGACTTCGGTAACCAAAAAAGTAGCGCCGTGGGAGGCACCCCATGCTTATCCATCTATCTTCTTTCTATTTTCTAATAAGTGACGCGAAGGGGTCTGCCTCTTCGATTCTCGTGTTTGGTTGTTTGTGATGTTGTGTTTAGGATGTTCCCGATATGAAGACTCTCGTGCTCGAAGTTTGTCATTTTCTCCACTCGAGTTTCATGATCGATGCTGATGGAAATCCGATATCCTAATCTTATCAACTAACGTTTATCTTCTAGCATACTTTATAAACGGCTTTTAGATTTTCGTGATACCCTTGCTTTAAACATTGAGGACAATGTTTCGTTCTAGTCTGGGGTAGGGTAATCTTCGATTTGATTTGACCGCACTTGCTTATTTTTGTCGTGTTTCTCTCGTAACTCCGTTTTTCCTTAGAAAATGAAAACAAATTGTGCAAAAAATGTGAAAAATTTTAAAATTTTTGTAAGCTTTTGTTAAGTCTTTTTGATTGAAAGGTTTTGCTAGTCTCTTAGATTAGAAGCTATAAAATGCGAATTCTAGCTCAAAAGGCCAAGATTTTGCAAGTTTCCCTGAGTGATTTTAAATATGCATAACTTGATTTCATTAGACGAAGCATTTGCTAAGTTAACATATGTTTTGACACCTTGATTGACTTTCCGCTGGTGAGAGTAGGAATAGAATTCTGACTTGACCGGGCGTGTTGAGCCCTAGCTTGTTCCCTTAACCATAGGTAATCTAAAAATTATCGGCTAAGCATCTGCGGATCTCATTATTTGGGATTTTAAATTTGCCGAGATCGAGAAATGATAGAGTTACTTATGAGTTTAGATGCTAAACGTGGAGTAGTTGGTTCTCTTTAGAGCCCATCGAAGGTACTTATGGCTTTTTGTTCCCACAAAATTGTTTCACCCCATATCTGTCTTAATAATTAGAGATGTCGAGTTTTTGGCGATAGTTAGTTCTTTATCTTCTTAAAAGAATTTTTGTTTTAAAAATTGGGTACACATCAAGGATCCGTGATAAATAAGTGCTGAGTATCAAGTGATAAAGTAATAAGTAAAGTTGTGAGCTGCGGTGTCGAGATCGGACCCTTGGATATTTAGCCGGGATTGAATGAGGTCTTAGCCTAGCCAGCCGGGATCCTCATTTCATGAAGCCTATAGTCTTGGATTTACCCCGTGAAGCTCGTGGTTCACGTACTCATATAAAAAAAAATTGATGTTGAAAATATTGAGAAAAGTCAAAAGTTAGTGAATAAAAATTCCTTGATGTGGACCTCATTTTTACGACAATGGTTCTTGAGAGAAGACGAATAACTAATTATCGACTTAGCTTTGTATCTTTATCGGAATAAAAGTTATCGAAACGAGAATTTGAAGAAATTCATTTCTCACAAAAATAAAAAATTCTAGAGGAAATAGGAAAATGGGAACGAAAAGTAAGTACACAAGTAACTTCCATGGGTAGTGTTAGCATCTAGAATCATCTGTAACAATGATTTCGGTTTTACGCTTAGTTTGGGAGCTTGTGAAAAATCAGGGACGATGTATTCTATCCGTATGGTCACTTCACGCTGTGTTGTGTTTTCTACTCCGTGATCCTAACGTGTCGTTTGAAAAATGTTGGAGTTATTAATCGACATGAAAGTTCAACAAACCGTCATTCATAATCTGAAGTGCTTAACCGTAATATCTACATGTGAATTAAAAGGTAAACGGGGCGTTTTTAGAATTAAGGTTTTCTTAATCTCTTTTGAGGAATCTTTGCTACTTCTTCATAGGTTTAGTAGAAAGAGATTGAAATCCTTGGTTTTAGAAGCGTGAGTTGATTGCATTGCGTGAGGACACGGCAATAGTCTCGTCTGGGGTATTTTGGTATGTGCTAAAACACATACCTTTTCTTTATCAAAATAGACCCAAAACAACCAAGGAAAAGCCGTTTATTGCTGATATTTGTGGTTTTCTTGAGTTTGTGCTTGTGCAGGTACGGATATGTAAAAACACGCAAAAAGGATCCAAATCAGATGTAAATCCGAGCACGAGAGATCAAGAAGAGTTTTAGCTGAGGAAGGTCGGATTGTGTATTTTGGAAGATTTTATTCTCAAAAGACGATTTGTGAAGTTTCAGCAAAGTTTGAAGAAAAGTCAAGTTCGCCCCTGCACTTTCAGCTTTTGATTTGATCCCTCAAAGTTTCAGAATTTTACAAAAGTCACCCTTGGATTATTTGAGCTTTACATGATTAGTCCTTGATGAGATTTTCAGAATTTCACTTTTAGTCCCTTGGAAATCCGAAGTGTACACATTTGGTCCCTTGAAATATATTTGGATTACATTTAACCAAGTCCAAAACTATTATTTAAAACCTTCGGCCCAAAAACAATACCCGAGCCCAATGATAAAACCTTTAATACCCGGTCTACTATCCTAGACCCGAAAACCAAACGTGACCCGGTGTAATTACCCAAGTCAACCCCCAACCCACCGGTCAAATACCGAAAAATAATAAAAACCCCTCCCGCCAACTTTACCCCCTTTTAACCTGGCTTAGAACCCTAAGTTACCCCGTGTGTAATTGAGCAAAATTAACCGTAATTAAGGGTATTCTCGTACTTCCCCTGACACCCCACTGACAAGAGGACTTACACTTCATCAATCCGTGTGCCATTGGACACCGTCAGCTCTCCAATTGGTTGAGACTTGTCACCAGAGATGATCCAAGGGTTGTGATGAGAGGGGAAGCGGTTATTATGATCCAAGGGTGGCAAAAGAGCTCAAAGAAGCACAAAGGGAAGAATTTCGAGAAGCTTCTCAAGCCTAGCTCGGCTTATAAATAGTCCTCATATTTGCTCACATAGAGGTATCTTAATTTCAGATTTTTCTTTTCTCTAGCTTTAGTTGTAGTAGTTAATTGCATTTCAAAAGTTTTAAATCTTTGTAATTCGTATTTGTACTCAAAATTTCAATTATTAATAGAATTTGCACTTAATTTTCAATTGTTATTGTTTGAGTTTTTCTTATTCATATCTGCTTAACATCTCATTTTAATGCTTAATTCAGTTTTATAAAATTGTTTTCAACTTGTTTCTTCATTATCTCAAAAATACAAAAAATAAAAAATCATTCAAAAATAAAAAAAAACATAGTAAATCTTTTGTGGAGCAATTCACCGATCTTCTGTTTTGTTAAGGTTCATTTAAGCTTTCTATAGCTTATAGTGAGCTTGTACTTGTTTTCTCACTCAAAACACAAAAATATCATGTTCACATCGATGCTCTGATCTTTGTTGGTGTTCGATCTTCGGTTTTGGATCTGGATCCGGTTTGGATTGGTGCAAAGAGTGGATTGGGTTCATGTTGAGCTGGAATTGTTTAGGTTAGGGGTATAAGTAGGTTAGTGGTTCTAGTTTCATCATTGAGCAAGCCATAGTGGCTAAGGCATCTTGTAAGTTCAATTTCTGTTTTGATCATTTAATCATTGTTTTAATCTGTTCATTAGTTGTTATTGTTCTTGTTAGATCTGAGATTCATGTTTGTTTAGCTTGATTTGGTCATAAACATTGCTAGTTACTTCATCATTAGCAGCTTAACTAGTGTTTGGCATTGCTGATTTTAGTGTGCTAGAGGATTGTAGATCTGTGGTTAGTGTTTGATACAAGTTTCAGTAGTTAATTGATAGTCTATTGAGGTCATAGTGTTAGCAGTTTTAGCTCATAAGCCAAAATCTTAGTGTAACGATCTAGCTTTTTCTGTCAAAATCAGTTGGATTCATTAGTTACAATTTGATTCAAAAGTGTTAGATCTAGCTTTTAGTAACCATAATTAGTCTTAATACATCATAACCTGTTCATTAGATTGAATTAAAACTGAGTTTGGTCAAACTTTCATGTGTTCTTAAAAAGTCAACAATCTGTCAAAACCTTGCTAAAACAGTTTTTCACAAAACTTGTGAATCAAATCATTGCTTCATTTCTAGGATTCAGTGTTTGAAACTTTGGAATTTACAAGTTGAACTGGTCTATATCTGATAAAAACTTTTTGTCAAATCTGAGCTTGTCATTTTGAGCTTCAAATAAGCTCATCAACAAAATTATCCGCCTCGCTCACGAACTTGTGAATCAGCGATTTGTAACTTGTAATCGGTCTTAATTCTAGGAGTTAGGACTTGAAATTTGGTGGAATTGTAGCTGGCGGGTGTTTAGTAGGACCTGCATAAGTGGTTTCTGATTAGCTTATTAGTTGAGCTTGTGTTTAAGCTCAAACAGTGGAGGTAAACCACTGTTTGGCTTAAATAAGCAGTTTACTTATTCATTGAATCTGAGCCTTAAGCTTGATAAGAGTAGTGATTATTAGTTGCTTGTAGCTTAATTTGGTAGACTTTAGCTGTAGTTACTGTTTGGTAGCTTATCTCTATAGTTAGCTTATTGTGATAGCTTATTTCTAGTAGCATTTACACAGTAGCTCATTAATCTTACACATAAGCTAGTTGTTTTCCATTTTTCATAGATTCTATAGATAATTTTAGATTTTTCCTGAAAGTTTCATAATTTTTGGTCTTCATTTGCTATTTTTCTTATTTTAAATAGATTTTAATCACTTTTTAATTACCTTTTATTGAAAATAATTGAGAAAAAGTTCTAAAAAATAATTTTTCAATTTTAATAGTTTAAGAAAAATATAAAAAGCAAAAAAAAAAGATTTTTCCTTATTTTTCTCTTTGAATTTTATAATTTTTAGAATTTTAATTAGTTTTAATTAGTTTAAATTAGTTTTTAATTTTTATTAAATCAAGAAAAATCCAAAAAATTAGTTTTAATTCTAAAATAGTTTTCTTATTTCATTTTTAGAGTAAAAGTAAATTTAGGCATTTTTAGGATATCGTTTAGACGTAGTTGCATTTTTAGTCGCGTTTGTTAATTACATTTTAGTTTAATTCGCGTTTAGGATTTCCCGTAGGATAGATTTCCTTAATTACTTTCCCATTCCCGTAGTTAATAAAATCAAAATCTATAATCCAAATCATCAAGCATTAAATCCAAACCAAGAACGGCGTTGGCAATTCACGCCTCGTTGGGAAAACGATTCGGGTTGACTAATCCGTATACACGATCACACACGGGATTTGATTTATTATTCTTTTTCCTAAGAGAATTTGAATCTATCTTCGTGAGTATTTTTGATATTGATATTAAGGATTTATCCCCACACATAACCCCTAAACCAACATATCAGGCTTCTAAGAACTCTCAGCAGAATTGATGTATCTTACGAAGTGTGAAGTCTTTAGAGAGCACAAGACATTCATCCCCTGTAAATAATACTTTGTTCTTGGTGTCACAAATTTGTGATCACGAGAACAAGTTGAAGTGTTGCAGTTCCTTTACATAGTACACATTCTCAAAATCCAAATGAGGTGTTCTAATGGTGCCTTTCCCAGTGATTCTACCATCTCCTCCACCAAAAGTCACACTGCCTCCTCCTTCTATGGGTACAAAATCATGCATCTTCTCTTTGTTTCCTGACATGCTTCTGGAACAACCACTATCTACTATGCCAACATCTTTACTCCTCAGAGGATGATCCTACAACAACAAGAATATATACAAAAAATTAGTACACTATGGAGACTCAAGTCATTACTGACTTAAGCCTGCCTTGTGGATCATAAGATTTAGG
The DNA here is from genome assembly GCA_910596185.1 of Chrysanthemum makinoi. Taxonomy (NCBI): domain Eukaryota; kingdom Viridiplantae; phylum Streptophyta; class Magnoliopsida; order Asterales; family Asteraceae; genus Chrysanthemum; species Chrysanthemum makinoi. The sequence goes on along the minus strand of OU343221.1, from coordinate 31,040,839 downwards.
CCAAGTAGATGTATAAGATCCACCATTGTTCTTGGGCCTCCTTTGAAAATTAGGTCCCTTTTTAGTCCAAGAACAACCTGCTGAGGGCTTCACAGCAGTACCCTTATATCCCCTTCTATCATACATAGAGTTAAAACATTCAGGCCAATAACCATTTTGAAAATATGAACTAGTTAGTCGCACATATGGTCTTGCAACTGATCTTCTCCAACCAGAATTGTGTTTGCTGGATTTATGAGTTGCTTGTGGAACAAAAGATGGTATATCATTAACATTTTTCCATATTGGTCTGGGTTTCTTTTGACTAGCACATACACCCATTCTTTGCTCATGAAAATTACAATCCTTAATCAAATGAAATTTACTTCCACAAACAAAACATTTCTTCTTCTTAGAAGATTTATTCAAATTGAAAGATGTTTCATTACATGCAAAAGCATTCAAACCATAAACATTAACAAAATTGTTTTTAACAGAATTAAAGACATTATTTTGCAAATAATTAAATGACAAGTCTTCAGAGGAAATTGTCTTGGAAGTTGATTCCTCAGCAGCAACTCTAACAGGCTTGTAAGGAGTCTTGGGTGTAGGCTTGGGTGAGGTCTTGGGAAGGTCTGACTTTTCATTTGAATCATAACTGGTAGAAGTAGTCGACCCTTGGTCAGAGGACTTGTCACTGTCAACACAAGAGACAAAGTCGTGTAGATGAAGAATCGGGTCGCAAGTCTCTTGACTTTTTTCCATAAAGATGGTGTGATCCATCGAAGTCAACAGTGAAGGAAAGGTCAATGGGCATATGTTCTCCTCTAATAGGTCCAGGTACAACATGTAATTCTCCTTCTTTAACATAATTAGCTAATCCATTTGAGTAGATTTACGCATATCATTCCTAGCTTCTAAGCCAACATATTTTTTAAAACCTAAACCTAACCCAGAGTTTACAGATTGACTACCATAGAGAAAACGAGCTACTTTGTCACCTGATACTAACCATTCTTTATGTCTAGCTACTTCCTCATCTAGTTCCTTTTTCAACACTTGGTTTTCTGAAACTACATTAGCTTTTTCTTTCTCAAGATGTTTTAAATCAATTTTAGCACATTCTAAATCACTTTCTAACACCCTTATCTTTTCATCACAAGCCAGTTGATTCTTTTGAAACCAAACTTTTTGTCTTTCTAATGTTTTTAAAGCCATTTTATAAGCCTCAACTTCGACATAACATTCATTATATTTAGGTTTCAATTCATCATAAGCTTCCTTAAGTTCATTATATCTTTCACTACAACCAAAAATACAATTATGTACCTGACAGATGCCCATTAAGGCAATTTGATCATGCTTATCCTCAGAGTACAGCTTGCCAAGAATCCACCATGCCGAACCGGAGCTTCATCATTTTCGTGCTCATGCACTTTCCAGTTGACATGGTCATCCAGAGTGACCAAAGCATTGGAGGATCCAGCTTTGGAATTTCCAGCTTCCATATGATTCTGCTGATAGGAAGAATACCTAACCTCATCACCAGCCTTCCTATCCTTGCATTCTCTTGAGAAGTGACCCATCTGACCACAAGTATAGAAGTTGACTTTCCTTTTGTCAAATCTTGCTGGATCCCTTCCCTGGAAACCAAACTTTCTCCCAAACTTACGCTCAAACCTCTTGATGTCCACTTCAAGCATGGCCAGTTGCCACTTCAAGTTCATCTCTTCCATATCAAGTGGATCCACCTGTTCAAAGTCCTCAAAATCTAGTTGCTGCTGATTGTCATAATCAACAACAAAAGAGTGAAGTACATCTTCCAACACATCACTGGATTTAGGTTGAGAATTTGATGGAGTGGTGATGTAGGATGATGCTGCGGAAACTGGGCTTGGAGCATAAGTCATCTTATTTGAGGAGGCCCCAACAAATGCTAAGTGACTGGAAGTGGATGAACGAAAAGGACTTCGACATCGGGTCAAGAGTTTTAAGCCTGTTGTAGAGATCATCAAAAGTGACCATATCCAACCCACCTTTAGCTTTGAGTGCAATGCTCACTTGCAACCAAGATGGAGGTAAAGATTGTAAGAACTTTGAATTGCAGTCCTCATTGTGCGGCCCGGCCTTCATCTGATTCAATTGACTCAAGATCTTATGGAACCTGTCATATCCCTTGTGGATACCTTCCTCCTCAGAGATTTGGAATTCTTGAAACTGCAGTTTTAGCATTGATTTCCTCATTCTCTTTGACTCCTCGTTCCCACCAAACCTAGCCTTGATAGCCATCCAGATGTCCTTAGCATCCTGCATGTAGTGATATTCACCCATGTGATCATCATGTCTAGCCTGAAGGAGAATAGTTCTAATTTTGTTCTCTCTCTCAATGCCTAGTATCTCTTCAACATTTTGGGACCAACGATGGTAACAACACCATCGAATCTGTGACATGCCTCTTCAAATCATACCCTTCTTCACAACTTCCCAAAGATTCCAATAAATATTGGAAATCCAATTCTGCATCTTCATAGCCCACAAATCATACTCCTCATTCTTCAGGTATGGGAACTTTGCATTGCTGTTTGTGAGATTGAGTTGTTGCAAATATGTGGTGTTTTGATTGTTAGTGACTTCGTGTCATCGTCCCCGACCCTGCATGGTTATGGTCGTTTTGGTTGTATGGGTGTAAAGAAAAGAATGTTCTTAGTATCGCAGAGACTCTCCCGAGGCTCTGATACCACTTGTTGAACCTAAGACCTTGATAGATCTTTGAGCGCTCGTGAATCGTTAGTAATGTTTATGTAATCACAAACACATAGAAAGTCTGTATTACTTGTATTCTAAAGCGGAAATCAAACACAAGTACAAACACAAATAACTAAGAATACTTTGATCCTCTATGGATCTTTGAATAATACTAAAACTTGTTTTTCAAACTCGTACATCATTCATACTAATGTGTTCCTTTTATAGACAAGGAACCCTAAACCGTTTCCCAAGAAACGTATAAACATAAAACTAAAGAAGATATACATTATCACTTCCTAATAAAGCTCATGCATATCCTAACTAACTATAAAATACGCGGAATATCTATATCCGCAGAAACAAACTACGCGGTTTTTCTACTTTCGCAGAATCACTTCTTCAGCAGAATCTTGCACTTCAACAGATTCCGTCAGCAATATCTTCAGCAGAATTCTTACTAAGCATAATTCCCAACAAGATACAAGACGAACGATAAACACACAATAAGAAGTATAAGTAAAAAAGGAAGAGGAAAATAAAAAATAACTTACTAGTCTCTTGAGCAGGTTGTTCAACAATACGAGAGGCCTCGTGATCCTGATCATGACCCTTAGGATCCTCCCCAGCGTTCCCATCATCATCAACATTATCTAGACGGTTGCTAGAATGACCCTCCAGATTCTCTTTCTCTATAGAAGGAGGGTCATTCGGCTGAAGACCTTCAGGAGGTACAACATTCAGCGGTGTGGGGTTGGTTGTTGAGTCCACATTGATGACTGGCGTTGGACTTTTCCTCCTTCTTCGTGGCTGCCTAGAACCACCCTCTCCAGCCGAACGCTTTCGCGACTTCAACCCTCCGGCTTTAGCTTCAGCAGCTTTTCTCTTCCTTTCCTTAGCCTCCAAAACCTTTGGGTCAGCCACCTCGACCCTCCTCATAGCATCTGTTTTAGGTGGAACCGGAGTACCAGCTACACTCGGGAGGGTGACATGCATAAGATGAGCCTGCCCATCCTGATACTTTTCTCCCTGCTTCATAGTAGCCCCCTTGCGGTACCTTGGCTTGATTAAATAGTCTGACATGGCCAAAGTTGCGAAACAAACAAGAATTGTTAAAACCATAAGAAACGCAAAATCCTAATTAAATAGATAGAACGCAAGCTAATTACCATTCCCCTCGGCATCCTTCAGAGCCGCCCGATAACCCGGATACTTCCAATTGGCTGATAACCTAACGGCATATAAGAAACCCGGCGGAATCTTTATCAATCAATAACATTGGCAGATAATAAATCTGCATGAGGCATGGAAAACTCCCCGGTAGGAAAAGGGTCGAAGACATCTGAATCCGGATGCCTCCACGGCATTGCAAAGGGTACAGCCCGACGGTCAATTAAAAAGAACTGTCACTTCCAACCCTTCAACGAAGACAAAATTTCCTGAAAGCAAACCCGGTGGTTCTTGCCGTCTCGCTTGGCAAAAGTAAACAAGTGCCCTTGTTTGTGCAATTTATAAAAGGCACGGAAAAGAGAAGTTGTGGGAACAATATGAAGGCTACGGCTATATACTTCAAAATGTGTAACCTTATGTAAACCTATCGGCACTAATTGGGAAATATGAACTTTATAGTAATGAAGAACATCTAAAAGAAAACTGGAAATTGGGGCGCTAATCCCTCCTTCCATGAAATATTCCAAGTATAAACCTATGGCGTCATCTCCTAATTTCCCATCGTAAAATCGGCCGGTGGAAGCCTCGGGTGAAGATCAGAGGGAATCCCAAATTCATCTACGGCCCACTTTAAACCCTTCTCGATCATATTCGAAGTATACTTATCAAGTTCAAACTTAGGTTTTGGTCTCGATGGGCCCTCAGAAGCAGGACCGGAGTTGTGACCGGATGAAGAGCCGGACGGTTCTGACATTATTACCAGAAGGGAATGAATGTACCCTAAGTTTAAAGAAGGAGAGCTAGAGAGTACCTGGACGGAAGACGAAGAGCACATAAACCGTTCGGCTGAAATACGCTGAAAACGTGTGTGTGAAAAGTTTACGGTGGTAAAAAATGAAAATGACAGCGCTATTTATAGGCAAAGGAAGGGGTAGATGAAACGTCTCGTCGTGTCAGACGGTGACGTGTCACCATCATCACCACACAACGCATGTCAATTGCCACGTGTCACCTAAAAAATGTATACTGAAGAAGAAATGACGGAGCAATACTCACCAAACATCACCATAAACACCCAATATCATGCAATGAATACATCCATTAACATGATACGGGGGGGGCATGTTGGCGTATGTATCCGGCGAGGCACATACCGAAGGGCATAACCGCCCGGCACAAAGGCTCAATCGCCCGGATAAACATACAAACCAACTTAAACCAAGCGATGCTAAGTCAGCACATGCCGAAGGGATAAATACAACCCCCCGGCACAACGGATATATGACATCACCAGGCATAAAGGGAAAAGAATCTTGATCAGAACACCTGACCTTAATCAGACAGGGTCCAAACAGAGCAAGTCAACTCCCGCCCGAAAGAGTCACCATCACCCCACGTGACCTGCGGGTGAGGACAAAAATTCTCACCTATAAAAGGAGCGAAGTTACTGCATTAAAGGTTAAGTTACTCCTACCTTATTTTTACTGATTGCTCTGACATTTTCACCATACTTATTCTCACGCCGGAGCTTGGTCTAGGGATAAAACCCTAGGCGAGGCTAACGCGTGCTTTCTTTGTGTTCACAGATCCGAAGGGCCCCAATCCAGAGAGTGTAGCCGAGGCATATTTGCTTGTTAGGGAGAATACATAATTTTACCTCAACATGATTATTATTAAAGAGTTGTATCTAACGTTTTACATACAACTCTAAAAGTTATCTTTATCAAATTCCCATTTTTAATACTTGTCACATTCTTTTTTTAAATAAAGGTTTTGCATAAGTTAGATTTATATTACGTTAAGACCTAACCTCTCCCAGGCGAAATTTGTAAGACAATATCTGAATGTTTTTAGAGACATTGATAGTCTTCATTCGGTTGATAGCATATGGGTCGATTGACAAATACAAGTTCTTGATGATGACATCTCTGGATCCGGGCTTAACTAATAAGGGTAATGGTTCGGTTTTGAGCTCGAAATCACTCTCTTGTGGAGCACCATCTATTTGAGACTTTATTGTTATGTACTTATTTGTAACCTTCATTGAATGACTTAAAATACATATAACTTGAAGTTGAAAAAGAAAGTATATGAACTTTTGAATGGTGATGTAGGCAATCGAAAATTATAAACCTTTGAATGGTGATTGATGATACGTAGATTAACGGGTTTGGCTTATGAGTTTAGATCACTGATCTTTATGTGTCATACATGTAGACATGATATGTAGTATCATCTATCGAGAGTGGGTTGGTAAACCAGGTTGGCTACCCATGTTGCATGTGGAATTGTTGATGAAGGAAGATAAGGTTGCAAGTTGGTAAACCAGGTTGGCTACCCGTGTTGCTTTGTTTCAATGTATCAGACATGCGTTTGAAACTGTACTGATTTTATACATGAAGAACCAAATCAGAAGCAAGTAATGTATAGTCATATTAGGATAATATGGTATGGTGAGTGTATAGACAGGGAGTAACCCCATTAGTGATGTCAGGAGAAAAGGGTATCCAATCAACTTTCAACTATAATATAATACAAGTTGGAATACACAACAACAACAACAGCTAATCCCGCCACGTCGAGATATAGGGGAAGTGAGATGTATATAGTCACACCCCTACCTGAGGGTAAAGAGGGTAAAGGGATTGCTTCTAAAAATACCTCCGGTAAATGTGTGTGTGCAAGCAAATAGACTTTGTGTGTGGTGTGTGTGAGGACTGGAAAGACACTGACATCATATAAAGCAAATAAAGAAAAAATATACAAGTAAGCATAGACATAAACGCATACCGACATAAGAACATGAGAGCATGCAAGCATACATTAAAAAATATGGCACTACGGACACATAAAGATCATATTTCAAAAGGAAACATATAAGAGGATAAAACAATACAATCAAATATAACCATTAAAAACACAAGAGCATACAAGTGTAGAAATAATATAAGCATAAAAATCATATAGCCGTCTATGTGATACAAAAATTTAAGGGGATAAAGCTAAACGAATGCACATAAGCCGTAAAAGCATAAAGGCATGAAATCTTAAATGCTTAAACTTATAAAAGGCTAAATAGGCCTACGCGTAATAAATAAATCTATGCATCGGGCTGCGAGACATGCAAGTATATAAAGCAATGTGATTATATATCTAGGGGTGATCAACTGTTCCTACGAAGCTACAATGTATCTCTACAACTATGCACTCTACCTATCTACCCTAAATCTTAGTTGTTCTATCAGAGGTTTTGTCCTCGGACAATAGAAGCTCCTTCAGTCAAGCTTTAGTTTGTCCTCCCACCTAAGCTTTGGTCTACCTGTTCTCCTCAAGCCATCGATAGTAATAGTATCCACTCTCCTAACAGGTGCTTACTGTGGTCTCCTCTAAACATGCTCAAACCAATTCACCACCCTTCTCTCATATTATTGATTATAGTCGCAACTTGGAGTTCTTTTCAAAAAACTCCATTCAGAATCATGTCTAACATATTTTTACCACACGACTATCTTAGTATCCTCATTTACACCACTTCCATCCTATTTGCTTGAGTCTTCGTTAACGGCCAACACTCGAACCCGTACAACATAGTAGGTCTAATCGCCACCCTACAAAATTTTCCTTTCAGCTTTAGATGAACATTCTTATCACAAAGGATTCATGTGGCCGGCCGCTCTCCATTAACCATCCTGCTTGTATACGGTGTGTTACACCGTCCTTTATCCTTCTGGATTTGTGAATAACATATCCAAGATATCTATAGGACTCCTTCAGTTGTAAGATCTGTTTACCAATATGATAGAAATATTCTTTTTTGCGATTCTTGAACCACATGAAAGAATCTATGGAAAAATATTTTTTATTGATATGAAAAAAAATTTCTTCTAAAATCAGTGTAAAAACTGAAGCCCTTCATGATAATAAGAATAAAGTGTCGGTAACGTAAAAGATAAAATGCAAACTAAGGGCCTGTTTGGCAGGAGCTTTTTGAGGAGCTGTTAGCTTTTTGTTAAAAAATATATAGCTTTGTTTGGATACATTAACTTCAAGCTTTTATTTCAAACAAATAGCTCCTAAATGAAAAGCTGATTCATGAAGCTTTCTAAACACTTTCGAGCTGTTAAAACTTTAAATTACTGATATACCCTCCAAACATTTATTTACAGTTATAGATGTGTCCATTTATGTCATTTTACATCTTATAATTACATTTAACAGCTAACTTACCAAACACTTTTATTAAAAAAATAGATACAGCGTGTAGCTCATGTTAACAGCTTTGCAATTTACAGCTTACAGCTTACAGTTTACAGCTTCCAACATACAGCTTACAACTATTTTTGCCAAACATACCCTAACTATGTAAGTTACCACGATCATTTTAGCATGCATTGATTTGAAATCTCTAATCAACGCTTGGTAATCAAACTGCTCCAAAATCTTCGTTTTTGGACTCACTTTTTCAAAGATTTGTGTCAATTTCTTCGTTTTCTACTGATAACATCAAATTAACCTGATATTTTATATATCAAATTCCCATGTTTATGGCTTTATTTGTATTAATATGATACTTAATTCATTCATATTTATATTTCAGGATAAATGAGGCGTTGGAGCAGAAAAGATGCGAAAAAAGGCCAACAAGTGCTAAAATATGTTCTAAAGAATAGTTACGGCGTAGCTTAGTTATTGAGGTTACACCGTAAATATCCAAGGAGTTAGCCTTATCTTTTATATAATAAAGGAATTACATCATTTCAGAGTGATTTTGTCAATTCATTCTTATTGAAAAAACAACTGGGCCAATAGGAGAGCTCGATTTCGCCACGTAAAAAATCGTGTGATGTGATTGGTTAATAAAAGTCAAAATTAAATTGATTTTAGTCAAACTTTCATAAATTTGGTGGAGAAATTTAGTTGATAAAAAAAACACATAATAGTATAGGTGTCAAATTTGTGAAAACAAAAACTTAAAAAAAGAAGAGGTAATTAATAAAACTTTAGTGGTTGAACTTTTAAAAAATTATATAGAGTTAAGTGTAATATTATAAGACTCAATGTTTTTTAATAACTTTAGATCATAAACAAATGCCCCCTTATACTTGATACCCTTTATACTTTATATCTTAAAAAATACAATGTATATGTTGTTTTAAAATAACAACATATAAATTTGCATAAGATTATAAGTATGATTTTTTTCACTATATACATTCAATAAGGACTCATTTATTTTATTTTTAAAAGTTTAACCTATGTGGACACGAGTTTACATTTTAAATACGGCTAAATTACTGAAAACGAGAATATAGTTATCAAATTGTAAGCACGGGTTACTTTAATATAAAAATAAATATATACGATTGTACTTATAAGAATGACTCATGTAATTCTTATTTATTTATATAAAGGATATTTAGAAAAACATTTTTAAAAAACTTTAAGGAGTATACTTTAATTTTATCAACACTCATTATGTGCTATTAAACTTGCATCATGTGTACAACATAATATCAGTAGTGAAATTTAAATAACAACATCAACATCTTTGTCAGCTAAATAAAATTAAATCTTGAGTTACCTAACAAAAAATTTTACGAAAATTCTATCAAATTCTAATGGATATTAATGCATAATGAAAAACTCGTGTATAAGTATTAGTTGTACTTATATCACAATTTTCATGGGCAAATTCTTATATATGTAGACTAGCCGGGTACCCGCGCACAGCGGCGGCGATAAGTATAGTTATATGTGTTTACTTACCCGTTAAGTGAATTAGTTTCACAACACTTCGAATGTATATGTGTTAGTTGTAAGTGTTTGTTTGGGTTACCCGTAACTTTCCCGTAGCTTTCCCGCGACATCATTATTCTCGCATATAGAAATACCCTCGCAATCTCTTAGGCGTCAAACACTACCCCAAAAGTATATGATTTTGACGAATCAAGATTATATTGATTGAAATAAATGAAATAAAGGTTAAAGTTGTAAAAATTTGAATTAAAATAAAATAAACCCATTAAAAATATAAAAACTAAAAACTTATAAAAATATATCAAAATGGATGTTGAATTAAAAAGCATAAAATTTTAGAAAATATGGTGAAATTAGATTATTAAAAAAATAAGTAGATAAAAAGATATTTTAATTTAAAAATAAAGATGAATTTTTAGTTGAGAAATGACGCATGTCATTTTATAATTGGAGCTCTTTATCTTAATTTTTAGTAGTTAGGAGTTAGGTTTGGAGTTTGTTAAGAAGTAACACATGTCATCTCATGATTGGAGCTCCTTATCTTAATTTTTGGTTAGAAAAACTCTTTCTATAATAAGCAAGTAAAAAAGTCTGAATTTTTAAGCCTTCTAATTTTAGAAGGCTTAAATGCATTATAAAGTAGTATAGATATTGAACTAAAATGTTAAAATAAATTTGATTTATGTGTAAACTTCGTGCGTGCACGAAATTTATAACTATATAATTATATGCAATTACCTTTAAAGACACAATATTTAGTATTAATACAGAATAATTTTTTTTGTCAAAACCCCGTGCGTGCACAATTAGTATAACTAGTTATCTAATTATGCGATATCAAAATGGATAATTTGTTTTCAATAAGCAATCCTAAACTCCAGAGTGTATTAGCGGTATTCTACTTTTAAATTTATTTAAATAAAGGTATTTTTAATCTTCAAAGAACAATTGTGTACTTGTAATTTTAGGGTTTTTTACATAAAATAGTAGGAGTGTTTATCTGGCAGATAGGAGTGTTTATCCGATAAAATCAAGTCCCTGTATAAAATTGAACCACAATCTAATCAGTAACTTACTAACTTGTCTAGACTTTCAAAAATCAATTACATATAATAAAATTACATAAGGCAGGAAGGGGCGAAAGGGGAAGGGCAGAAGCAAAATCAACCCTTAATTCCTAATCTAATCACTAATCTGAAATCACAACCAAAATTAACCCTAAGTCCCTAATACTAAGAATGAAAATTAATAAATTATTAAATAGACTTGAAAGTTTGAAATTACCTAAGGGGTAAGGCTGTAAGCGTGTGCGTGTAAGGCAGGAAGGGCGAACTCGAAGGCGTAAGCATAAGCTTTTAAGGTTTTTTTTCTTCTCGGTCTCTAACTCAGTAACTTGTGTAGTTGTGTAGACTTTTATTTTATTAAATTGATAGGTTTTGTATGTTTTTTATGGTGGAGAACAAGTTGTCATCAACATATCACTTTTGACTTTTTAAAGTGTGTTTAAAAATGGGCATTGGAGTTATTTTTAAACATTTAGTGGGATTGGGCCTTAGAGTTTTTTTGGAGTTTTTTAAAGAATGATATGGGTCTTGTCAAATTTATTTAGGGGTAGCGAAAATTTGTTTTGTGGGTAGCGAAACATGAAATATAGTACTAAAACGTAAAAAAAATTCCACTACCGGATAAAAGTTCAGGGGTAGCGGCCGCTACCCCTGAACTACAAGTGCCTCCGCCCATGTTGGTTTTAAGTTAACTTTATAAATGAAAAAAAGAAAAGTGATAGAAGAGAAAAGAAAAGTGATAGAACATAAGATTAGTGGAAATAAAGAGTTAAGAAGAAGATAAAGAACGACTAAGCCAAACAAATAATCGATTACCCAAAGAGAAGCTAACCTGATTGATCTTCGTAGCTGAGAGGCGGTGAGTTGAACTTGTGACAAAGGCGGTGGTAGCTACAGATATGTAGAAGAGATACACGTGTAACATATAAGAGATACTTGTGACACGTTTTTGGGCGTCCAAAGACGGAATGGGCCACAACCTGTGGCAAACTAAACCAACCGGGCTGGAAAAATAATACAAAAGTAAGCACCTACGTTTGATTTACTCACCAAACAATATAATACAATTAAAAAAAGGAATAAAAAAAGTCACCGACGTAGCGGTTTAATATAGACATATAATAGTAGGAGTGCTTATGTGGCAGATAGGTTCGGGTAATTTTGAATTTTAGCCATGGATATATGGGTGGGTAGCTCATTTCACAGTCCAAAATTGATGCTTACTAGGCCGGGCATTTGAAGCAAGGTAGTTTGGATCATGAGTAACAGTTTTGGGACGTTCTAATAAGTTGAGCCGAATTAAAAATTAAAATACCATGTCTTGGACATATTGGTTTTAAGTTAACTTTATAAATGAAAAAACAGAAAAGAGATAGAAGAGAAAAGAAAGTAAGATAATCAAATATTATTTTTCTTTCCCTTCCTCTTCTTCCGAAAAATGATATATAAAAACCTCAAATCTTTCTTCCACTTCATTCCTCTTCTTTTCCTTTCTTCTTTAAAAAGATCTTAAAAACACAAATTTTTTTCTCTTTCATTTTCTTTTCTTTTCTCTTATATATCAACCTTAAGAACACAATATTAGTAAAATAGTTTATCATATGTCTTCTTGATCACATTTTCAAGCATGAACATGATCATGTGTCTTGGGCATACACTTGAGTATCGAATAATGACTCTTTTCACTACAAGTGCCATTCATCCCAGCTAAACTGAGTAAGGTCATTTAACCCATCTATGTAATTCAACCATTTTCTTTTTATCATTCATTAAACCGAATCAAAAGATGAAGAACAAAGAAAATACAAAAAATAATCCATAACAAAAAGATGGAAACATAAAAATGATCTTTCTATGCAAATTACACTAAATTTTTTCTTAAAACAAATTTTTTCAAGGCAATACACGATTATCAAAATGCATAACTGAATTTATCTTTGTGAATCAAATATGGGCGGGTGTACGTGTGAGGGGGTGGATATGTCTGTGTAAACCCATGGGTTTTCCAAAACCTGTAGCCCAGTACCGAACATATCCTGACAAGTTCAAACCCATAGACTCGTTCCTTAAATCCATTTAACAGATGTGTTTCACACAATCAGAAAAAATGCAGCTCCTTTAAGGTTCACGTTCAGGGTCTTGTTCAGATTCAGATGCAGATTCATATTCAGATTCAGATGCAGGTGCAGGTGCAGGTGCAATGGATTTCTTTTTAACGAGTCTTTTGAAAGGTTCTAGGCTGATGGTCTCGATATCCAGTTTAGGGAAAAAATAAGCGATGATAAGGGCTAGAGCCAAACTGACCGCATTAGTAATAAACACACCACCAAAACTATCAAGCTTCAAAACCTCTGCATTTGTAGCATTTCGGGACGGAATAGAAATCCCCTCCTCAAACCACCTCTTCTCCAAATTTCCTAGAGTCCCGTCTAACCTCATTTTGCCAATTGAGATGCGATGTCAACCATATATGTAGAAAAGGAAATAACGAGCAAGTGATGATCGAAGAGGAAAGAGATACTTACAAAGCCAAAACCTGAAGTGATAGGTTGAGAGGAGACCAAGGCATATTCACCCGAGTACTTGCCAAGAAACATCTTGATGTATGGAATTTCATCAACAATGGCATCCTCATCACCATGTGCTGATAAAGCACGAGCATAATCCTCATATGAGTGGAATGGCCTCTTGTTATGATTTTCAAAGTGCAAGTTACTGATTGTCATTCCTCTCATAAAAGAGTAAGAAGAAATGAGTGGGAAGTGAAATTGTAAAATGAATTATGAAATTGTTACTTACAATACAGGAATGGAAAGTATTTATACTAAGCTAAGCTACTGTTACATTGAATCTAGACATAAATACATATCAGATACATCACATAGTGTTACATGTAACTAAGCTACTTTGCAGCAGTGTCTTCATCTTGTGTGGACTGAATCTGTGTAAGCTCTGTACTATATGACTCTGTTGTGTTACTTTGCTTGTAGCTTTGTCTTGTGTTGCTTGTGTAGTCTTGTTATCCCCCCCACAAGTTGGCATGGAGTAAGGATTACAAATGCCTAACTTGGAGAGACATTGATAGTGGAGAGTTATGCTTAATCCCTTAGTAAAGATGTCTGCCACTTGATGTCTGGTAGGAACATAGGAAGGAAGAATCTCTCCTGCTTTGATTTTGTTTCTGACAAAGTGACAGTCAATTTCTATGTGTTTGGTCCTGGCATGATGAATAGGATTAGAAGCTAAAGCAATAGTGGAGATGTTATCACATAGGACTGGTACAGGATGAGGGACTTAAACTTGTAGATCTTTTAGATGGCAAGTTAACCAGTTGATTTCACAGGAATTGTCTGCTAGAGCCCTGTATTCTGCTTCAGTAGAAGATCTAGAAACTACTCCTTGTTTCTTTGATTGCCAGGAAATGAGACTTGATCCTAGAAAGATACCATAGCCTGTGACAGATTTTCTAGAAAAGGAGCAACTGGCCCAGTCACTGTCACAATAGGTGGTTAAACTGAGAGTGTTTTGAGCTGGAAAGAAGAGTCCTTGACCAGGGCAAAGTTTAAGATATCTAAGAACTCTAGTAAGAGCTGTCATATGGGGTGTCCTTGGTTCTTTGAGAAATTGACTTAGGGACTGTGCAGCATAAGAAACATCTGGTCTGGTGATGGTGAGATAAATCAGCTAGCCTACCAAATTCTGTAAAGAGTAGGGTCTGGAAGGAGATCCCCATCAGCGTGGTTGAGTTTGATGATGGGCTCAATTGGTGTTGCGAGGTTTGATGTTAAGAAGACCAGCAAGAGTGAGTAGCTCAAGAGTGTATTTCCTCTGTGACATGGCTAAACCAGATGAATTTATGAGAAATTCTATCCCCAAATAATAATGAAGAGCCCCAAGGTCCTTAATACTGAATTGTTGATGTAGGAGTTGTTTGATGCGGTCAATGTAAGCCTTGTTCTGTCTTGTGATGAGTATGTCATCAACATAAATGAGAATGGAAGTCTGTGAACCTTGTTTGTTGATGGTGAGTAAAGATGTGTCTGCATAACTTTGAACAAATCTAAGGTTGAGTAGAAAGGTTGTGAGTTTCTCAAACCATTGTCTGTTTGCTTGTTTGAGACCATATAGGGATCTTTTGAGTTTGCAGACAGGGTTGGGGATTGAGGGTTGAGGATATCCTTATGGTAGGGACATGTAGACCTCCTCATGTAAATCTCCATGAAGAAATGCATTGTTCACATCCAGTTGTTCAATGTACTAATTCTGAGAGACTGCGATAGCAAGGAGAGTTCTGACAGTGACCATTTTAGCAACTGGTGCATAGGTTTCTGTGTAGTCAATGCCCTTCTTCTGATGGTAACCCTTTGCAACAAGCCTTGCCTTGTACCTTTCAACTGAGCTATTGGCATTGTATTTGACCTTAAAGACCTATTTGTTGCCAATGGGACACTTATTGGATAGGAGTGTGACAACTTCCCAAGTGTCATTATCTTCCAAGGCTTTTAGCTCTTTGTTCATAGCCTCAGTCCATTTTGGATCTTTGGAGGCCTGGATATAAGAATGTGGTTCTACTGTTCTATCTATGCTTAGAATTAAATGCAATGATTGTTTGTGTAAATTGGAATAATTAAGGAAATTTGAATAATGGTGCTTGGATAAAGAAGGTGGGAGTTTGCATTGGTAGTCAGATAGTTTGGTTGGTTGTTGTTTGTGTCTAGTGGAGGTTCTTGTAGGTGTAGGTGGGATAGGTGGTGGAATAGGTTCCTATGGTTGGTTGTTGTTTGTGATTGGTTGTGAAGATGTAGTGATGGGTGAAGTAGTGTGAGTTGGAGAATGGTTAGCAGAGGATGAATCAGTTTGTGTGTTTGGAGAAGTGGATGTGGTGGGAGAAGGTGGTGGTTGTGATTGGTATGGTTGGTTCAGAAGGTGGTGGTTCTGTTGGGGTAAGGTGTATTGGTTCTGAAGAGTTAATTGTTGGGGTAGATGGTGAAGGATTTGTAGAATGTTGGGATGATGGTGTGATAAGAGGAGTGGTGAATGGAGGGATTGGTATAGGGGTGGTGGTGACTGTGTTGTTGTCTGGTGTGGAAGAAGATGATTGATGAAGAGGAAAATGGATTCCTCAAAGGTGACATACCTGCTGGTGATGACTTTGGTGGTGGTAGGGTCATAGAGAAGGTATCCTTTTTGATGTTGTGGGTAGCCAAGTAGTACAGTGGGGATAGATCTTACTTGGAATTTATCAGAGGTGTGTTGGTGAACATATGATCTGCAGCCAATGGTTTTGAGGTGTTCAATGAGAGGTGGGTGGTGATAGAGCATCTCATAGGGACTTTTGTTATGTAGAATAGGTGAGGGGAGTCTGTTGATCAAGTATAAGGCTGTTTGGATGCAGTACCCCAGAGGTGTTTGGGAAAGTTTGCTTGTAGTTGAAGTGCCCTTGCTACCTCTAACAGATGTTTGTGCTTTTTTTCAACTCTTGAGTTTTGTTGTGGAGTGTAGGGACAAGAAGTTTGGTGAATAATGCCATTGGTGTTGAAAAATTCAGTGAGTGAAGAGTTCACAGATTTTGTGCCATTGTCACTTCTTATGATTTGAATGTTTTTATTGAACTGAGTTTTAACATAAGCATGAAAATGTTTTATTGTTGATATAACATGATGTTTGGTTGGGAGTAAGTAAGTCCAAGTGGCCCTTGAAAAATCATCAATAATGGTGAGAAACAATTTGCATTTATTGAATGTACAATGATGATATGGTGCCCATACATCCATGTGAACCAAACTGAAAGCAGAAGTAGTATGGGACAAACTAGGAAAGAAAGGTAAAGCATGGTGTTTTGATAAAGGGCATATGGTACATCTATGATCTACTGAACTAGAAACAGTAAAAGGTAGTTTTGATACATGTTTGAGTACTTGAATGGATGAGTGTCCTAGCCTGGCATGCCATAAGGAGAGGATGATGGTAGTAGAAAATACAGTTGACTGTGGAGTTGTAGTTGCAGTTGCTGGTGTAGAAGGTAGAATGTAGAGTCCTCCACTGAGTAGGCCTTGAGTTTGGGAGCCATCATGGCCCTGGAAAACACAGGTGTCATAAGTGAAGGTGATGGATCTTAAAGTGTGTTTGAGGATTTGGCTAATTGAGATGAGGTTGTAAGTGAAAGTTGGGACATAAAGTACATTATGAAGAGTGATATTAGATTGTAGGATGACTGAACCAACTTTAGTTACTTGTGTAGTGTGGCCATTTGGTAAAGAGATGATGATAGGTGTGATGCATGCAATGATGTTGTGCATTAAGGTAAGTGATATGCATATATGATCAATAACACCACTATCTATAATCCAAATCTCTTTTGAACCAGAAATGTAATGAGCTATAAGTCTGTGAGGTTTACCTGCCATGAAGTTATGAGAACCAGAGGTGGATGCCTCATTTTTGTGCTGCATCATGAGCATAACTTGGTTTAGTTGGTTCTGCAACATATCCATCTTTGCAGTCACAGAGTAATCTGGTGGCAGGTCACCATGTTAGGAGCTTCCACTGGGTTGGTGTCAACTGGTGTTCCTTCAGTAGTAACAGTCATGTTGATGGTCCTTGGTTTAGGCTGATTGGACCTTTTCTGTGGTGGTACAAACTTGTTGTGAAGGGGATGACCAATTGGGTAACCCACAACTTTGTAACATTATTCCTTGGTATGACCCTCTTTGCCACAATTACCACATATGACACCAGTTTTGAATGTAGCCCTTTTGTTGGTATTGGTTGAAGGTTGAGGGATTTGGTTCCTTGTGTTCTTGGTAGCATCATAAGTGTTATAACTTCTGTAGGTGTTCAGGGCAAATGGAGTGGGAGTGATGGTATGTTTTGGAGTCTCTCTTTGTTTCTCCTCTTGCCTTATCATGCTGTAAGCTTTAGCCACAATAGGGAGTGGTTGTAACAGTAAGATTTTTACCCTAATGTTGGTGTAATTTTCATCTAAACCCATCAAGAATTGAATCAACCTCTTTCTCTGATCTCTTTCCCCATTTGTTTTGCCATTTTCACATACACACTTGCAAGTACAGTTGTAAGGTGCCTCTAGAGCATCCAATTCATCCCATAAACCTTTGAGTTTGTGATAGTACACTTCAACTGAACTATTCATTTGTTTCAAGTGGACTATCTCAGTGGTGAGTTGGTAAATTATGTGTCCATCTATATGTGAGTAGTGATCATGCAATTGATTCCATAGTGAATGTGCAGAGTGTACAAAGTTGAGATTATTACCAATTTGATCTGAAACTGTGTTAAGCACCCAAGAAATGATCATATCATTAGCTCTTTCCCAGTTAGGCCTTATTGGAGATGATACTTCAGGTTCCTCAAATTCACCATTAACTAGTTTGAGCTTGTTCCTAGCATTCAATGCAATGGTCATTGATCTTTGCCAAGAACTGAAGTTTTCTGAGCCTGTTAGCTTTCTTGAGATGAGAATCATGCCAGGATGATCTTGAGGATGGAAATATAGTGCATGGTTTGGTGAGTTAAGATCATCCATGGTGTTATTGATGTTTGTGTTTGAAGTGCCTGAATCACTGTTTTGAGGCATATTTGATGATGAATCACTGTTTTGATGTGAGATGGATGTGAATTGATGTTGTGATCAGAAAACTGGTTGTTTTGATCAGATTTGATGTGTAAAATGAGAAATAATGGTGGTTAGTTATGGTGGTAAAAGTAGTTATGGTGGTGAAAGTAGTTATGGTGGTTAGTTATGAGTTTGGCGGAATAATGGTGGTAGTGATGGTAGAGCAGGATACATTGCTCTGATACCATGAGAAGAAATGAGTGGGAAGTGAAATTGTAAAATGAATTATGAAATTGTTACTTACAATCCAGGAATGGAAAGTATTTATACTAAGCTAAGCTACGGTTACATTGAATCTAGACATAAATGTTGAGTTTATAATACATGATATACAATAAAACATGTAGACATCAAGAGTACACAGCGGAAGACTAAAGATCATAACAAATAAATTAATTAACTGAAAGTATGCGTAACGTACCTCTTCCGAATGTCAGATCTCTTGAACAAAACAAAGAAGTGGTTTGAAGAGTTGTCCCTTACCGTTTTACAACTCAAACCAATTAGGTGTAAGAATAGTGTCTTACTACCACGTTCTTGTACACACGAATTAACCAACGAATCAAGCGATTGCTAGATCTAACACAAGTCCTCGTTTAATGGAAAAACCAAAACCAAACTCCCTAACAATGGGGTGTTCGGCCGAGAATTGCAAGAGAGAGGAGAGGAGAGATCTAGGGTTAATTCAATGCACAAAGTTATGAAAAAACCCTAGAACCTAGCCTTGTTTATATAGTGCATGGAAACCTTTGGGAACAAGTTAGGGCTTGGGCTTAGGAAGCCCCCCTATGGTCGGCCACTTCAAGAGCCCCAAAGGGATACCCGAATCTTTTCCAAATTAAGCTTTTACACTACAAGTCCTTATCTTTACAGTTAACGGTCGTTAGTTATTTTTCGTTAAATACTTAACGGTCATTAAATGGACTTTATGTGCAATAATTTATCGTAAACATTAACATTAATTATTTAACTTGAATTCTTATTCGCTAATGTGTGTAATCCCGTGGTCACGAGTTCGAATCCGGACATTTACGTGTTTGTAAATATATACATTTCCAACAGCTCCCACTTGGATATGTTTACAAAATGTGAAATGACATTGGTTAGCGTCTAGCAACACGCCAATGCCCCCGGTACAACTCGTGTATGGTTTTCTAGAGAAAAACCAAGTTTTGATGATTCATCATCATATTCATCCTTTTGCTTCTAATACCATGTTAATAAGAATATGGATCTCACTCATTTCTTAATTAACTATTTGTTTCTCGCTTTATGTGATTGATTAAGATTACCAATTCTTCCGAACATATTCCGAAGACCTTGGGCATGGCCATGCAAACATCTTAACAACCCTACGAGGGGCCCAGTAGTATTATACTTCAAAATAAATTTGAAGGAAACAAATCCTATTTTGACTACAAGCAGGATTCACAGATTTCGCAACACTTCTGAAAACAACTCTTATAACTACCAGTTACGTATAGCGTTAGATTGCTTCACAGAAATGCACTACATCCATGACATATCTCTGGTATCTCAAGTCAGAGGATAAATATTCATGATATATACTTAATGACAAAGATCCATAAAGTATCATCATTTGGGTGGGATAAGTCCTATACTCAATCCATTGAATATCATCTGAAATTAGTCATGCTACGCATCAATATACTTTCAAGTATATTCTAACTAATACTCAGATTTGTCTTAATTCAATATCATTCCGATGTTATTGATCGACAACGGACTATTTAGAATAACTTAAGTTATTCAAGGATTTAAACATGCAAATACAAGACACAATATTATAAATGAAATTAAACGTATACCATACTTTAATTCATTATAAATAATAATTGTTTAACATCCTTTATCCAAATACTAAATAGATCAATGCATGATAATACTAGTTAATGAATTTTGCCACAAGTCATGAAAATCATACTTGTTGACAAGGCATAATTTCAATTAACTTTGATCTATAGGAATGTTGAGAATACTTATTTCAAGAATTCAATAAGTGAATTTCTTGTATATGTTTACACATATCTTGATATTGTCATATCATTCCATAAGGTGCGTGATAACCTGAACCACCCTTTTATGACAATTATCTTTCAAAACTTTAAAGTTTTAAAGTATTCTTTATTCTTTAATGTATAATGCAAATATGCTCTTAGTTGAGCATAACTAGTCAACATGGTCATCATCAAGGATACCATGACTAGAATTGAGTGTCATCTCAATTATACCAGCATCATTGTGTACAACAATATGCTCTTTAAACATCCGTAAACTTTGAATATTTATTTGTTTGGTGTCATCCAAACCTCAAGTTTGTTGACTATGACAATTACACAACAATTGTTGTATAGAATCTGGGAGCAACTCCAGGCTGAGGAATGCAATTCTAAATCCAAACATAAATATTACAATGTTGTTAAATCATCTTGTAATCAAGCATGATACAACAACCTTATACACAACATGATGTTCATGATGAATCTTCAAGTTACACTTTAAGATCTCATTTATATACTATCTTGTCAAAGATATGCACTCATCATGTTCTATTAGACTCATTTATTTACCGCAAATGTTTATAATAATAAACATATATTCAAAGGTTGTATGTCTTATTTCCAAATCTTACAAACGAAGTTTCATTCCCAACTAAAACTTAATTTAAGTGGAATGTAGTTGCCCATACAACATATAAGATTTAAGAAAATAAAAATATAATACTCCCACTAGCTTTCAGGAATATTTATGAGCAATCTTATTTTAACTATTAAATCAAACATGGATTTAATTTTAAACATAAGAATCATCTCCTAGATGCATGCATATATCCATTCATGGATTCTTGCAGTCTGTACATATTTAAAGATTATTTGAATTCATAAAACTACTTTGTATTACTTATCGTCATCGCAAAAGTAATTCCACAATAAAGAGTTTTTTTTATATTCGTTGTCAAAATTTCATATCAATGAAACTAAGTATTATAATCTTTATACTTCTATTTAATGTATCTAGGAAAGAATATTCAATCATAGTTAATTGCTTAAGTATGATTAATATTATTATCACTAGACATGCATTAAATACGTGTACAATATTGTCCATATGATTTCTACACAAAGATTTAAACCACTAGGGTTTTCATCATTTGAAGAAAATTATTTTCATTTAGATAAACCAAGTATCTAAATTGATTATCTTTATGGACAGCATCTCAACATTCATAATATGATTGATTTACCACAATTCAACATTTGGTAAACTCATCATTATGATTAACAGGCTTACCATGATCCTGTAGCTCATATTCCCTAGCATATTAAATATCTGAGATATCCTTACGGATCTATGAATGACAATTCCATCATCTTGAGGTTTATCATTTACATGTTTAGCCTCATCATGATATTTGCTAGTGCATTTTAGAAGATTGTGTATTTTGTAATTCAATCTTTCAAGATGTAAACAAAACTCCCACTTGCCTTTAAAAATTTAAAGATCACATTTAAAAAGTTTAGCCAGTAGAACAACAATACATTGTTCTCTTTTGGGATATTACAAAAACATTGACAGTTCCTGACATTAGTTTGTTACAACTCACTCTATAAGTAGTTTAACAAATTCAGATCTTCATTTATAAGACTTAATGTGATTCATCACATTCAATAAACAAATGGTGTCTTATCAATCTTCTAGGTTGGAGTCTTATTGAGTATATTCAATCTATACTCAATCAACTAACCTTGATAACTTTTGGAAGAAACTATAGTTATCTTGAATCAAATAATGCCAACAGATTTTGATTCTTCTAACAGAACATACCATAAAACTATGGTATTTCCTTAGAATTAATATTGTAAGAAAATCTAACAATATTTTAGATAACCATCTACTCTTTGGCTTACCTATTTACCAACAAAGTAAAACTTAATGGTACAATAGAATTACCAAGTCAATTGCATGTATTATAACACAAATATTTTTGACCAAGTCAAAAGACATATTAGTTATAATCCCACTATACGTTATAAGTCATTGATCAACTCATTGACTTCATGCATATGTCTTAAAACATAGCAAGTTAACGTCTTACTTTATATTGTAAATCTTGTATTAAAAGACTTCATGTTTGTGACTTTACAAAATCATAAACATTTATAATTAAAGTAATTATGAACACCACCTCGGGTTTCAATTAATATTTCAAGTTAATATTTACTACATATATTTAAGTCATTCAACGAATACTTACATTCAAAGTAGTATTAGATTACTTTATTTAATTATGTCATTCCATGAAATGTTCCATGTAAAAAACTGCAGATTCATCCATGCTCGTTTTCACGACACGTGGATATTTTACCTTGGGCTACAATCTAGTTCACGTTCTCACGTAACATAAATTGTAACTACAAGTGTTTCTAAAATATTAAATGACATAAATATTTAAAGTAGTCTTTGTTATCATTTTGACACATGTTCTTAATGGGGCAATCATACACATTTAAATGTATACTTCCTATTAGAACGTTATTCTCTTAATTTTCAGTCAAGAGAATTCATTTAAATCATATTAATATGTGTTGTACCTTGCACACAATAAAGATTTCTCCCACTTGTGCATGGAACAACATCATGTAGCATATAAACAACACGATACACGTTCGTTTATTTGATTAATATGATTTGTGTCATAGATATAACTAGTAGATATAGGACTATATTGATTTGTAAGGAAATGCACATGACAATCCTTAAAAAAACATAAGTACCTACAATTGGAAAGTAATTATCTACATGATATTCAAGAGATAATTTGGATTACTACGCAGCAAATAAGGCTTGTAGCTCCCACTGAATTAGAAATCATTTCAACAACTTCTTATTCAGTAATGCAACACAAATGCTCCCACTGAATTTGACAACATTGTAAGTGTTTCATAACCAATGAAAACAACTTGCTTGCTTTTTACTTTCCTACGCCTTTAAAGAACCATATGTAATCATTACTAAGGTACTCAAAGGTGTATTCTACTCTATAAATGATGGGTTATCCATCAATGTTATTAACTCGAAAAATTGGGTATGCAATTTCTTCCTTAACAGGCCTACCATGCCCATAATGGTACGTAGCACCTTTAAAGGTTAAAGCAAAACAACTAGATAAAATGCTAGTTTGCCTTTTACCATTTTTCGCGGTAAATAGTCTATCTTCTAGTTTAGTAACTCATATATATGTTTTCCAGTTAACCAAACGTCCTGTTTGTTACAAAAGGATTCATTCACCAAATGAGGGTAATGAAATCTTTATGGAAAATAAGATGTGCAATTCATTGCTATGAGTTACATTAGAATTTAGACAATTCAAAAGTTCCTATTATACCTTTCTCATTCATGAAAAGGAATAGGATTGAGTCTCATTCTTCTCCCATGGAAAAGAGACTTTGTTTTTCTTTACGGTAAATTATTCTCAATCAAACATTTGGTTGAAAGCAGAATGGATCAATTTACTGATCAAATACTAAACCTTGTTTACGGTTAAATGTTGCATTTATACATTCAAAAGAATTACAAAATTCAATTTTAGTATTTTCGATAATTAACCTTTTCAAGAAAATTAAATACCCATGGTTCAAAAACATATAACCATTTAATTTTTACTTGAAAACTAGGATCCAAATTGACATAGTTTCATCACATCAGTTGATCTGCTAGTAATGAAATTATTCAAAATGGTATGAGTCGAACCTCAATTGCCAATTTTCAAATTGCAATTCCTAGATTTATGGGATTTACATTTAGCCAATATCAATTGCCATGTAAACATGTTTTATCCCCATCTTATGCCTTGAGTTGCCAGTTCTCACTACAAAACTCAATTAAGTTGTCCAACTTAAGAAACTGCAAAATCATCCATGCCCGTTCTCACGTCACATGGACATTTTACCCTTTGATTACGATCTAAGTCACGATCTCACGCAAATAAAAAGTAATCTTAGGTGTTTCCGTTTCGTTGGATGACATATAACTTAAATTAAAGGGTAATAATTTTGATGTCAAATCAAATATGTACAAAGATGTCATGCATTCATCTTCGTAACATAGGTTTTATTAAAACATTTATATCTTGTTTTAATGTATAAGCTTTTCATCATCAAACTTTAATTGAGGTATTGGATTCACCAATCAATGAATTTAGTGTTAATTATTATCCATTATACCGTACTTTTGCATAAGTGTAAACACTTAGTGTTTCAGGTAATTACCACCGAAATGGCGCATGGAATTAAAACTAATTCGCCCTTAAGATGAGCTTTGCACATTTTATGGCTTACTAAGTAGCTCCATTCGAACTTACAGGGGGCAGAGGACCAGGTAAGCGCAAAAGCATAACCTTAGACATCCTTTCAGTGTGACTGTGCACACTTCTTTATTAACCCCTTTATAGTTCATTCTCATGGGTGAGCCGTTCAGACCATTTGTACCAAAGTCACCAATCAATTAAACGATTATGATTACTATGCTTAAAACTACATGTTTCACCATTGTTTAGGTCAGTTTATTTTTCTTGTAAAAATACCCTTGTTACACATAACAAACAAGCAAGTATTTAAAAAATAAACATATAAACAATGAATGCATAAACAAAAAAAAACATGCATATCCAATAGCCACATGCAAACCTTTTGATAAATCCTATTAATAATCAATTCTAGATCTGTCAATATGTATATATTTAATTAAGACTTTCACCCATTTTCAGCTATGTACAAGGTGAGCCACATGCATCGATTCATCGATTGCGTAAGTCAAAATTAAACATATACCACATAGCACATAATTGATTAAATAATAATTATTGAGGTCTTCCCCAATTTTAGATCTATCATAATTTAATGTATATCACTTAAACAAGAAAGACATACAATAAAACCAGATCCATGATAAAACATGCATGTAATTATCATGGACATAAAATTACACTTAACAATTAATGCAATTAAACAGAGTTACGCAATACACATAAAGTTGCATGCATCCTAGGGTTTCTAATCCAATTAAAACTTTAGTTTACAAAACCCTAATTAGGGCACCCAAAAAAAACGCCCCCCTTAAAAAATTAGGGTTTAGGTTTTGCAAACCCTAGATCTACGCATACAAATAATAACACAACATGTTTATTTTAATTATGTGTTTCAGTAATTAATTACTTGTTATACAAGGCTCGTGATGCCACTGTTGAGTTTATAATACATGATATACAATAAAACATGTAGACATCAAGAGTACACAGCAGAAGACTAAAGATCATAACAAATAAATTAATTAACTGAAAGTATGCGTAACGTACCTCTTGCGAATGTCAGATCTCTTGAACAAAACAAAGAAGTGGTTTGAAGAGTTGTCCCTTACCGTTTTACAACTCAAACCAATTAGGTGTAAGAATAGTGTCTTACTACCACGTTCTTGTACACACTAATTAACCAACGAATCAAGCGATTGTTAAATCTAACACAAGTCCTCGTTTAATGGAAAAACCAAAACCAAACTCCCTAAAAATGGGGTGTTCGGCCGAGAATTGCAAGAGAGAGGAGAGGAGAGATCTAGGGTTAATTCAATGCACAAAGTTATGAAAAAACCCTAGAACCTAGCCTTGTTTATATAGTGCATGGAAACCTTTGGGAACAAGTTAGGGCTTGGGCTTGGGAAGCCCCCTATGGCCGGCCACTTCAAGAGCCCCAAAGGGATACCCGAATCTTTTCCAAATTAAGCTTTTACACTACAAGTCCTTCTCTTTACAGTTAACGGTCGTTAGTTATTTTTCGTTAAATACTTAACGGTCGTTAAATAGACTTTATGTGCAATAATTAATCGTAAACATTAACATTAATTATTTAACTTGAATTCTCATTCGCTAATGTGTGCAATCCCGTGGTCACGA
This sequence comes from Chrysanthemum makinoi, assembly GCA_910596185.1. Lineage (NCBI taxonomy): Eukaryota > Viridiplantae > Streptophyta > Magnoliopsida > Asterales > Asteraceae > Chrysanthemum > Chrysanthemum makinoi. Next base: position 31,014,525 of record OU343221.1, on the reverse strand, counting down.
GTTCGAATCCGGACATTTACGTGTTTGTAAATATATACATTTCCAACAATAAATACATATCAGATACATCACATAGTGTTACATGTAACTAAGCTACTTTGCAGCAGTGTCTTCATCTTGTGTAGACTGAATCTGTGTAAGCTCTGTACTGTATGACTATGGGTATATTTGGCGCAATGGGCTGGGGCTTGGGCTGAGGCTGGGGCTAGGGCTAGGGCTTTTATTATAAGCCGAAGTTGAAATTTGTATTTTTGTAGACTTGTTTGGCAAATGGGCTAGGGTTGGGGCTTATTATTGCAAAATTACTAAAAATGATATAATTAAATGAGTTTTATGGTATATGTTAGATATTTTTATGGGTAAATATGTAATTTATGGTTCATAAGCCCCGGGCTAAAGTTTTTAGCCCCTTTCATGGGGCTAAAGTTTTAAGCCCCTTTTAGGGGCTTATGATTTCATAAGCCCGCATGACAACCGAGACTTATTTTATAAGCCGGCTTATTTTAGAAGCCCAAGCCCCATAAGCCCCTCCATAAGCCCTCCCCAAACACACCCTATGTTGTGTTACTTTGCTTGTAGCTTTGTCTTGTGTTTCTTGTGTAGTCTGGTTAAAGAGCCTCCGTGAAACCCCACATATTGCCAATTCAAATTGCTCTACTGTCAACAGTGAAGTCAACGTCTCTGTGTAGCTATTGACCAAAATAAGCACCACGAGTAACCTAATAAACAATACGAACTTTGAAAGCTTTCTCTTCAACGTCTCTTCTACAATAAAAATGCAATACACTTAGTGATCTATGCTAACTTTCGTTTCAGATATTAATAAAGAATGCATTCATAGAGAGAAAGAGAGCAGACTTTGAGCAAAAAATATTGTCATTAACATCAGCCAGAAGATTGTTCCGAATCTAATTTTCTGAGACGGCGAGCATTCGTTATCTTTACGTTCAAGAATACAAATTACTATGCAAGTTGCCATAAGAGAAGTAATAGCAGTTAGCCAGACACTCCAGTCAACTGGCTTTAAGAAGAACCACATGTCGTGTTTCTTGATTTTTCCCAGTGTTCCTACACCCAGGTCACTGTAAGTTGCTGTAAAGTCAACATACTCGGATCTGTTGGGCAAGATTGTTGAATCGCCCACGACTGCGTCAATTTCCTGTCCACGAAGAAAGCCAGAGAATACTCAATTAGATTTATATATATTTATCTAAGTAAATTATACACTTCATGTTTTCGTTAAGGAAGTGAATATACCTGATCATAGACCTTCTGTACAAGATCGTCATAAGAGGCATTTTCATATGAAATTAGTACATAGGGCACATCATACGGTAACCGACTAAGGCATTCATTAAATACATCTATAGAGAACCCAGTGGCAGTGGTAACATTTTTCTCAACGTCATGATTTACATCCATGAAGTACTTGAAGCTTTCTATCTTTAACACACCAATTTTCAGCTCTTTAGTGGGAGTTGTTTCTAACACCCTACCTTTTGGAGCAGTCGTAGGCCTTCCATGCCAGGTTACAGCTTCGGTACCTAGACCAGAGTATAGATGTATAGGGAGGTGTGCTCTCCTGATTCCTTCTGATGGCGTCCAGTATCCTACTTTCATCTCACCGTAGTTGAGGGCGGTCATAATCTCATATCCATTGGAGAGCACTTTCCTCTCACTAAGTTGAAACTTACCACTTATGCCATTTAATCTGATTTTCCAAACCTCATTTAGAAGTGAAGGGCCGTAATGTGGGACTTTAGCCTTCTCAAATGACTCAGCAAGTGTCCATCTTCCTGTCAAGTTATACAGCCTACTTGATGCTGGAACATATGGCCTAAGACCTATTGCACCTTGTAATGACTCGATAACATCAAAGTTTGTTGATCGAAAGAGATCAACTGTTTTCTCAGTTAACATCCATGCATGTTCTTTCCCTACCATTCCTAATTTTCTTGCATTTAAGAAAAGGGTGGATGCTAGTGAAGGTGACATATGTACGATAATTATAGTTTTGTGAAAAGTCATGAGCTTACGCAACTCATTGGTAATATCATCAAGCGTGGCTGAGGCAGAAATGGCGCTTCTGTAGCTGATGTGGATGTTTTTATCATGGAATGACTCAACCAAAAATGGTAAGATGTCCCTCCCATCATCAGTGTCCTCATAAACGAAGGTCACCTTCCTCCAATAATATGATTCCACAAGAGCAACTATACTCTTGGCCATAGTGGATTCATCTTCCTTGATTTGGAACAAGTAAGGGTACTCTATTGAGGATGGAGCAGCAAAAGAAAAAATAGGAACTTTAGCTTTGTTAGCAAACAAAGCCAATAACTTGGATTGAAGTTGCGTTTCTGGACCTATGATGGCTTGGACCTTCATGTTCTTCAGAAGATGGTCTACTGCTCAAGCAATATAATTAAAAAGTATATTCAGAAATTTAATGTAACTGAATGTAAACTATATCAAAATGAGATCGAGTTGAAGAAAATAAAGAAGCTACCAGCTGACAAAGCTTCTACCGGATCTCCCTTGGAGTCCCTTGTGTGAAGAACTAACCTCGTTCTATAATTAGGATTAAGAGCATAGAAATCAGATATCGCCATGGTAATGGACCAGTGAATGGACTTCCCTGTCAATGACTCCATATCAAGAATGATCCCCACGCTTACTAAAGTTTCGTTATTTCTGCCAACATTCTTGTTCTCTGATGGATAGGAGTGTCCACATATTTCACGGTTGAAAATGGAGAAGAGTATTAGAAGGGAAAGGCTGATCATGTTGTGCATTTTGAGAACCATCCTCAGATGCACTTATATCATAAGCTAAGAATAACAAGCAGGCATGAACCCAAGATAATGCTAATTTGCAACAACTGATTTTCGCAGTAATATACCATACATATACTAATGAGTTGACAATCCGTAAATGCAACGAAAATTTCATTTGTAATAGAAGGTATCTTTTAAAAGAAACGCCATTTTTATAAGTCCACTTGGTAATATCTTTGGGCACCTGGCGAGGAAAAAGTCTAGCTACCAAAAGAATAAATGATCACACAAGCACTTGAAAATTACGCGAATATCATTATAAAATCATCCGCTATAGTGGTTTGTGAAAAGCTTTATAAAAAAATGAAGGTGTCTAAAAATATATAAATCTTAGTTGATCTATATTTCAAACCTATATTGCATGAATAATTTGAGGTCCAAAGTAGTACGTGTTGATTATTTCTTATGATATGAAAAAGTTTATAAATCATGGTTTAGAATCAAATGAAAAAAAAAATTAAAATAAGAATGGTGAAAAAAATCATGACAACACATTTCAGTTGCATTTAAAAAAGCATATGCATTTCCAGAACTATTTTTCTTATTTGGAAAGTATGCTATTTTATTTTTTTTTATATATATTTTTTTTTACCGTATCTCTTTTCTTATGATGAGGTTTAATTGATTCTAAGTTCGTTATAAGGGATGATGAGAACTTAAGTAAAATAAGTTATCTATTAGAGCAGTTACAACAATAACACCATAACACCAATAACACCGTCCACGTCAGCGTCACATCAGCTTTAACATTTAACATTAACATCTCCAAAAAACACCCACAACAATAATATCCCAATAACATCAATATCATTACCAACAATTTACAAAAACAACCCCTCATTTAGGGGCATAAATGAAAAAAAAAAGAAAAAAAAAAAATAATAACGCCCGTTAAGAGGTTAACGGGGAAGGACTAACGCCGAAATAACGCCGGAGGTCCAAGGGTAATAACGGCATAACGCCGTTAATTTCGTCAAAAACGCCGTTATGGCGTTACTATTGTAACTGCTCTTATGACCATGAGGAGTTGGCATGGAATCTTTTGACTTTGAGTTGGTCTAACCTTTCGAAAGAAGGTATCTCACCTTATTTCAAATAATTAATTACATCATATTACGTCATGAAGCTTTAATAAAATGTTTAATTTAATCCATTGTAAATTACCAACTAGCCTGTGCTTCAAGGTCAACGACTCAACGTCCACACCTATTCTACTAACAGTGATATCTCTTTCGTTTACAAATTACAAAATGAAAAACCTTGAATTTCTTTTAATGTAAACTCGAAATCGCTTAATTAACTAACAAGTTAACAAAACGACTCGCTTAACTTTTAACATACTGAAACTCTCCATTTGATTTTCGAAAGAAACTTTCAGCCCCAAGTAGTTAATTAACTAACAAATCACATTTCGTCAGTCAGACTTCTAACATAAAAGCTTGCTTTATACCATGTAATTCCACCTTTCAACAAAATAGCACCGAATTAATTATATTTTGGTAAAGAACATGATCAAATGCCATCAGTAATCAACCAACACAAACGTTAAGTAAGACCAGGCGTAATGGTGAGCACACATGACCTCGATCATCACTGCTACATCAGCGCCAACTCACACATGACCTCGATCATCACTGCTACACTGCTACAGCAGTGATGACCTCGATCATCATTGCCACATCAGCGCCAACTCATTACAACCTTATTTATAAACAACTTAGTGTAATAAGGCGAGTTTAAACACAAATATACCCTACAAAAATCATTTAATAAAAACACCCAAACACAAACATATGTTGGAATTATATAACATGACATTCAATAATAAAACACAAAATATCAAAGCAAGTGCGGAAGCGTATAGGAACATATAATGAATAATTAATTAACTAAAGAATAAAGTATGCGTACCTTTATTGATTCTAGCCGAACAAGAATCAAATCCACAAACTAGCAATTAGGATGAACCCTAATTAGGGTTTATAAAATTATAAGAATTACCCTTACGTTTTATAATTCAATCCAAGAATAATAACAAAAGTATGTTATTACTATGTTCTTGTACACGCATTAGCCGAATTAAAGTAATGCTAGTTTTTATCAAACAAATAACTTGATGTGGAAAAGGTTTGAGGATCGACACCCTAAAGGGTTATATGATCGGTTTGTATTAAGAAAACACACAAACAAAGTTTTAGGTTTAGCTTAATGAATACAAAAGATGCAAAATCAAGACCCTAAGCCTTGTATATATACCCAACTAACTTGGAAGTTTGGCTTTGTTTCCTTTTCTCCTTGGCCGATCATTGGTGGGCATCCTCAAGGGATTCCGGAAACTTCCCAAACTTTGCAATCTAGTCCTTTTCCAAATACATTTAACGCCCGTTAGTCCATTACATTAATTACTTAACGTCCGTTAGTTATTTCATTTAATAAATAAATAAATATAACGTTTATATTTAATTATTAACTTTAAATTCTCATACGTAAAGTGTGCAATCCCATAGTCTCAAGGTTGTATGTTTTAATTCTTAAATCTTATAAGTGAAGTTTCATTCCAATCTAAGACTTAACATTTAGCTTACAAGAAATGTTACTTCCTATATGTTATACAACATATAAGATTTAAAATCTTAACATAATACTCCCACTAGCTTTTAGGAATACTTAAAATTTATCTTATTTCAATTATAAATCAAAATCAGGATTTAATAATTTAACATAAGAATAATTTCATAGATGCATGCATTTATCCATTCATGAATTATTGCACTTCGTACACTTCCAAAGATTATATGAATTCAAAAAAACATTTCAATTACTTACCGTCCTCGCTCAAGTAATTTCTCAAGAAAGAGTTTTGATATTCCATTGTCATATTTCATATTAATGAAAACAAGTATGACAATTATCATCGTTATATATTTAATGTGTCTAGAAAAGAATATTCAATCATAATTAATTGCTTAAGTATGATCAATAATCTTGTCATAAGACATGCATTAAATATGTGTACAATTTTGTCCATATGATTTCTACATAGAAATTCAAACCACTAGGGTTTTTCATCTCTTTGAAGAAACTCATTTCCATTCTCTAGTCTAACTATTAAGATAAACCAAATTTCCAAAATTGATTATCTTTATGGACAACATCTTTAACATTCATAGTATGAGTAATTTTCCATATTCAATATTTGGTAATCAAGCATAATGATTATCAGGTTTACTATAATCCTGTAACTCATATTTCTCAGCATATAAGTCAAATATCTGAGATATCATTGCAGATCTATGAATGAAAATTCCATCATCATGAGGTCTATCATTTACATGTCTAACCTCATCATGATATTTACTAGTGTGTTTTAGAAGATCATGTATTTTGTAATTTTATCTTTCAAGATAAAAAAAAACTCCCACTTGCCTTTTGTAATATATAGACTATCTATATATATACTTAGCAATTAGAGCAAAACTACATTGTTCTCTTTTTGGGACATTACAAATACACATTGATAATTCCTGACTTAAGTTTGTTAATAACCTATTCATAAGTAGTTTAACAAATTCAGAATCTTCAATTTTAAAACTTAATGTGATTCATCACATTCCATAATGAAATGGTGTTTTAACAATCTTCTAGGTTGGAGTCATATTGAGTATATTCAATTCACACTCAATTTCTAACCTTGTTACTTTTTAAAAAAGAAGTTATGGTTATCTTGAATCAAACAAATCAAATATACTTTGATTCTCCTAACTGAACATACCATCAACTTGTGGTATTCATTAGAATTAATATTGTAAGACAATCTAACAATATATATAAGATAAACATATTCCTTTTGGCTTACCTATTTACCAACTAAGTCAACTTAATGGTATAATAGACTTTTCAAGCCAATTGCATGTTTTATAACACAAGTACTTTTAACCAAGTCACTTCATATCCATGTCTCATCAAGAAAACATAAACAATTATAATCCCATTATACGTTGTAAATCATTGATCAACTCAATGACTTGTTGTATATGTCTTAATTAAAAAACATAACAAGTTAACGTCTTACTTTATTATAAGTCTTAAAAGACTTTATGTTTATGTCTTTACAATGAATCATAAACATATTTAACTAAAGTAATTATTAACACAACTTTTAGTTTCAATAGTAATTTCAAGTTAATTTATTTACTTCACAATAATGTAGGACTACATTATTTTTCATTTATGTCATTCTAAAATACATAAATAAAAAAATTGAAGTAGTATTAGATTACTTCATTTATTTATGTCATTCTAATAATACATAAATATTTAATTTGAAGTAGTCTTATATATCATTTTGACACATGTTCTAAATACTTGTCTAATTTAGAAACCGCAAATATGTCCATGCAAGGTCTGACTTCACATAGAGATTTACTTTGTTGTTGCAATCTCGCCAAGTTCTCACATGACGTAAATTGCAACACCAAGTGTTTCTTAAATTAGATATGTACAAGTTATATTATAATGTTGGTCTCTTACTTTGCAGTCAAGAGAATCCTTTAAATCATATACCTATATGTTGTACCTTGCACACAATATAGATTTCTCCCACTTGTGCATGGAACAACATCATGTAGCAGATAAACAACACGATATATGTTTGTTTATGTGACTAATATGATTGTGTTATTGATATTAGCATAACTAGTAGATGTAGAACCACTTCATTGTCTAATAAGGAAACGTACATGACTATCCTTGAAAACATAAGTGTCTACAAGTGGAAAGTAATTATCTTAAGACATTCTAGAGATAATCTGGGTTACTACCAAGATGACAAAGCTTGTAACTCCCACTGAATTAGAGATTATTACATTAATTCCTTATTCAATAATAAGAACAAAATACTCCCACTGGATTTGACAACATTGTAAGTATTGCATTAACCAATGAAAGAAAATAGTGTTCTATTTACTTCCCTACACCTTTGAAAAAGTCCATACATAACAATTACTTATGTACTTAAAGAGTGTATTCTACTATGTAGATGATGAACTATCCATCAATGCTATTAACTTGAAAAATTGGGCATTCAATTTCTTTCTTAATAGTTCTACTATTCCAACAATTGTAAGTAGTACTTTTAAATGGTCAAAACAAAACAACTAGATAAAACATGCTAGTTTGTCTTTTACCAAATATACAGTAATTAGTCTAGCTTCTAATTTAATAACTCATAAAATATGCAATTTTCTTAACTATTAAAATTTGCTTACGAGTTACGTATTTAGAATTTAGACAATTCTAATTGTCCTATCATACCTTTCTTCATTCATGAAAAGGAATAGGATTGAATCTCACTCTTTCTTATGAAAAGAGGACTAGGTTTATTCTTTTAGCAAAGTTGACTCTACCAAAAACCCTTACAGGTGTAGATCAATTTTCCAATACATGAATAACCTATATTTACGGTTTAATGTTGCATTAATACATTTAAAGAATTTTCAAAATTCAATTTTAGTATTTTCGATAATTAAACTTTTCAAGAAAATAAAATACCCAAGGTAATATTCATATAACCATAGAATTTTCTCGAAAACTAGGATCCAAATTATCGTAGTTCCATTACATCAGTTGATCTGCTAGTAACGAAAGCACATAATAGGGTAATCTGTCGAACAATAATTGGCAAACAATTTCCAATTCCTAGATCATTTTGGGATTTATATTTTCCAACGCTATTGCAAATATAAACATGTTTCATCCCATCTTATGCCATTGAGTCCAAGTCTCACTTCCTACTCAACTTAAGTGTCTAACTTAAAGAACTGCAAATATGTCCATGTAAGGTCTCACTTTACATAGAGATTTACCTCTCCATCACAATCTAGCCAAGTACTCTCATGACATAAATTGCAACTTCAAGTGTTCCTTTTAATTAGATGGCATATAACTTAATTTAAAAGGGTACTAGTTTTGATTTTATGTGGTCAAATCAAATATGTACAAAGATGTCATGCATTCATCTTGTAGCATAAATTTAATAAAAAAACTTTTTATTACAAATTCATAAAGATCAAATTATCAAAGTTTTGATTGAGGTATTGAGTTCACCAATCAAGGAATTTAGCGTTAATTATCGTCCATTATACCGTACTTTTGCATAAGTGTAAACACTTAGTGTTTCGGGTAATTACCATCGAAGTGGCGCATGGAATTAAAACTAATTCACCCTTAAGATGAGTTTGTACATTTATGGCTTACTTAGTAACTCCACTCGAACTGACGAGGGCAGAGGACCGTAAGCGCAAAAGCATAACCTTAGACATCCTTTCAGTGTGGCGCGCACTTCTTTATTAACCCTTTATAGTTCAGTTCTAATGGGGTGCCGTTCAACCATAGTACCAAAATCAACAATCAATTAAACTATTGAAAACTTAACTCTTCCAAAACAAATCAAATTTCACCATTGTTTAGTCCGTATTATATTTCTATTCATAAATTACCCTTTGCTTAAAAACTGTTTAATAATAAACAAACAAGTAATACCAAAAAAAATAAAATAAACTACTAAAAAACAATGCGCACATAATAAACAATTTATACGTGTAAACAAGTAGTCACATGCAACTTATTCGATAAAACTCTATTAATAATCAATGTCTAGGTTAAATTAATGTATATATTAATTTAGGGCTTTCACTATCCCAATTGAAAGTGAGCCACATACATCGACGAATCGATTGCGTAAACCCATAATTAATGATATAACAAATTGCACATAATTGATTCATTAATGTATATAATTGGAGTCTTCCCCAATTCAAGATTTATCGTAAATAAACATGTGATAAAATATCTTAACAATTAAACAATATTCAAGCAACTATCCATGACAAACATGCATGTATTATCATGGATATAACATAACAATTATTCAATGAGTCACAAGATCGCATACAATTCTATGTCACATAACACTTTATTCATGAATTTATCACGTAACAAATATATTAAATCTGGGTTTCGATATAGATAACATAACAATTAATATAAACCCTAAAAAAAAATAAGGAAATCGACTAAAAAATTTTAGGGTTTCCACCCATAAAAAAAATTTCGATCCATAAAAGATTTTTAAAACTAAATTAGGGCAAAATCCCTAACCCTAAAATTAGGGTTTATATAATCATAACCAAAACCCTAGAATAAATCATATCAAACACAATACAATATCCGTTTTTTACGTGTTTAGTAATTAATTACTCATTAAAACCAAGCTCGTGATGCCACTGTTGCAATTATATAACATGACATTCAATAATAAAACACAAAATATCAAAGCAAGTGCGGAAGCGTATAGGAACATATAATGAATAATTAATTAACTAAAGAATAAAGTATGCGTACCTTTATTGATTCTAGCCGAACAAGAATCAAATCCACAAACTAGCAATTAGGATGAACCCTAATTAGGGTTTATAGGATTATAAGAATTACCCCTTACCGTTTTGTAATTCAATCCAAGAATAATAACAAAAGTATGTTATTAGTACGTTCTTGTACACACGCGTTAAACCGAATTAAAGTAATGTTAGTTTTTATCAAACAAATAACTTGATGTGGAAAAGGTTTGAGGATCGACACCCTAAAGGGTTATATGATCGGTTTGTATTAAGAAAACACACAAACAAAGTTTTAGGTTTAGCTTAATGAATAGATGCAAAATCAAGACCCTAAGCCTTGTATATATACCCAACTAACTTGGTGAACAAGTTTGGCTTTGTTTCCTTTTCTCCTTGGCCGATCATTGGTGGGCATCCTCAAGGGATTCCGGAAACTTCCCAAACTTTGCAATCTAGTCCTTTTCCAAATACATTTAACGCCCGTTAGTCCATTACATTAATTACTTAACGTCCGTTAGTTATTTCATTTAATAAATAAATAAATATAACGTTTATATTTAATTATTAACTTTAAATTCTCATACGTAAAGTGTGCAATCCCATAGTCTCAAGTTCGATCCTAACACACGTCTATTAATATTTTGTCCATAAAACCAACAACATACTCACACGACTCGGCCGAGTATACGACCGAGTCCTTGCAAAAAAATTATAGTTGAATGTGTCTTGTGTTGGGGTGTAATTTGGGAAAGCGTCTTCTTTGTGGGGTGACCTTCTTCAACGACCATCTGTTGGTGTGTAACTCCCAGAACAGGGTTCGATAATCAAGGTCAGCAGAAACAAATAACAAGTCAGCAGAAACAAATACCACTAGGTGGTTACCGGATATCACTTGGAATCGTGTGATTACTTTCCAAAGTAAACTATTCGACCCTAATGCCTGGGTTACACGAATATCTACTTGGGATAAGACCAAATGTTTGTTAATGATTTAGGCACAAATCAATAACCCTTGCGCTTATAAGTATTAATCGTTTTCTGTATGTCTATCATGCATAATCAGATCTCTTATTTATAGGAGATTACTCTTAGCTAGTCAAATGGAATTATGAGTATTAATCGGCCCATTAATAGCCTCATAATTATCCCTATTATAGCTGTTAGTGGTTACATGACCAATTAAATGTGGTCATTATGCTTGTAACCCACTAGGTCAAAGCCCTTACAAGCAAGCGTACTTTCATCAGTACTTTCATAGCACTAGCGTGGAAACACCGCTTTGGAAACACTTCCGGTGAAACACGCTTATCGTGGGAACTGAGCACTACCAATACAAACCACTATGAGTCAGGGTGTTCGGGGACCTTATGGGTGTACACTCCTGTACCTCTAACCCATTACAAGGTGTGAACTAATCCCTCAAGTACTTTCATCAGTACTTTTATAGCACTAGCAGTGGAAACACTGCTTCAGTGGAAACACAACTTTAGTGGAAACACTGCTTTAGTGGAAACACTGCTTATCAGTGGAAACTGAGCACTACCAATACAAACACATGAGAGTCGAGGTGTTCAGGGACCTTATGGGTGTACACTTGCACTCCTAACCCATTACAAGGTGTGAACTAATCCCACAAGTGCACTAAATTTTCCAACAATCCTCCCAAATTTAGTTCACTTCCTTTGCATGAAAAACAAACATCGAACAAAACATGTGCATCAACGAAAATGTCCTGAGGATTGAATTTTCATCTTAGTAAATTACACGTTCAAATATTTGAGAATCAGGGTGTTCTAAGAATTTAACCCTTCAACCCATTGAATAACGAAGATAAAATACACACAAGTTTTCAAACACTTATCAGCTCCTGACACTATACAAGCCATGTGTCCATATCCACATTCATAAATGTTGTTGATCTCGCAGCAGAACCGCAAGCTAAATCACTCAAGCACGCCACTGTGAATGGGAGGACCGTATCGACTTAAAACTGCTCAAACACGAATGCAATGAAGATCGAGTATAGTGTTTCCAGTGTCGTTAAGTCCCGCGAATGCGAGAATAGTCAAACGTGTAGTGATCGAGAGATTGAAGCGGGAAAAGATTTTGTGATTGATCTACCTAAAGAGAAAGCCCATAAACTACAGGGGCTTAAATGCAAATTAAAGAAAGTTAAAAAGATAAGAAATATTAAATAAACGCTATCACTATATTTAAAATGATGAGCGTTTAAAACTTAAAACTTAAAACTTACGTTTAAATAAAAATTACGTAAGCAAAAAAAAAAAGTGAAACTTACACAATATTAACCCTTAAAATATGAAAAATACATTTTTACAAACCTAATGATATGAGAAAATTTATAGAAAAATAAATTTATTTTTATAACTATTTAATTAATTATTATTAATTAAAAACTATTTTTAACTATTAAATAATTACCTAAAATACAAGAAATTAGGAAATAAAGCTAGAAAAATAAAATTAAGACTTAGAAAAGTCTAAAATATCAAAATAGACCTTTCAAAACTATTTTTGTATTTTTATGATTATTTTTCTATTTTCTAGGAATTAAATACTATTAAAACTAATTAAATTATTTAAAAATACAATTTTAACTAAGAAAAATATGGAAAAATACTTTTTTGGCTTTTTATATTTATCTAAACTTAAGAAAATTGAAAAGTTATTTTTTTGAACCTTTTTTTAATTTTTTGTATTAAAAGCTATTTAAAAATGCTTAAAAACTAATTTAAATTAAGAAAAATAGCAAAACAACTTAGAAAAATCTGAAAATTTCAGGAAAAGTCTAAAATGATATTAGGAAGCTAGGAAAATTAGAAAAACAGGGGCTTATGAGGAGGAAATAGAAACTGATGACCAAAAGCTTATTGAAAAAGACTTATAAGCAAATGGAGTCCAAAAGCTACCAAACTGAAAAGGAAGCTACAATAAACTAAAAGTACTAAAATGGAACAAGTTTAAACAAGCCTAACCCTTTGGATCACAAGCTCAATAGATATGATGAATTGATCTAATAAGCTAAAAACAGATCAGGGTGGCATGTTTGAGCTTATGTACAAGCTAACAGATAAGTTTAAATGGAAAGCAGGTGGAACCTAACTTAGACCTGGTTGAGTACCTATGAACCAAAAATGAAACAAGGATGAGCTCTAATGAGCTTGTTACAAGGGTTGCAAACACGCGCACTCAAGCTTAAACTGGTCACACAGGGCATATCAAGCCCTTTTGACAAGCTCATTTGGAGCTTATGGAAAATTCACAAAAATACATAAAAATCACAATAATGAACTAGACCAGTAGAGCTTTTCAAAACCACAAGTTCCATAAAGAATGACTCAGAAATGAGTCCAATAAAAATCACTCTAGCTTGGCCAAAACTAAAATTTTCAAATTGACTTTTGACATAGAAATGGAAAAGTTGACTTAAATGAGATTTGAAGCTAATTTTTGAACTGAACTTGATGTTAATGGATGAAATAAAGATAATGCAATCTAAATCTATGAAATACAAACACAAAACAAGAATATGATTTGACAAATTCACCACAGTTAAGTGTGAAGAGCATTTATAGGACTTTTGACTGGATTGGTGCGGCACAAATGAAAGACTCAAATGAGTTTAAAAGGACTTATAAGCATAAACCAACAGATTTTAACCACCACCTATACCTCTAGGACAGGAAAGACAGTGGATCCAAACACCCTTTTAACTTATGTTTTGCAAGTTTAACAAGGCTAAGTGGTGAACAGGCTAGTATCACTGATCAAACTAAGCTAATGAGACCTAAGTACAACTAATGAAACAGGTTTGGCAGTTGATGAATACAAAACACAAATACAACCACAGTATGCAACTTGAGTAAAAATTGAAATGGAGAATGCTACTCACAAGTATCCCGGTTGTTTGCAGGCCAGAACCAAACACACAACCACTCTATCCTACTCTATTTAAACCCATATCCATCCCTTCCTCAACACCCATACGCCACAAGCAATTCTTGGTCCAATTTGACTTTTGTTGACCATGTACCACTTTTGTTTGAAACTGAATCATGAGCTTATAGAAAACTATAACAAGCCTTAATAAGTTTATGTGAGATGGAAATTGAGCTTTTACAAGCTTGTAAGTGAGAATTTGAAACCGAATAATACCACAAAACATTAAACTTGGATTTTGAATGAAAACTTTGATTGATACTTAACAACACTTCAAAATGAGAATTTAACTTGAATGTGATACAAAGAAATGAAATTACAACATTTTTCTACTAAACTAAGACATTTAGATAAAAAACGAAATTAAAGGAAAATAATAAAACTAACTACTCCCTTTTGTCAGTCTTCCTCCTCTTTAAGCTTTAAAATTGATCCACGCGTGGCCTCTGATAGATTCCCACCTCTTATTTTGGCCAATGGGAGAACTTTGAGTGAGTTAGCCATTTTTCCATTTTTAGGGAAGTGGAGATTTGACTTATAGGACCTTTGTTTTATCAACTGGGGGGGGTGGCATTTATTGTGGGGGCATGATGAGGAGGTGGAAAGGTGATGGGATGGGAGGTGGAGTTAGGCAGTGGGTGAGAAGAAGGAGGAGGTGGAAAGAAGGTGTGACGGGTTTTTTTCTTTTGACTTATTTTGACCAGGGGTCAAAAAGAGGGTCAAGGGTTTTTGAGGGGCTCAAAATAGTTTAAAAGCGGGGGTCAAAATCAATTTGACAGGCTTGGTATTAGCTTTAAAATGACAAGGACTATACAATCTGAAATCTTGAAGGACCATTCCTGCCATTTTTCCAAAGTTACCATAAGGACTAAAACTGACAACCTTTAATAGTACAAGGACTAGATTTGACAATTTCAAATTTTCCAAGGACTAATTTTGCCAAATTCCAAAGTTCAGGGACTAAAGTTGTAATTTTGTAAATTTGAATCTCAAGGATCAATTTTGACAACTTAGGAATCCCTAGGGACTTAAAATGATATTTTTCTTTATTTGGAATTACCAGGGACTGTTTTTGACAACTTTTGAAACTTGGTGGACTAAAACTGCCAATTATGCAAACTTTATATCGTTTTTCACAGATTTTGATATTTTTGCATTTAAAACACATAAAACACTTATTTGTGATATTTTTATCATTTTGATGCATTTCTGAGTGTTTTCAGATGTTTTTGCAGTTTAAATGGTACAAAAATAATGAGTATTTAGACACTCACACTTGTGTAAAGCTAAAACCAAAGTCCTCCCTAAGCGGCAAAACTTCAATATAAACATAGGTTTCCTCTTTTATTCATGCTCTCGCCAAGCACTTTTTCAAAGAAAATTAACCATTAAGTAAGAGACTTCATCCTCCTTTCAGCAGGTTCGAGCACGCTTGGGATGTAAAATAAAACATGTGCTCACCTTTGAATGTTCAGTTTCCACATTGAACTCAGCCCAAGTTTCCTCGGAGGGAGTTGGGTGTCCTAGCATTCAGTGACTAAGTTGGACTTAAACCCATCCCTTTAGCAGACTTTGTAACCAAGTCTCTAGCCAGACCCTTCGTCAAGTGATCAGCTAAATTTTGTTGAGATCTAACAAACTCTATAGATACCAACCCATTCATGATAAGCTCACGAATCATGCTATGTCTGACACCTAAGTGTCTAGACTTACCATTGTACATTTGGCTATAAGCCTTAGCCAATGTAGCTGCACTATCACAACGGATAGAAATAGGTGTTATAGGTTTAGGCCACATGGAATCTCGAAGCAAGTTTTTCAACCATTCAGTTTCTTTACCAAGCGCTAAAGCCACAAATTCAGATTCCATTGTTGAATGGTGATGAGTTGCTTCTTGGATGCCCAAGAAATTGCACCTCCACCAAGTAGGAATACCCAGCCACTGGTAGACGAATTATCTTCAGTGTTCTTGATCAACTTGCATCGGTGTAACCTTCCAACACTGATGGGTAACTATATGCTTGAGACTATAATCCATAGTTCTCTTCAAATATTAGTACCATCTGAATTGCTTGCAAGTGATGAGCACTAGGATTACTAGTATACCTGCTCAATTTTCCCACTGCAAAACCAATATCAGGTCTTGTACAAGTCATGGCATACATCGCACCAATCACCCTAGAATACTCAAGTTGAGATACAACTTTGCCATTATTAGGCATCGGCTTCTCACAAGTATCCATAGGTTACTCTTGGAGTACAATCAAAGTAATTGAATTTCTCAGCACCTTCTCAATATAATGAGGCTGAGATAGAAATTGTTAATTTCATGTTTAATCCTTATACCAATGATAACATCGCCTCCCCATGTCCTTCATCGAGAACCTTGATGACAAAAATTTCTTTGTCAGGTCAACCTGATTGGTGTGCCAAAGATCAACATGTCATCAACATATAGACAAATGATGAGACTCTTTACGGATTCATCAAATTTGCTATATACACATTTGTCCGCTTGGTTAAGAACATAACCACTAGACAAAACCACTTCATCAAATTTTTGATGCCATTGCTTAGGTGCATGCTTAAGTCCATAAAGAGACTTAATCGGTTTACACACCTTGTTTTCATTGCGGGCATGATGAAGCCCTGAGGTTTGTTCATGTAAACCTCTTCATCCAATTCACCATTCAAGAAAGCTGTCTTCATATCCATCTGGATGAATCAATTGTGAATAGATGCCATAGCAATCGTCAGCATCTTATGGTAATTGATACGAGCCATAGGGGCATAAGTATCAAAAATACTATCCACGACTTTTGTTTAAAGCCCTGAATAACTAGTCTAGCCTTGAACTTTTCAATAGTTCCATCTACCTTCATTTTCCTTTTGAAAATCTATTTGCAACCCAAAGGTTTGCAACCTGGTGGTAGATCAACCAACACCCAAGTGTTGTTGCCCATGATGGAATCCATCTCATCATTGATCGCTTCTTTCCAGAAAGCAATATCCTGGGACTTCATTGCTTCTTCAAATGTCTTGGGATCATCCTCAACAATGAAGCAATAGGAGTATTGGTCAGAGACCTCATTCCTTGTTCCTTCAGCTAAGTATAGTTAAAACTCAGTTCTAAATGACTTTGGAGTCCTGACCCTTTTGCTCTTTCTAAGCACAGGTTCATGTTGTTGAACCACAACTCATCGTGTACCATGATGGTTCATCATCAGGGACATTTGATACACCAGTTTCCTGAGTTACATTAGGAATCCTCTGACTTGGTCTAGGGACTGATGAGAATCTATTCTCATCAAAGTTTGCATCCCTTGATTCAATTATTGAGTTAACTGCAACATATTCATTAGGTTCAATAACATAGAACCTAAAAGCCTTGGAATGCTCGGCATATCCAACAAAGATGCAATCAATGCCTCTTTCACCCAAAGTTTTCAACTTTGGATCGGGAGTCTTACAACAGCCCTACAACCCCAAACCCTGAGATAGTTAGGTTGGGTTTTAGTCCGAGTTCAAGGAGTAACCTTGTTCCTTTTGTTGGGAACCCTATTTAATAAATAGCAAGCTGTTTACATAGCTTCACCCCGAACCCTTTACTCACTGAATAGGACAACATGGAATTAACCATCTCCTTCACACCACCTGTTTTCCTTCAATACCATTTCTGAGGAGTATAAGGGAAGTCGTTTCATGGATTATACCAACGGATGAAAATACTGAGTATCCATGTACTCACCTCCTATCTATGGTCCTTAATTTTGATCGGGGACCCAAGTTGTAATTCAACTTCAGTTTTAAACACTTTGAATTTATCTAATGCTCCATCCTTAGTATGTACAGGATAGACATAACAAAACCTTGAAGCATCATCAATAAATGTCACAAAGTACTTCTTCCCCCCAAGGAGTGGCATGCAAATCACACAAGGTCAGTGTATAAGCTCAAGACCTTAGTCTCAGCACTAACACCTTGAAAAGGTTTCTTGGTTATCTTGGTCAACATGCAAGTTTTACACTTTTTAGTGTCCATGTCAAAGGCTGGGATTAACCCATCCTTAGACATATCTTGCATTTTATATAGTGTACATGTCCAAGTCTTGCATGCCATAGGGTAGAGTCGGATAGGTCGAGGAGATCACAAGGCTGAAATAACACTATCAGTGACAATATTAAGCCTGAACATTTGATTACATAAATAACCAAAACCAATAAAAACTCCATGCTTAGAAAGCACAAATTTATCAGACTCAATAACTTGTTTATATCCATGATTATTCAAAACACTACTTGAAACCAAGTTCTTCCTTATATTAGGAACATGAATAACATTAAAAAAAGTTACAATCTTTCGATACTAAACCTAAGGTCTACACAAACCACGACCATGCACCAAGGCGTTGACTCATTTCTCATGTGAAGAATAGAACCATCATTCGGTGACTCATAAGTCTTGAACCGCTTCATCTTTACACACATGAACTTTTGCAACTTGAGTCAACCCACCACTAACATCATCATCCCGCACATAATTAGATTCAGACACATATGTAACATAATAAATCAAAAGACTTATTAAACATATTCTACCTTTCGTGAGTTGGTTGAACCAGCACTCCCTGAACCATTAGTGCTTGATCCATTGGCTTTACCACTAACTTTAACACCTTTGCAGTCCCTTTTAATATGACCAGTCTTGCCACATTTCCAACAAGTAGGTGTTGCCTTCTTATTAGGATTTGCCCTTGTGTTGTCATGATATTTGCGTTTGCCTTTGTTGTCATTATATCTGGTGGAGTTGTTATGCTCCACCATATTGACAACAGATGCACCAAAGAAGCTACTCTTTGGCTTGTCATTATCACGCACCTTGAGAGATTCCTTAATGCGCAGATGATGCCCAACTCAACGAGTTAACTCTCTTTCTTATGTTTCAAGGTATGCTTGAAATCTTTCTAAGAAGGAGGAAGTTTATCAATAACACAAGAGAATGAAATAGCCTCATCCATGTGCATATTGTGTTGTGTAAACCTTCCAAGTATTCCAAGAAGTTCGTTGTATTGTTCCATAAGCGGTCTTAAATCGGTCATTTTGTAATTTGTGAAATTACTAACAGGAACTTCTTACTTGATGCATCCTCGCCATATATTTGGCATCCGGAATCCCACTTGTTCTTTGGAAGATTCAAAGTTACGATAAATGTCAAAGCAGAATCGGACATACCATTGAGTATTAGACCTCTGCAGATGTAGTCATCATTCTCCCATTTGCTCCTCACGACCGCTCCAAGTAGCATCATCCCCATCATCAAGAATGGGTGTGGTTAGCACATACACCACACTCATGCTTGAAAGCAAAAAATGCATCTTCTTCTGCCACCTCCTAAAGTCCACCCTTCAAACTTTATCAAGCTGGCAAAGTTTGAAGCCATGTTTCATTGCAAGCAAGCCATTGATTATCACAAAAATAGTTTACTTTGATTGTTGGTGTGTAACTCCCGAACGGGGTTAGATAATCAAGGGTAAAACAAATACCTCTAGGTGGTACTGATATCACTTGGAATCGTGTGATCACTTTCCAAAGTAAACTATTCAACCCTAATGCCGGGTTACGAATATCTACTTGGGATAAGACCAAATGTTTGTTAATGATTTAGGCACAAATCAATAACCCTGGCGGCTTATAAGTATTAATCTTTTTTGTATGTCTATCATGCATAATCGGATCTCTATTTATAGGAGATTCTTACTAGTCAAATGGAATTATGAGTATTAATCGGCCCGTTAATAGCCTCATAATTATCCCCATTATAGCCGTTAGTGGTTACATGACCAATTAAGCGTGGTCATTATGAAGTTATGCTTTGCCACTGAATAGGTCAAAGCCCGTTAAAGCGGTACTTTCATCGGTACTTTCATAGCACTACCGGTGGAAACACCGCCTGGAAACACCGCCGGTGGAAACACGCCTTCGTGTGGAAAACTTTCCGATTGGAAACACCGCTTGGAAACATCGCTTAAGTGGAAACACTGCTTATCAGTGAAAACACTGCTTATAAGTGGAAACTGAGCACTACCAATACAAACCACTATGAGAGTCAGGTTGTTCAGGGACCTTATGGGTGTACACTCCGTACCTCCTAACCCATTACAAGGTGTGAACTAATCCCTCAAGTGCACTAAATTTTCCAACACCATCCATTACAGATAGTTTAACATACTCAATGTACTATGCCACTTGACAAATCAGTACTTTTTTTCGATGTGGTGGTTCATGACTCTTTCAAGGTACTCTTACAAAGCCAACTTCAACACCAAGAGCAGTGGCGGAACTAGGATTTCAACATAGGGTGTGCACTTGACTTGCAAAAAAAAAATCATTTAATTTTTTTTTATCCGGCAGTTTCGGGTCAAGTTTTTGGGTCGGTTTCGGTTTAGTTTACGAACCACTTGCAAAAACTAATGTTACCATTAAACAAGTAAAAACTACAGTGCATAACAAAAGAGTACTTGCAAAGACTATTGTTACCATTTAGAAATAAACATAACAAAAGGGTAACCAGGAGTGTCTCCTAAGCTACTGGTTCACCTACATAACAAATGAGTAACAAATAAACTACTAAGCTACTAGTACAATTTCCTGGTCGGTTGCTTTTATAACGTTGGCGATTCATAATAGTATCATCATTGATTTTAGAAAACATATCTTTCTCTATATAAGTAACCAAGCAATCATTTAGAAATTGATCACCAATGCTATTACGTAACTTGTTCTTCTAATAGGTCATTGCTGAAAATGTTCTTCGGCGCTAGCCGTTGCTACCTGAAGGATCAACACCAACTTGATAAGTAAATAAACAAGATCAAATGTTTTATGTTTCTTTAGTTCCACAAGTTTTTGAGGAGAGCTCTCCAACATCCTTCAACCCTATACACCTTTCATCCTTTCTCATGTCATGAATATAGTTCTCAAGTTGATCACTAAGGCGAGACAATTCATGTCTTGGAAAATCATTAGGATAGAATTCAGCCAGTAGTGCAATTGTTTACTACTGAAAGAACTAAAAGAATTTAATGGGCTCAAGCTATCCATACAAATTAGCAACTTCGAATTTACTTCATTTGAGTTCTTGAAGTTGTAGATCAATGATTGTACAAAAGACTTCAACCCGAAAATGAAGAAGGTTTGTAACGTGTTGTTGGCGACGCTTTTTTCTTCCTCGGGGAACATAAACATCTTCCATTTTTGGAACTTCAATCCCATTTTTTTCACAAAAGGAAACCGTAAGTTTGAGATGATCTTCCCATCCATCATTCCTTATTATTTGCAATCTCTCTTTTGTCAACTCTACAAGTGACATAGCTTCTACAATGTCTTGATCTTTCTTTTGTAAAGCATAATTCAAGTCATTTGCCACACCAAATAATTTCTTCATCGAATGTGCTAAGAAAACAAAGTTAAAAGATTCAAGTGCATAACATATTTGATTTCTTTTTTTGATCATCTGATTAGATTGAGACATCTCCAATCTTCTCAAGCACATCAAGAATGACATAATACAACGAAATTACATTATTAATCAATTTATAATGAGACCCCAACGAAAACACCCAACCTCCCTAAACCAAGTTCTTGATTCTTACCTTTTCCACTTTCATATTCGTTGTCATCAAAGGCTTGTGCAACATTTTTGCTTGTGCTTTTTCAACATTTCATTTCTTTACAGAAACCCAACAACATTCAAGAGATTTGTTAGTGTTTCAAAAAGCCAACCACGATCTAGGCTTTTTTAGAAACCCACAAGTGTTAGTTGAAGTTGATGAGCAAAACAATGAATGTAGTAAGCCGATGGAGATTTTTTCAAGATCAAAGTTTTGAGGCCATTAATTTCACCCTTCATATTGTTAAACTGTCATAACCTTGTCCACGAATTTTAGAGGACTCAAGGAATGATCCGTAAGCAAAGAATGAATTACCTTGTTAAGAGTTAAAGCGGTGGTACCCCTTCACATGAACAACGCCAATAAAGCATTCAACTCTGACTCCTTTTTGTTTACATACCTTAAACACAATGACATCTTCTCTTTGGCGAGCATACATGAAGACTCGTCTACCAAGATTGCAAAGTAGTCTTCACCAATGTCTTCGATAATTGCCTTTGTTGTTTCTTTTGCACAACAGTTTATGAGATTTTTTAAAATCTTACGAGACGTTAACTTGTGGTTTTTTGGAGCGTTCTTTAGCACAACTTTATCGATATCTTTACAAAGTTTTGCCAACCACTTTAAAAGTTCAAGAAAGTTAACTTTGACAACTTACTGTAATACTTTTATCTATATTATCTATAATAGAAAAATGGTCAAATTGAAAAGTGAAAAGTCAAGAAAGTGAAATGTGAAAAAAATTAAAAAGGAAATGTTGAAATAATTAAAAAGAAAGTAATTTCAACTATTAATACCTAAATATGTTTCAAAGGGAAACTATTACACATCAAAACCGGGTTGACCTAGGGCGCTTCAAACCCCTAGGGTTGATCCGGTTTAATTTGACCCGTTTTCAACCCATCGGGTTGACCCGGTTTATATTGATTTTTTTAGCAGGAGGTTCAACCAGTTGAATCTCGAGATTGAACCGATTTCAAAATATTATGTTAATCCCCAATTTCTCAAACTTTTACTATTTTTCGTTTATAACCCATAAACTATTTTTATCACTAAAACTATCTTATTGAAAAGTATAATAAAAATTTTATAATGTACAATTTAAACAAGCTACAACATTATTAAAATAATTAAACATACTAATTAATATTATTTTTAAAACACCCTAAAATAGAAAGTACATGTTGTTATAGACATTATACAAATTAATAAAACACAAAGCTTCTTCACGCAAGCTAACAAGTTGATAGTACATATAGTTTTGAAAATCGGATCGGACCAACGGGTTCAACCGGAACCTGTCGCCACCCGCCGGCTAACCAATACGACCATCCAAAATGAACTAGAGATGACCCATTGAAACCGATATAAACAGTGAATCGAGTCTCATGAGATCTATTTCTCCGTTGTCATTGTAATGCCACCAGAATTCGCGAATGACTGCTACACTATATATAAAGGAAAAAAAAGTAAAAGTGAAAATTTGAAACTATTACTCCCTCCGATCTATAATAATAGTCCATATTTCCTTTTGGGATGTCTCAATTTAATTATTCAATTTTATAGTAAAACTAGAGAATTTTGTGGGGAATATTCTTTGAATGGTTGAAAATTAAAGTGGTCCCACTTTTATTAAAGTGTGTGTTTCTTGTCTAGTGACAATAATTTTGAGACGGAGGGAGTAATACATATTGAAAACCGGGTTGACCTGGACGCTTCAAACCGGTGGAGGTTGACACTTGATTTATTTTGATTTTGACCCCGACGGTTATCTTCGGTAAATCGACCCTTTTTTACGGAAGCAGTTCAACCGGTTGAACCACCGGTCGTACTGGTTTCAAAACATTGTGTTTAATCCCAAATCTTCAAACTTTTATTATTTTTCGTTTAGAACCCATAAACCTTTTTTAACACAAAACGATCTGTCGCTATATAAATATATTATATATATAAGTTTTTTTTCAAAAG
Source organism: Chrysanthemum makinoi (assembly GCA_910596185.1). NCBI lineage: Eukaryota > Viridiplantae > Streptophyta > Magnoliopsida > Asterales > Asteraceae > Chrysanthemum > Chrysanthemum makinoi. Next base: position 30,990,697 of record OU343221.1, on the reverse strand, counting down.
CGATTATAATGTTTTACAATTAAGAGAAAATATATGCCTGCAATGCATACATTTTACTTTTTTATAAATTAAATCGCCCATTTTAAAAAGAAAAAAATGAGGCTAAATATTCTAAATCTTTTATAAAATAGCCAAAATTAGCCAATTTTTTTATTTTTATTTTGGGCTAATCACATTCATGCAATTTGGTACTTGCATTCTTCCTAACAACGGCAATTAATCCCATCCTTGTTGGTTTGGCGACAAGAACGTGTGTTGTTAGTTTTATCTCATAACCGATGTAATGTTTACTTTCATTTTCATTAAATGTTTTTATATGTTGTTTGATAGATGTTAAGAATTTTGTCTTGACTTTAAGATCGTATAATACAACCGTTTCATAATCGATTTCACGGTTCACGTTACTATTTAAACGCTACACAAAACACTCACCACAGTGTTACAAATCATTAATTATCTGACGCTACAAACCTGGCCGCTAGGCGCGGGTACTCGTCTAGTTTATGTAAATCTTGTTAATGTTTTGAGTTTTCAACTTTGGAGGGTATGCACTTATTTTTTAAGTACTTTCCAAATGTATGCACCTCATGTATATTATTGAAAAAAAAAAAAAAAACACTAACCGGTCGAATCGCAGGTTATGCACGTGCATACCCATGCTACACTACAAATCCGCCCCTAACCAAGAGATCGGGATCTAAAATAATTCTTAGGGATACACCACCAAGATATCATGGTAAAGGCACGCCCTAGTCTGTTAGCTAATGTATTTAGGCCCATTATTATTAGTTATGCTTTTAGCCCATTTATATTTTTTCTTTTTTCTGATAGGTAACAACGACTACGAGCAAACTATTACATCAAGTCATCAACACAGCATCCCAACTCCTCAATCAAGAAGATTAAGAGAGTCGAGACCCCCAAAAAAAAAAAACAAAACAAAAACCCCACAAACTCGGGCAATACCAGCTGTAATGAGAGAACACGATAACATGGAAGCAAACAAATAATTATAGCCTCATGAACACACATAATAAGCAATACAAATTGAGCATCACAACCCTTCAATTCAGCCACCATTGGACGAAAATTAAAGGACATGGATCCCCCATTTACATTATATCTAAATTATTCTTTTGTAAACTATATTTTAAAAGAAATTACTTGACTATGAATCACGAGCAGATTAAGAGCGGTCGGATATTTTGGCCGTTCAGAACCGTTTTTCGTTGAGGCGGTCGGCGATAAGATCTTAATGGTCTGAAGCAGAGAGGGTATCTTTTCCCGTTCGGATGCGGTCGATTTAAGCATTCTGGCAGTAGATTGATTTAGATGTGCGGTTCGAATTGATTAGCTTTTAAAAAACAAAACCTTAAGTTTACAACTACATGGTATCACGAGTCTAATAGATCCTATCCTACTTTCTCTACTCACCGTATATTCTTCCTTTGCATCTTTTCTTTACTAGTAAAACCCCTAATCTTACTTCTTCCTTTTCTACTTCAATGGCTGGTGATTATGATGTTGTTATAAAGACCCCTAGATCTAATGAAAAAATCATTTCGTTTACTATCTCAAACAACATCCCTATCAAGTTGAGTCTCGAAAAATACAATTACAATTCCTGGAGTTCATTCCGAAAGATCCGTCCAAAGTCTTGGCTTAAAACACATATTGAGGGAACCTCCACAAGCACTACCGACCCCGAGTGAACAAACAAGGCGACCTCCATAATTAAATGTATTAGGTACCCGCATTACTTTGTAGGTGAATTATTTGACTTCATAAATCATATTTGAATTTTTAGAAATAGGCTTTATCACTGCTAGAGTTCTTTTTCTGAATTTCATTCTTATTTTTGAGCTTAAACCATCCATCTACAAAGTAAAAAAATTGTTGGCTCCTCTACATTGTGGTCTAAAAGTATGAAATCATTTGCCGTGTTCAGTTGTCCTTCAAATGATGTTAAAGATAATATGTATAAATGAAAAAGGGTGTTTGGATTTAGAGATGTGATGCCAAAATTGAACAATACTAGAGCAATCTCTGGTATGAATATTCAAATAAAGACTTTATTTTATTCAATTTGCCTTTATAATTTAGTTTCGCCTTTTGTTATAGTAGATTACTCTTTTAAAATACCAGCGGTATGCTCTATGTGGACCGCGCCATTCGTCACTGTGGATCACCGATGCCGCCAAAAACACATCTTAACACATTAATTGTGGCCAAATGAATTTGAGTTACTTGACTGGCTTCAGCCAGCGTTTAAAAAACAAAAAGCAGCGGCATGTGAGCCCCAACCATGTTCTTGAGAGCACACGAACAATGTAGAAAAAAAAGTCAAATTGTTAGAAAAAGGTTCATTGCCCTCAGCCGAATAACGCGAGTGCCCTCACCATCTCACGTTTCCAACAATGAAAAGACTTTTTAATGGCGAAAAAACGTCTTCCGGTTGTTTTTTGATCGGAAAATATGAAAGAAAAAGATGATTGGGAAGGGTGAATATGGTAAAGTGGATTGATCAACTAAAAGTAGGGGTGAGCGTGGTGCGGGTAGGTGCGGTTTTTGGTAAAAACCAACCCGCATCCGCAATTGCGGTTTTTCAAAAATGAGAATCCACATCCGCCGCGGTTTTCTTGGTTTTGAGTTTTGCGGTTTTCTTGGGTTTTCGGTTTTGGGTCAAAGTTTTTCTTTTATCTTTTTTTTTTTAAATTATAATTTTTGGTATATATTTATTATTGGAATATATTATAATGTTGCATAATATAGTGAAACATATATACAAAATGTTATGTATTAGTATGAAATTATAAATCAATATAATAGTAAAAGTCAAATGAGATGAAGAATTTTATAAACTTCGATGATAAAGTGAAAGAAAAATAAAGTTATATTAACTAAAAGCTAATATGATAATTTTCCATTAAAATGTGTTTGAAATAATTTATTATAAAAGTATAAACAAAAGTCATAAAAGTTATAAATTTTAGTGTGTTATTCTAAAAAATAAAAAAATATATATATATGAATTGTTAGCCTTAATAGTTTTTATTAGAAGTGATGGTCATTCACATTTAGGAGCTTTTATAGCGTGTGTTAGATATCGTCTTTAGAATAGTCAACGGGCTCGTGGATTGAAAATTTAAATGGTTATTAGTCAAGTTAAGCTAGCCTTATGAAAGATATAATCAATCAACCCAATCCAAGCCCATGGAAAGCCCATTAGGGCATCTTGTATTTAGACTATAAATCACATCAAATGATTATTTGAGGTGTGTGCTTGAGTGTGTGTGTGTGTATGTTTTCTTTGGAATATAGTTTCCTTTCTTCTCTCATCTCTCTAACATACAGCATAATATACATCTCTTGTCAACGTTCTATTCTTCATCTTTCTTATCTTGGCGTAAATGCTGTTGTGGTTTCACATAGAGTGTGTTTGTGTCTAAAGTTGTGATAAGGTATACGTGATAAAAAGGGGCTTTAAATTGGTATCAATGCCAAACAATGGTTTAGGAGTGTTTGTGTTACGTTTTTATTAAAGCTTTTCAAAGAAAGTTGCGTTTTTTTCTTATAAATGTGAACTTGTTTTGCTTAAAGTTTTGATTTTTACGTGGTTTGAAGCTTAAAGTTGTAGACTTTATTGATTTTTAAGTGTTTTTGAAGAAGTTTGTGCAAAAAATCGATTGGAAAGCGTGTTTTTGGGTGAAAAGTAGCGTTTTTCAAAATCGGGCATTCCTACTGCGTAAGCATTATTTTGGTCAAAACCCTAGTTTTACGCGTAAGAAAGTCAAAACCCTATTTCTATCGTAAGTTTTCATAACTTTTGGTGCAGATTCTTGAGCTATAACGGTGACTCGATTGCTTCCTCGCTTTGATAAGTGTGTGGAACACTTCGACTTTTGGATATCTTTTACACTGTGATAGTGTAAAGGATTTTTGGGCTAAACCCTAATCTTACGCATAAGAGCGACGCATTAGAACACTGCGGCTTAAGCATTTTTCTTACAGCCTAAGCCTTGTTTTTACTAGCGTAAGCTAAATCTTACGCATAAGTTTTTCTACGCCTAACTTTAAACTTACGCATAAGCATTTCCTACGCCTAAGGAATCCTACGCCTAAGCATCGTCTACTCGTAACTTCTTCACTCTACGCCTAAGCTTTTCAAAAAAAAAAAAATTGAGGAGACTAAGCGTTCAATTTTCTTGAGATTCAAATTTTGGTATAACTTGAAAAATTTTGGTCAAAAATTCAAATTTTTGGGCCTAAATTCAAATTTTTTTTGGTAAAATTTGGCGTCAAAATTGTCATAACTCAAATTTTTCATACAACCTTAGAATTGATTTTAACTGTGAATTTCAAATTTTGGGAGAGAAAAATTTTACGCCTTCGAGCAGGTTTACAGTAAGATTCTCGAAAAACATTACAACCATCAACAACTCCTTTATCGTTGAATCGATCCTACATCAACTTTATCATTACATACCTTCATCAATGGCAACTATGCAAGATCGTTATACAACTGCTGTCACAATTGCTATTGCTGCATTCGCCAATAATGCATTAAACATCGATGGTTACTACACCCGAATAACACAACCAATGGATTTCATCATTATAATCCTAATCTGCTCAACCAAGTATGCATATGGGTCAAGGAGGACAAATGGTTGATGTTATTGGGAATCAGAATGGATTTGCTACGGGTATACAAATGGGGATTCAGATGCAATATGCAGGGGCATTTTGATGGACATCAGGAGAGTCAGATGTGAATCAGAATATGGGATATCGAATATGGGAAATCAAAATGGAATAACGTTTTATGACTTACGTTGAGAATGCTACTTCCGAACATCAAAGCCAAAATTCAGGCTATTTTGATTCAGAATCTAGAGTGAAAAACGGTGACGAAGCTTGAAAGGCTCAAGTACATGTTGATGTTATACAGAAAGAAGAGGGGGTGAATTGGCTGATGCGGAATACGAATTCATGAATCAGGCGGGCGGAGATAAAGCAATCAATCGCTAACTCGGTCATACAATCAATCGGCCGGACCAACATCAAGTGGTACTTTTGACACACCTCCTATCTACGACCGCATTCACTCAATGAAGTACCAAATTATAGTAATGTTGCTAATCGGTTTACTCGTAGAAAGCCACATTCGTGTCTCCCGAACCCTATTATGACACATATGTAGGAGAGAAAGTTAATAGCAATGTTAACTCAGAAACTCCATATATGGATCGATGGAGGTCAAGGTGACCAGAATGGTGCTAATGATGTGAAACGTGCTTATTTTGAATCATTAATCAATCATTGTGGCATTGAAATTGAGAAAGTTAGAACGGTCAATGCGAAGTTAAAGCGTGAATGCTAAATTGACCGTGAGCGAGAGTTACAAAGAGCACGAGAGCCTTTGAATTTCATACAAACAAAGTATCAGAATTAGAAATTGGTTATCGAGATTCGTTTTAAGAAAAACACAATTGCAAATCAAGTTTGACACACTTGATGTGAATTTGAACTTGAAAATAAAATCTTTAAATAAGGAAATTTCTGAACTAAATGACCAACTTTCTAAACAAAAAGCAGCGTTTCGATCTTGAAAAAGAGAAGAAAAAGTTGATAAGCGATTTTTCAAAACGAGAAGATTCTCTTAGCGATGAAATTCTTGATAAAAATGAAATAATCAAAAAGTTGGAAAATTTGCTTGTTACAACGGGTCATTCGGCCGAATCAACCAATATCTTGATTAATCAAACTAATCCGTATTTTCATACAACTCAAAAAATGGATCTTGGTAACACACCTCCTTGTTTCCTCAGGAAAGCTCAGAAAGAACAGAATGTTTTGAACAATGGACAACCTTTGCATGAACCCATAATTGTTCATGATTCTCTTGAAACGTTAGAACTATCTAAGGAGAGTAGAGAAAAAATGAAACAAAAAGGTCCTGAAATCAAACCTATTGACTATAACAAATGGAACAAACTTTCGGGAATTACTTTTGTTAATCAAAAAGAACCGATCAAGTTCTCCATCACACCAAGTGTTTCAAACAAGAGTCAACACTGTTTCAAAACCGGTCGTTGTCTCAAAATCTCTTTCGAACATTGAACAAATGTCTTCAAACAATCCTTTTTACTCAAGTGATGCGAAAGTATTTTTAGACAATGTGAAAAGCGAAATTGTGGATCTTCAAGAGACATTAAAACTAAAACCACTATTACACCTGATAACTGGTTCTCTAGTTTTGACATCGAACAAAGAAAGTTTTGAAACTCAATGCCCCTCAGTGAATGCCATCGGTGCAAGGGTAATTCATTTTGAACAAGCGTTTTTGAAAGAAACGGTCGACTTTGTCAAGGACCATAAATCCACAGTAAAACAAGCTAATGCGGTGTTGAACACATCAATGTTTTGGAAAAACTAAATGATTCTCTCTTCGAAGATGTTATGACTACCGACATCATGTCCATTATTCTCAAACATATACATTTGAAGATCATGAAAGACTCCAGTCCGAGACCTCCGCAATTGTTTCAAAATATGAAAAAGCTCTTGAAAAAATTGAAAAAGAAAATGTGTCCTATTTTAAACAACTTGATCGAAAATCACGAGGAATGCAAGTATGACAAAGTATGCGTGTATGGCGTGCCTACAAGGACATGCAAGAGCAAAATGATCTTTTGAGAATTCATTTGGAAAGTCTAAAAGGAAAGGCTGTGGATACTAAGTTTGCAAAACCATTGACTAAGGAGAAAACAAATGTTCCCAAACCGGTTTTCAAACAAAAAATGTCTATTTCTCAGTTTCCTCCGAAGGTCAATGAGAAAAATGATTTGTCAAAAAAAGTATCCTCACGATCTTTGCCTATTAAAAGAAATTGTCAAAAGTTTGAAAAAAGAAGCGATTCTTTGAAAAACCAAATGTGATTACACCCATTTCTAGGAATAGTACGGAATGTGACCAAACATCCATTAAAGAATCGTGGTTCTAACGACATGGTCAACAATCACTATCTAGAAGAAGCTAGGAAAAGGCACAGACTTCGAAAAGACGGAATTTTAGGTGCAACATCTAGGGTGATGAATTCTACAAGATTTCAAGGCACTGCTAGTAGTAGTAACCCATTACCTAGGAACACTCTACATAAGATTAGGGATTGGCTTGCATCTAAGAGTAGTTCTAAAAGAAAATGCTATGCCCTTAGAAAACAACACTAGGAATTCTAAGTCTTTTTCGAACAATAATCAATTTCCAAAAGGCGTAGTGACAAAGTTAAAGCTGATGTTTTAAACAAGAACATTGAATTTGTCACGTACTACATGTAAAAATGTATCTTTTCAGCTAATCATGATGCATGTGTCTCACAATATCTCAAGAGAGATAATTCTTGTGCCAAGGCACAATCCACTAAGACACCAAATAGAAACAAGCCGTTGATAAAAAGACAAACAAAAGACACCTAATAGGACGATCTCTTGGGCGTAGTTATTCTAAAAATGAGTCTTCCGCTGCATCGATAAGAAAACAACTCTAGATCTTGCCTTAGGTGGATACCCGCGGGAAGTTTTCAACAAAGTAGGTCTTAGATGGATTCCCACAGGAAAGATTTTTGATACTTGCACCAACACGGATAATAGTGAAACTCATCAAGATAAGGAAGTCAAAACCACTACAACCGTTGCTTGTGATCACCACCATTGAGGAAACACGTACTTCTAACAACTTTTATTTGTGAAAATTCTTCTTCATGTGGATCACGGTACTTGTAAAAGTGTTGAAGGTTCATATAACCCATGTGGTAAAGAAGAACTTTATGCCAATTTCGCATATGGAAATCCTTTTCTAGTTCCACTCTGTTATATATTAGTAGTAAACTTAAATATAGATTAGGGACTTAATTGTACTTTGTAATAAGATTAGGTGTTAGACATAAACTAGGATTAGGTAGCTTGGAGTGCAAGCCAAGCTTGTTTCCTATTTGAATTAGGAAAGGTTTCTACCTACGTCTCTATAAATAGAGATGAGGGGATCTGAATTATTCATTCTTCTTCCTCGTTGTAATAGCTTTGTGGGTTTTAATAAAGGTTTGAGTACGAGGTATAGCGTGTGCAATATTCTTGTCATTTCTTTGTAGTATATCGTCTCTCGTGTTTTGCCTCGTGTGCTCGGTACAACTTCATGATCTAGCGTTCAGCGATCGAGCCCGGGTTGTTGGCGGTTTTGTCCAACAAGTGGTATGAGACAGGTTATTGTGGTCATGAAGTTGAGTGCTTAGATCGAAGTCTTGAGTTGGTTTAAGTGGTTAGAAACAAAAGCGGTTTAGTATTCGAATCAGTTTGAAGTTGCAGGTGATCGAGAGGTTGAAGACAAAGGTTTATAATTGTAATTATTATTATTATTATTGACATAAAGGAAAAAAAAGGTGACGATGATTAGATTGGTTTTCTCTTATAGCGCATTGATATATATACGCTACAAGTTGACAAGATTTTTATGTCTTTGATTTTCAAAAGCAAGTTTAATATTAGTTTTAAAAGCGACTTCATGGTCCGTTGAGATTTTTTTCTAAGTCGATAATTTGGAAGGGTATTCTCGTTCGCGTATATAATTTATTCTTGTGGTTGGCTTGGGTTTAGCAATT
>OU343221.1:30923300-30981941 GCA_910596185.1 Chrysanthemum makinoi | reverse complement strand
TGTTGCAATTACACATTCAAGCAGCTCTTGAGATCATTTGGCCTGGAGGCAAGCAAACCTAATTTCTCTATCAAGAGGTTTATTAATGAAATCCTCTTCAACAATCTCACGGAGACATTCTAGACTATCCTTAAGGTGAGCACAATAGTCATGAAACGCAGGTTCATTATTCCTAAGATGAGGAGGAATATATTTAACCGTCACAGTGTATTTGCAGTCTAAGGGTGAATTTGAAACAACATTCTTATTAAAAACAAGTGGCAGTTTCCCATTTTCCTGACTTCTCAGATTCTCAATTTCCCTTTGTAAAGACGTTATTTTTTCGTTGTTTTGGTCACGGGTGACTTTCATTAAATCATATAACTCTTTATAATGTCGTTTAACTTTTTTTTTCTTCTAGAAAACTCTCGTTTTCCTTTTGTAAGGCATTAACTAAGTTTTGAAGATGAAAAGTTTGAGAGTTCTGAGAATCTAAAGGAGGAGGCATTTGGGATCCAATCACATTGTTCTTTTCACCCTTTAATTGAGAGATTTGGGCTTTCAACCTTTTGATCATGTTACAATGAGCTCGAATCTGTTCATCACGTTTGCTAATTTCGAAAACTACATCAAATTAGGGGAACATCCAAGGATGTCTTGATATTTGAGGTTTTAACATTTTCTTTTAGATGTTGATATTTTAGTTGTAAATCAAAATGTTCAACTTCTAGTTTAGAAAGATGCTTTACCAAATTATCGTGATCATCCCGATCAATTTTCTCATTAAGTTTTGAATTAATCTTTTCAAGCTCAATGACACGATCATGAGAGACTTTCAGAGCAACAGATAATTCATGAAATTGAGAAGAATTAATGGAGCAATTGTAGCTTGATGTAAAACACATCTTGAGCAATACATTCCGAAATAAGATTCTCATTCAAGGTATGCAAGTTCTTCCTCTCAATCTCATTATATTTTAATGCTCGCTCATAGTCACTAACCTCAACTATCATTGCATCAAATTCCTTTTCCATTCCTTTAATATCTGAATCTATCCCCTTTTAAGACTCTCAAAATGATCTTTTAGTAGTTTAAAGAAAGGCATGACCTTAGTTAGATAGCATTCTTTTGTTTGCTCAAAACCCCTTTCCCTTCATTATCCCATGGGTGTGATCCTTTTCTTACAAGTTTTCTCAAAATCGACAAATAGTTGAAGAATAACATATTGGGTGATTAAGGTCTTGCTCTTAGTGGCAATAGTTCTAGGAACTAAATGCATTGGTGTATTTGGAGGATACACGGTCATTGCAGGCATTTTCCTAAGGGGAGGGTTTGTTTCAACAAGATTTTCAACTTTTTGCTTATCTAAGTCCTTTTTCCGAAAAACTTGTTCGGTGTTAACAACGTTTGAGGCTTAAATTTGTTTAAGGAGATCCAGTTTTCCTTCTTGTAATCATGGGGTTTGATCGTGATGTTATTCTTTTTGCATTCGGGATCTTCTAGCTTCTTATTCATTTTCACCCTGGATGCATCATCTAATTTTCTATCTTCCTCTGTGCACTCAATGCAACTAGGTTTCTGTCTAGGTTTAAGAATCTCATTGCCATCATAAATTACATTTTTAGCCGCCTTAGCTAACTAATTACTTTCGGGGTTGGGTTTATCTATAATGGGAACACTATGCTTATCGCTTAAAACTCTATGCTTAGTGACCATGTGAGCAATCTGAATGGTATTCCTTGTGCATACAACTTGTTTTCAAGCTTGTTCTTCAAAGGTTTTAGATTAGAAAAATCATTCAAAAGTTTTGATTCCTTAGCATGAAATTCTTGCTTAAGCACTTTAACATTTTCTTGAAGTTCTTGTTTTTGCTTAGCCGTTTTTGAAAGCTTTTCTTGTAAGGAGTTTAACTCTTGTTTTAACACTTCTTCTCTAAAATTACTTTTTCTAATAATTGTACGCATTTGGTTATCCAACTCCAGCTCCACGGTAGTTAGCTCAAACTTAGCACGTTGTTCATAAATGGCAACTCGTTCTTTATAGGCATTAAGTTCAGAGATAACAGAATCATTCGGGGCACATGCAGTGTATTCATCAAAAACATAGTCATCATTGACTGCAGAAGATGCATCACTTGGTACGACCTCACTTTCACTTTGTTTCACATATTGATCATATGGGACAACATTGATATTACCCATATTTTCAATATTTGACTCAATAGTTTCAGTTGATTGTACTTTGTCATGCATCTTTTGCACATCAGCATCATCGTATAGTTTTAATACCTCAGAAATTATCTTGTCTTTGGATGGACCAGTTTGTTGTGATGAAGAGATTTTAGGAGAGACCATTGGAGAGATGCTAGCCATGAAAATGGTTTGTGCGATAGTTCATCATCAACATCAGTCGTATGCATCACAATCAGCTACTTGAAAGGCATTCTGATGATTATGGCCTATCTCTTGAATTGGCTGCTCATCCACATCTGCATCATACGTCTTGGCATTTCCCTCAGCAAGAAATAACAACTCTTCTTCATCCAAAGCTACACCATTATCCTGAGCTTGCACTAGCAACATCTTATCCCTGAAGTACTCAGCATTTTGAGGACGTTTTGGAGATGTGCAATTCCTTGCAATGTGTCCCTCACCACCACAGTTGTAACATTTGATAGGCTTTGTTTGTCCTTGATTTCCAATCCTTCCTCGATTATGATTTCCACCATAGCCTCCTACTCCACCCTTCTCTGATCATCTGCCTTTCTTGAACTTGCTGCACCATAACTTTCCCGTCTCCGATCAAAGAATGATTGTGAAGATTGGATGCGGTTCTGATTTCAATGTTGGTGTGAAGACTGTTAGTATGAGGTGAAAGGGTCAAGTTCTGTTTAACCATGAGAGCTAGTTGATTGATGAAATGTCCCATGACATCATCAACATCCTGTTGCTTGAATCGTGGATCAGGAATGAGTTTGTGATTACCATCTCCCGTGGGAATTACTTTATAAGCCTTGGTGGTTCGTCATGAAGATTCGACTGATGCTGAAGGGGAGTCCTTCGACCTGATCGGATGGTACGTCATCATGGACCAAACGTAATGGTCACTTGTGAGGGTGGTAATCCTCACTCGTGACACCACTACGAGAACAAAGTTCATGTTTGAGCAATGCAAAAAAGAGGCATGAAATGTGAGCATCCTCACCTCTATTCTATATTGTAAAACTGTAACACCCCAACCCGATACAGGTAAAAATGTCATATTATGGTGTCATATAAAGCATACAAACGCAAGTGGAAGTCTTATATAAAATAACAAGTCATATAAACGAATGACTTCAAAAGAAAATACATAATCCAACATGTAAAAAAATGAAATATCAAAACAAATGCTCTTCAAAATGTGTCCAAAATGATAAGGTAAACTAGGTAAGGTTGGTCCACTCATGACTTCTATTCTCAGCCCAAATCAAAACCCATCGCCCCGCTTATTACCTGCCGCATGGAAAAGAAAATGCGGCTGAGCTTAAAAAGCACAGTGAACAGATATATAACACAACAAATAATCAAAACATATATAGGTATAGAGAAAAAGAAACATAAGATCCTGCTGAAACGAATTTCATCTGTCAAAAGAATGAGGAGTCAAGGAATAACTAAACAGATATCATAAGTCACTGAGTCAAATGGAATGAGAGATCAAACGATAATACGAATCGGATAATCATAGGGTAAATAAGTTAAAAAAAAATAAGATAACAAGATCATACGAATAAGATAATCATAAGGTAAATGAGTCAACAAAAATAAGATATCAAGATCATACGTATCAGATAATCATAACGAATAATAATAGCAGAAGTAAACGAAACGAAGTCATATAAATTAGATGAACAATATCATAAGATAAATAAATCAATGAGAGATAAGAGGTCAAAGTCATGCGAATCAGATTATCATAACGAGTAAAATGAATCATAAGGAATATTGCCACGAGCGCATAACCTAACGTCCAGCATGACACATGAAGGACACTACATACATACATAACCATCAATTCATAAGTGTACAAGGAGGGGAGACCTCACAAATACCATAAGTGTGAGAGGGGTGTGTGGTAAACTAGAAGGGGGGGGGGTTGAATAGTTTTACCAATTTAAAACTTCCTTTTAAATATTTAGATCGACTTATGTCAATCTATTTGGTTGTTTATGTTGGACGTTGATAGATAGATATATAAGCATGTAAAGAAATATAAAGAGTAAGAAGCACATCACCACGACACAAGTTATTTATAGTGGTTCGGCTACAAGGACACCTTCCTTGCCGTACTCCACTCCCCGAGTCACCTACTCGAGAGTTTGTAAGCACTACACCAACTCCTTGTGGCGGAGAAGCCTTCACAATGTCGCTTAACCTTTTTCCGGTACTAAGCTAAATACCGAGTTCTTTCACACCAAGGCGAACCACACCTAACACAACGTCGCCTACCCTTTATACGGTGCTAGGCTAACCACCGAGTTCTTTCACACCTTAGGAGAACTAATCTATCACAACGTCGCCTACCCTTTATTAGGTACTAGGCTAAGCACCTAGTTCCATTACTATGGAGGAACTACTACCTTTCACGACACAACACCTAATCCCAAGGAGATCTACTCCTTGTTACAACACCTTCAAGGATATCACCATCCTTGTAAATAAACAAATACTTATTTGTATAACGATGCACCTCATCGATCATACGACCTAGGCATTTCTTCACAAATGCTACTTGATTTGATTCTTTGGCATCCTTCACTTATACCTTTGACACAACGCAAGCACCCTTCACTAATGCCTCCGTCTTGACACTTTAGTATCCTTCACAATGCTTTGACACGGATGATGAGCACCTTTCACTAATGCTTTCATCTTGACACTTTCGGCATTCTTCACTAATGCCTTCAACCCAACATCTATGGAGAAAGGAAAAACTATCAACAAGAGAACCTTAGTAGTCTTGATGATGACGAAGCATGGCAACTCATGGACTTGAGCTTGCACGTCTTCAAGAAGTGGTGATCTCTCCTTCCCGATTCAATGAAAAGGTTGGTGAATGGGAGGTTCTTGGTGGTGAATGGAACAATGAATATATGTTTGGATGAGGAAGAGGCTCATTCAAGGAGTGTAGTCCATTCTCAATGAATGAAGGTTTTGATGGCTTGCTAGAACTAGCCATGTTTGGTTTAGAACTAGATGATCCTTTTTCTAGTTGGAAAGGTTTGATGCTAATCCTTGCGGTTCTCTTGGCTTTTGTTGGATGGGTTTGATGAGGTGGGATTCTAGAGTCATCATTTCTAATGGGAGATGTTTCGGTGGATGAAATTTCATGGATCATTTGACCCTTTCTTTTGGATGATCCTATGTTTGAGGAGTTGTTGCTAAGAGCCTTTGTAATGGTGATGAAAATGCTAATGTGAGCTTCTAATTTCTGATTTTTGAAAGGTAATTGAGGATGGTGCCATAAACTTAAGATTGTTTGGTTTATAAAGAATAATTTGAATTTGGGAATTAAATTCTTGACCACTTAGAAGACTAAGCATGCTCTTGAGGTTTTGATCAGCTCTAGGAGGATAATTAATGTATGCTAAGAGTGGTTAGAGAACCAAAGGGTGACTTGAATTTGAATATAGAAGCTGATTTATGCATTCTGCATCTACGGATCCCGCGGATCCTTCTCAGTAGGGATCCGCCTGTTAAGGACCGAGGATCCGGCTATCAGACAAGGTATAGGTGAAATCATTATGCTTTTGTAAGGTTTGTTATTAATGGATTTCGAGGGTTTGACTTGATTTTGAAGTCTTTAGTCATTGGATATCTCAAATCCTTAACCATAACAAGTAATGGTGCTTAATGATGGTTTTGGCCAAGAAAATTTGACCTTGGGTAGTCTAACTATATGTTTGACAATGATTCCATTTAATTTGATGTGGAGAAATGGTGATAACAAGTCCTAGAAGTCAGATGATGTCCTAATAGGAATTTACTAAAATCCTTAAAAATAAGAAGAAATGAAAAACTAATTTTTGACCCTAATTTTGATTAAAAGATGGTTGAGATCAATTTGCTAAAATTGAAAGATATACCTAACTAAGTGCTATCAAGCGTGATAGATAATGTGTGAGTGTTGGAGCAGAATTATGGTGAGTTTTGACTAGTTGAAAAATCAAAAATATTTCAAAGATGTATCCTAGATAAGCCATGGATGAGAGTGAGATTTTCAACTATTTGATATAGACTTAGTTGGCTCTAGTATCTTATATTTGACTTGTTAGAAGTGATCTAATAGATTGTTTTGATGTAGCTAAATCTGTATTTCATATCAGATGCTACGGATCCCGCGATTCCCTTATGGGAGGGATCCGCCAGTTCAAAAGTCGGATCCGCTTCTGGTCGAGAGCTTACAGGAAATGTGCATCTTTGCACTTTAAATCAAATGTTTTTCCTAGTTGTTTCTACGGGGACTAAATATAATAACGCAACTAATATAGTGTATACCAAGGTAGGAAGAGCTAGAATTCTTAGAATGAGTGACGACAACCACTCTTGTAAACTCTCATTTCCCAAGTACCTACGTTAGGATTGTTTAATGCCACGATATGGAAATACCTACAACCTATAAGCATAATTAAAAATGTTTACAGATCATTGTCTTGGAATTGTTCATCATAAGTTTGATTTTTCAAACTTTACCTTTCTCCTCCTTCTTCACTTCTTCACCCGTCCTCCACTCTTCATCGAACTATCTTCACTTCTTCTTCTTCAAGAAATTGGCGAAGCATTTGAAGATTCCCTTGGTTTGTTGCCATTCGGGTGATTCATTAGGGATGTTTGGCAATTGGTTGATGTAGTCCAAGGGGTCAAGATCAATATTTGCGAGTGGGTTGCTACTACTCCCTTCACCTCCACTTTCTCCTTGCCTTTCCCTTTCGTCCGAGGAGTCCGTGGGTGGGTGTGGTCTCTTGCCTTCCACCATAAACCTTGTTGTTCTACCCTCGGTTAATGGTACCATAACCTTAATGCAAAAGCTATGATCAAGGGATTGTGGAGAAGGGTCTAAAGCAAAGATGAATTTGGCGAGACGGGTTAAAAACATTGCATACGGAAGCACCATCTTGTCCATGCTTCTAACACTTGCCATTCTTTTGACCATGTAGTAAGCAAGGTTGAATTGAGTATTGGTCACTAGGCAATAGATCATGAAGCTTAGACATGAGTTGGGGTGGTCCTTGTTCCCTACTAGGCACACCACATTTTCTCTTATCACATCCTCCCACTTCCTATATAATCCATACATTTCTGAAAGCTCAATTTAAAAAGGATCCCTATGGATCACTTTTGACTTCCTTGTGACTCTTGATGGTGAGGCTCTCGGCATGAACACGGTGTCCCTCACCGTGGTTGCTTCCGGGATCAAGGTGTAGTAAATGTCGTGATGATCAACCATTGTGTGTAGTTGTTCCAAAGACCATTCATTGGAGTATATACAAACACCTTGATACGGAACCCCTATAATTCTTCTATACTCTACAAGTGAAAGACTAAACTCTCGCTCATTGATGGTGAATTCAATTGAGATGGTCCCATCATCATTTCTAATTATACCCATTGTCTTGTAGAATTCAAGCACAAAGACCGGCAAATCGTTTATGTCAATAAATGGCAATCAAATCCAATAGTTGCAAAAACTTCCCTTACGTCGGTATTTGCAAGAAATGATGGATCAACAACTCTCCCTTCATGAAATAGTCTCCTTTCAAGCAACTTAAAGGCCTTTCTATCGTCCGGACTTAGACCATTTTTCCTATGATACATGGGTATGTAGTGGGCGGTGTCTTGGTAATCTTGTTGCTTGTTGTTTGGCATGATTGTTCCTAAACAATGCAACCACAATGTGGTGTTAATTGTGAATAGTAACCTAGAGAGTTTGATTACAATTTTGCTCAATTCATTTTTATTGAATTCAAGAAATGAGTTTAATTTGTATTAACAATGTTAATTCTTTGATTTGAGTTATCTTAGAAAACAATGTGATAACAAATTATGACAAACCCACTTGAACCCAACCTCTAAAATGAAGAACTTGTAATCCTAGTAATCAAAGAATGAAATCAACAATGTAGTGAAGATTATACTTACACAAGTGATTGTTATGCTTGAGAGAGATGATGAAGTTGCTCCTATGAACAAAGTTAGGTTTTTTTCGTGAGTATTTAAGGGGAAAGTATGATTGTGGAACATCCACAGTGATTATTTTTTAGCTTATACTATCTTCATTTGGATCCCGCGGATCCCTCTCATTTGGGATATGGCTAGTGTAAACTGAGGGATCCGCAACAAAAAAATCACTCAAACATTCCTTGATAACTATGGTTTGGGAGTTCTAAAAAGCCTAATGTTTTGGTGTTAAGGTTTTAAAACTTGTGATTTGAGGTTTTGAAGATTTAATACTATTCCTATTAGACGAGGTTCCCTTTTTAAGAATTAGTCATAATTCTTGGGAAGCTTTTCAGACATTATAATAAAATCCCATTTTATTATAATATAAGAAGTTTCACATGAAAATTTATTGACATAGATGAAGTGTCAATAAATTCTTTGTGATGAATAATGATAATGGTTATCAAATAACCAAAATGTCATTATTACGAAATCATAGTGTAGTCTCTACAAATAAGTTGAAGAATACTATTCTTGATGATGACTTTAATATAGATAACTACTAAAGCAATTACTAATAAATCATGCAACTAAGATTTCAATAATAAAATTAAAAGCAAGTGATTAGTAATCATACCTTGGCTAAATATTCTTTTTAAGAAAAAAAATATTTAGATGTTTTGTGATCTTCTTGGAAATTCCAGATTTTTGTTGTAAGAATACTAAACATTCTTTTTGCGAGATAAATTCTTTATGCTCTTCTTGGTAACTCCAAATCCAAGTATGGATAATGCTTTAAGAAAAAAAATGTTAGAGTATTCAATCATTGTCCAACAATAAACAATATAGTGATTTTAAAATATGAAAAAAATAATCCTTCTTTGTAGTTTTCAAGCATACATGGATCGTATCAAGTTTTTAAAGTACAACATACTCTAAGAAACTTGGTAACGAAGCTCTGATACCAATTGTGGTAAACTAGAAGGGGGGGGGGTTGAATAGTTTTACCAATTTAAAACTTCCTTTTAAATATTTAGATCGACTTATGTCAATCTATTTGGTTGTTTATGTTGGACGTTGATAGATAGATATACAAGCATGTAAAGAAATATAAAGAGTAAGAAGCACATCACCACGACACAAGTTATTTATAGTGGTTCGGCTACAAGGACACCTTCCTTGCCCTACTCCACTCCCCGAGTCACCTACTCGAGAGTTCGTAAGCACTACACCAACTCCTTGTGGCGGAGAAGCCTTCACAACGTCGCTTAACCTTTTTCCGGTACTAAGCTAAATACTGAGTTCTTTCACACCAAGGCGAACCACACCTAACACAACGTCGCCTACCCTTTATACGGTGCTAGGCTAACCACCGAGTTCTTTCACACCTTAGGAGAACTAATCCTATCACAACGTCGCCTACCCTTTATTAGGTACTAGGCTAAGCACCTAGTTCCATTACTATGGAGGAACTACTACCCTTCACGACACAACACCTAATCCCAAGGAGATCTACTCCTTGTTACAACACCTTCAAGGATATCACCATCCTTGTAAATAAACAAATACTTATTTGTATAACGATGCACCTCATCGATTATACAACCTAGGCATTTCTTCACAAATGCTACTTGATTTGATTCTTTGGCATCCTTCACTAATGCCTTTGACACAACGCTTGGCACCCTTCACTAATGCCTTCGTCTTGACACCTTTAGCATCCTTCACTAATGCTTTGACACGGATGATGAGCACCTTTCACTAATGCTTTCATCTTGACACTTTCGGCATTCTTCACTAATGCCTTCAACCCAACATCTATGGAGAAAGGAAGAACTATCAACAAGAGAACCTTAGTAGTCTTGATGATGACGAAGCATGGCAACTCATGGACTTGAGCTTGCACGTCTTCAAGAAGTGGTGATCTCTCCTTGAAGAGGAACCTAGAAGATCACACAAAAACAAAAGACAAACTACATAGATCACTTAGATCTGAGGTTAGAGGGTTAGAATACTTTTATGGAAGTATGTGTGTAAAAGTAATGCATAGAAAGGGAGAAATGGCTCTCTATTTATAGAGAAAATTCTCTTCTGTTCCCCGGATCCCACGGATCCCTTCCACTTGGGATCCGGCTAGCACAAAGCCAGGGATCCGTGGAACGCTCCTCTTTGCCCATGGGTATTTTTGGTTATGGGTCATGGGTTATGGGTTGATCCATGGTTTTCTTTCTAGGTACAATGTATCTTAAGGATACAATGAACTTGGTTAAGTGGTATATATAAAACCATGGGTTGTGGGTCAAAACCATTTGCTAGTATTTACCCATTTGGTATATACTTGTATTTACCCATTTTAGTTTTTACATGTTTTTACCCATTTTAGTATTTACATGTTTTTACCCATTTTAGTATACTTAGTTTAAGTATATGTTTAACCCAATATGTAAACACTAGTTGTTGTACATATGTATCTAAATCATAAAATCACTTAGGCTTGTTTTAGTGTTTTATGTGAAAATGTAAGTGTGTTAGAAAACTATTTACGTACTCTATTAGTTTCGTTAAAATGATTTTACGTTTGTTATCGACAAAACATTAGAAGATCGTAAAATATAAATAAACGTTTTTACGGCTTATTTGTATTAACAGGGTGCAAGGCAATCACAACCAAACGCCATAAACATATCATAATATCATAAGCCTAGGATGCATCCATACTCCCCTCACATAAACATATCATACATGTACCCTACTCACATGACAGATATACACATACATCATAATGGCCAAGTGATCACATAACATACATACATAAATGGGGACGCCGTGGACTTATCACACCGCCACAGATGGTATCATGCCATTGGTGCCATAAATGACAAGGTCATGGTACCTCCATGACTAGTTAGCTCGGGAAACGAAAGGAAACAAAGCATATGAATTATAATCATATCATATCATATCATATCCAAACGTAGCATATCAAACTGAATGAAATCATATCATAGCAAAACGAATGTCATAACGAATAGAATCACATCGAAGGATCATATCAGAAATCATATCAAATGATCATAGCAAAGGAATCATAGTAATGGAATATCATAACTGAAACAAAGTCAAGGATCGAAAAGTCATGAGAAATTCCCTACTGCAAAGGGATAGAATATCTATACCTCAAACCGTAAAGCAAATCACCAGAAACACACAAGGAAATCAAAGGCTACTCCTTCCTTCGCGGATTTACACGAATAATGATCGCTTAATATTTAGAAAGATATTTCATAGTTTTAGGGTTCATCGTTATTCATATTTCATAATTAGGGTTTCTTTTTCCAAATTTAGTAACTTTCTGAATTAGGCAACCTTTCATACTTAGCAGGTTTTCATATTTAAGTAACTTAATACTTCAGGTTTATAAATGACAATTAAATATACTTAAGGGTTTAACATAACAAATATCGTAGTTTAGGTTCTTTAGTAACATATTAGTAAGGTCTAGGGTCAAATATGACAATTATCAAAGTTTAGGGTTAAACGTGTAACTTACCATAGTTTAAGGTTTGTATTGACAAGTTATCATGGATCCAAGATCATGAAATCACACCTATATGTGAAATTACCTACAAAGACATGCAATCCTCTAGCTCTCCCAACAAAGTTACTCAATTTCCTAGGGTAAAAGGGATCTCTCCTTGGTCCTAGCTTTTCACTCATGATCCAATTGTAATAGAGCCTAGACATTATGTTCATGGGAGCCTTATAGTCTATGTAAGTGTGATCCCTATACAAATACCCAATCATGCACGGTATCTTAATGTTTCTAGGGTCACCCTTTTTTATGCATGGTTCGAAAGGTGGTCGCGGGTAATTAACTACGTTGTAATGATATGAGATTTCTTTTCCATTAGGGTATGACTCAAAATACTTATTAAGCTCCTCTTCCTCATTACCCTCCATAATTTCAAGCACTTTATAATCTCCTTCCTACAGTTCATCATCCAAATCATCACTCGTGGTGGAATTGCCATCTAATGTACTAGTTGTTTCTTCAAGTGCTTTCTCAAGTGCGCTTTCAATTATCCTATTAAATTTTCTAATCTCTCCAATTACACTAAAGATACGAGGCGGAGTTGGTTCGCATAGATTCGATCAAGTGGTGGGTTTTGTGGTGGATGGTGTGGTGGTAGATTGTTGTTGGGTGGGTTATCACCTTCCATGGTGGAAAGTGACAAGGTTACGAACAAAAACACGAAGAGGGGGGATAGACTACAAGGAAGCAAATGAAAAAGAGAAAAAATCTCACTTGATAGGAATCAAGCGAGTGGACCTAAACGAGATAGAAATCTAACTAGCTATTTATTCCCTGGCAGCGGCGCCAAAAACTTGATGCGTTGGTTCGGGGTCGAGAAAACATCCTTTTTCTACGAGCAAGCTTTTCAACCCTCTAGGCAGTGAACCTAATCGTTGTAGTGTAGTATGGGGTAAGCCTCAGGGATTGATTTCATTCTCTAGGGGAATACAAATGCCAGAAAGAGATATATGACGAGAAGGTGGGGTTGAGGAAGATTATTTTTAGTCTTTTTTATGGTTTTTTGAAAGCAAGGGTAAAAATCTCGGGGTATATGATTGGGGGGTGGTACTTCTACCGATTTCACTACTTTTACTAATT
This sequence comes from Chrysanthemum makinoi, assembly GCA_910596185.1. Lineage (NCBI taxonomy): Eukaryota > Viridiplantae > Streptophyta > Magnoliopsida > Asterales > Asteraceae > Chrysanthemum > Chrysanthemum makinoi. Next base: position 30,969,088 of record OU343221.1, on the reverse strand, counting down.
ATCCAATTTTCTAATTAACTAGTGGATAGATTATGCTAATTGAGGTGTGTCCGTATGATGATTAAAGATGTGTTCACTTAGATACTATTACTCCCTAGTTATCTTTTCTTGGTCGGTTAAATTGTCACTTCCTTTATCTTAATTGATGCGTTGTATTCCGGTTAGTCGTAAGGTGGTGTCTAGTTCCCTAATTCTATGAATTGCAACTCTCCTTTAGAATACCCGGGATCGGCAAGTGCAATAGCATCTCCCCCGAATACACTACTATCCTAAAGCTACAATTCACGCAATAAATACAACGAATGGCCTAATGTGCACTCAAAGGCTTTTTGCTATTTAGGACGTTTAAGCTCGCAACAATGAAAGAAGAAGGGCTTTTCCTTACTCTAATGTCTACCAATTAAGACAAGAGACAACCTAATAACAATTAGTAACTAGGTTTCATAGATCTAAGCAAACACAAGAATAATTTAGCTAGACATGTTAAACAAGCAAGCATACACACAATCAATTGAACATGGGGTAGACATAATGATAAATTGGATAAACAAACTTATCTTGTGATGTAAAATAGAGTATGGGACCCTAGAATCATCCAAGTCGGACTACAACTGAGTTAGGGTTTGCTCTCCAAAATTCTACCTCTTAAAATACAGAAAAATCAAATTCTATAAATAGATTTACAATCGTGACGACGTCACCTTTTGCTAGTGACGCCTTCAGGTCACCGTCATTAGGGTTTCGTTTGGGCCAAGTCATCATTGGGACGACGTCATTTTGGGTGACACCATCAGTCTTCGATGCGGCGTCGTCGAATCTTGGATCTTGGCGTGCGTGTAGATTTTGTGAGTGCGCCTTCCAGAATTTTAGCGTGACGCCATCGCTTTAGGACCATAAATTCGGTGAGCCATCGCGTGCACTTTTGATCAAGTCTTCTATAGAGGGACGGAGTCGCCCTTTGGTTGGGACGCCCGTCAGGTGTGCTGGATTGCCTTTGATCTTGACTTTGCCATTTTCTTCATTTTTCACTCCTTTTCGTCCAAATATGCTTCATTCCAGCATTTTGCTTCCAAAAGACCTAAAATGTGAAAAGGAACGATTTTAAGCAGTAAGGGATATAAAATGTATCGATTTAGGGCTTAAATGACCCCCTAAAAACGTACGTTTTAAATCCTTATCAATTCGTTGTAATGCTCATCCACACACTTAGTCCAACTTACGAATTTATTTTTTTTTAAATAAACCTATGAACTCACTAGCGTTTTGCTGACTTTTAGCATGTTTTTCTCAGGTAACTAATATGCAGGCAGGAACATGGCATGGCATTGGTCATAGATTTCCAACTGAAGTATTTTCACACAAAATATGACTTGTTTTTATAGGACTACTTAAAACTTATTGGCCATATTTTCCGCATTGACATTATTGTAAAACTCTATTAATTATTAATGAAATTTTAACGGAGTATGTATTCCATTCTTTATTACCTTGTGTTATGAATACCAATTGAGTAGCACCTCATGTTGCTTCCGCTGTACCAGATTTGGGGGTGTTACATTATCAGACCCTTTTGAGTGATGATTGTTTGTGTATGATAAGTTAGTTTGATAGTTGGTTTTTTAGGGATAGGAAGAAGTTGAAGTTTTGTTGTTAGGACAATCCTTCTGAAGGTGTCTAGTCCTCCCACATTTAAAATAAGTCTTTTTTGACTTCTCAGTTGTTACCTTAGCTGTACCAACTCTCCCTAACCTTTTGTAGAATCTTCTTTGATTTGCTAGAAGAGCTTTGTCTTGAAACTCAACGGCTAAGTCAGTAGAAATTCTTAACTGCTCCTTTTGTCTTTTTCTACATCAGAGTCACTATTAGAGACATGCACATGAGAGTTAGAAAAAAAAGGCATTTGATATAGAGGTCTGTATATGAACCTTTTTGTTTTCAGGCTCATATATTTGGTCAATGAGTTCCTCTTCATAGTTTTACTTCCTAAAAAGTGTAGCAAGGATCATTTTTGATAGAGTTGTTTTCCTTTTGGGTCTGATTTAGACTCAACCACTTTTGGGGTAAGCTATTGACAAAAGTAGCATTGACCTCAGCTTGAGGAATGTTAACACCTTTGTTTGAGAGGTCATTTAACAAGATCTTCAGCCTGGTGTAGGTTCATGCAACCTTTTCACCATCAAGTGCCTTAAAGGCATTTAATTTTAGCCTAAGAGTTGCAATCTTGGTGTCCCTGGTCTCAGAGGGTCCTTCATGCCCTAAAACTAGGCCATTCCACATTTCTATAGCAATTTTATATCTTATAACTGACTCCGTGGTGTCTTAAGGAAGGGCGAAAATGATAATACCTTTTAACCTACTATCTTGTTTTGCAAATCTTATTTCCTCAATAGACCATTTTTTGATGGTTTCGGTAAAATGTTTTCGGGTGTAGAGGTGAGGGCTTCAGGAATGTATGGACCATTTTTAAGAACTTCCAGAAGGAAAGGTTTTAGTCTATCAGGGTAAACTAGAAACCTATCATTTCAGTCTAGAAAATAGTCCACATCTAGTAAAGGGACAGGAGTAACATGAGCTCCCCCCATTGAATCTAGGAGTTGTGGAAGGTCATTACGTGGAATGTTTAGGAAAGTACTACCATTATTAACACCAGGTGGAGAATGAGGACCATCATTGTTTCCAGGGTTTTTAGCATTGTCATTGTTTCCTAACATAATAGGATATTGATTTTAAAAGTTTTGAACAAGTTCTTTTGTTTGAGCACTTGAAAAAGATTTTTAAGATCAAACTTGATTTGATACCAATTTTTTGTCCCAAGTTATGTCAGTTTCGTGAAACAAAATATAAAACAATTTAAGTAAGACACAATTTAAGTAAGACACAATGTTTAACTTTTCAAACGTGTAATGCTTTATTGATGTATAATCAAAGAATTACAAAGTGTTATTGATCACAGTAGTTGAATGACAATGTAATGATTGCTCTTTGAATAAGTAAACTTGATGAATATCAATTTTACAAGCGAACTTGTATAGACTCGCTGATAGGAACAACTGTCTACTTGGAAGTTCGAACAAAGGGGTAGATTCACTTCTAATGATTTTACAATAATAATGAGAAGCACTAGCAATTAATCCTGACCAACATTCTCTTTAGATAGTGGTACGATATTGCCTTGAGCATGGGGTAGTTGAGACGTGTCAAGAATCTATTGGAGAAGTACAATTGCATTCAATGTTCTTCTATTCTTGAAAAGATGTCAACTCTTCTTTTGTAAACACTTTTGCCAACTGTTCATAATCTTTTCACCAACTCGTATTAGGTAGTACTTTAATTTCAAAGACTCTTTTGTCCCTGTCTTTTGCTTTATCAAATTAATCCCGCCTAAATCACTCAGATAGATTTGAGTTATGCTCAGTTGGTAGTTATCAAAGAGTAATGAAGTTAATCAGGGAATTGCATCTCCTGATTCACTTTTAGCCTTCAGCGAGTTCCTTCTACATATCAGCTGATATCCATGTCATCTGATAAGTATGTTTTCAAGTAATCTTCGACTTTCTTGACGATGTTTATGACTTGAACTCTGTTAAGGTTGCTCGCTGATTTTATTATCAGCAAATCTTCTAGAGTTGCTCGATGATTTCATTATCAGCGAGTCTTCTTTACTTAAACTAATTTATGTTCAGAGATAATTTGACACGAAATTTGCCCAACAAAATGACCCATAAAGTCGTTAACAAATTGCACATAATCTCCCTACCTACGAAATCACGTCAAAATTTCATGTATTTGTTTCAGGTAAGAAAGTGATATGTGTGCGTACTCGAACAAAATTTGAAAGTTAGTGAAAAATTACGAAACTTTTTTCAGGTCACATATTCAAATACGACATTCGAAAAAAGATTTGTTGCTGCTTGCTATTTAAAGACTTGAACCTTCTTTTTGTTGGTAATAAAACTATAGCTTATGTTTAGTTGATATTTTATTTACCTACTTCGCACCGACGCATTAAGGTGAAAAAGAAAGACTAGATAATGTGGTTTCCATAAAAGATGTAAAAGTTATGATATAACATCAGACTCTTTCATTATCTTGGAGAATTATAATATAAGGTTTTAAAGTGGTGAATATATCAAGATTTGGGCGAACGAGAGAGATTCTCCGAACACCTCAAACTACTAATAATAACAATTGTAGGTGACAGGGAGATTTATTCAAACCTTCAGTCCGTCACGTACATTAAGAAATCACATTGGGCTTCGTTGTTTTAATATTTGTATTCTTCTTCTTGAACCAACCATTTTCATAATTAACACAACTGGTGGATTTCGCGTCATAGCTTTTTAAATTATTGTTTTTTAGTGATTCGTTGCTAACAAATGCATGAAAACCCCAGTGTTTGATTTAGAACTTATTAGTATTATAAATCGTACTCCTACATGATTAATAATTAGGTAACGATTAACAAAGATAAATAAAATTAACTTTAACCAAAAAAAACATCAAATTGTTTTTTAAATAACATAAATAATAGATGTTGTATCTTTACTAGGAAGTTTATAAAATAATAACTACAGAAATTTAGAGCCAACAAAACACGTTACAATGTCTCTATGTATAGTAATATTTACGAAGTCATATTCGGTCTTTGAACTTTCCCCTCTATCGTCTTGGTACAGTATTACAAGCATACAGTACTTATTCATGCAACACCACGCTTGAACAAATACCATTCATTGTGAAAACCGCACTTGGACTATATATCAATGTGCACTTTTATCAGTGCTATATATGAAACATAAAACATGCAATCCGTAAATAACCCTTTTTAAAACTCATAAAAGAATTTAACAAAATGATAACAACCCACAAATGCTAATATAGAGGCACTTTATTTTGCTTACTTAAAAATTCATGTTTACCAAGGGATAAATTCTCACTATCCATCTAGTATAATCTAATTGTGGGGATTAACCTAAGATTTAATACTTAAAACCTGTCCATGTTTTTATTGTCTTTTTGTCTTTCTTTTTATTAACCTTTTTTTTTTTTTTTTTTTTTTTTTATTAATTTCCGTTTTTTTTTATGAATTAATGTTTTTTTTTTTTAAATTTCGTTATTCACGTTTATTTTTTTTCGCGTTTTTTTTACGCTTTACACGTTTTCCTCTTTTTCCTCTGTTTTCGTCCGTTTTCATCCTGTCATCCGTTTTCAACGCTTTCGTAACACCCAAAAATGGTTTTGCGTAAGAAAAAGTTTTGGATCTTACTCGGTTGGATCATAACACAAGTGAAAAATAATAGCTTTTTCTTAAAAGATTTCATTTATTGAAGTAAAATAGAGTTTACAAAGGTTGATTTGTTGCGGAAAAATGGCTTATTAACAAAATGTGGTCCAAATTCAGAATCGAGTCATCTATGACCGCATGCCAATGCCCAAGTAGCGCTTCCAGAGTTAGCTATCGCCTTTTTAATACCCGAGATAAACATGCTTAAAAAGATCAACACAAAGGTTGAGTGATATTCATAGATTTAGTAAATAGTTGAACACAAGTTAAAGATGACAATTGTCACGAAGACAATCACCATAGAAAAGAGAGATTATTATTATGCACTAGCTCATGACACCAAACTAACTGTACACCTTAATTATTCTCAGGTGTAAGTAATATTGCCCTCAGATGGAATTGCCAATTCCATAGTTACCAAATATAGTGCGCCCTAGTTATTTCCGATAACCGAGACGGGGTCGTCAATTCCCATAGTACTATCCACAATATTCGCTTCACTTTCACTGCAGTGATTAATGGTCCATGATCAAAGGGACTTATGGCAAGCAACTTAGGCTATAATAATAATGATCAGGCAAGCATACCTTTTAAGAAAAGACTTGTGTTCTAGTTTATAGCATGTATCTCCCCCAAAAAGTTTATAAAAGCAGTTAAAAGAGTAAAAGTGGGGCTATGAACTCACCTTGGCAATGTGCAATATGAAGTCTAAAGAGAATTAAACCAAAGAGTGATAGTGCGGCTCCAACATAACCTAATTAAGTACGGCATATTTAGTCTTCATGTTTAAGACTCGATAAAGTTTAATTAACTTTATAAATTTTTAAATGTTAGGGTTGTTGTTGTTGTTGTTGTTGTTGTTGTTTATGTGGCATCATTGATCTAAAACAATTTACAAGGAATTTTGTGGATTTTGGCTTAGGAAGGTTTAACATGGAAGGAATCTCGAAGAAAGAATTGCGACTTTGGTTTAATGATGACCAAATGATAATACTTGGAAGTGTACACGCAGAAAAAAAAAGAGATATTAAGGATGAACAAGACTTCGGTTTGGTGGTAACCGAATGATGATGTCTAAAAGTTGTACATTTATTAAGACATTATCGGACTAAGTAGACAGAATAAATGAAGGAAGTATACATATATACCCATGTAGGTATATGTATAATTTATATATATGTTTATGTCGCTACTAAAAGATTTAAGTACAATATGACTTGTATACATTAGTAAATTTTCAAATACATTTCGTGTGTCATTTATATAAATGTGTACACTTTAAAAGAATGGTTAAGCAAAAGAAATAATCCAGCTTGTACTTAGAAAAATGATGTAAGTGTCGATATATATATATTAGGTTACCAATATTTTCATCCAACATTCGGGTATAACCCGGGTACATATCCGTATTTGTTCTTGGTGAATAGTGTCAAAAGCTCTTTATAATTTGTTTCGATCGAGTTCTATTTATTAGGTTTAGTAATTATACGCTCATTCCTACAAGTTTGCATTGTGATTAATTAGAAGTGTAAAAGACAATTTTCCATTTAAGTTATGAGAATAAATTCATTTTAAGTAATATATTGTCCAATTTTAATGATTGAAATGTATGTTTACCACCTTACAGTTTGAATTAGAAATGCAAAACTTTCGAGTTAAGTTATGTGTAGTGGTAATGAACTGGTTTTAAATTATTTGATTACTATACTTTGTTCATGTAACAAAAACTCGCTATACATTTCGTGTTGCGTTACAATTTGGTTTAGTTGGTCACAGAGGACTACTTCGAGTGTTCATTTCTATGCCGAATTGGCGTTGTGAGGATAAGTTGAGCGGACGAGGGCGAGTTGTGACGCAATTTGAGTCGAGGGATACTCGGGACTACACACGACTAAACAGCTGGCGGACAACTTATGAACTGAATGGATCTTTAGGATATGGGCTTTGCGAGCCCCATGAACCTCCAACTAACTCATAATGATACTTGGGCTTGAGGCCCAAATGAAATTTTACCAAGTCAGCCATGGAGATGTGGTGAAATTATATTTGGCGGGGAAATATTTTTCCAAGGAAAGGTTGAAACTAAATTCAAACGTTGGGGCCTATGTCAACACTACATAAGGACTCATTCGGGTTCATTTGCATTTTACGTGCATAAGGCATTAGCCATCGGCCACTACCTGACATCGTGATCAGTACCTTCGGGTACTACCCATCTTGTGTACTCGACCCACTACCCTCGGAAGTTTTACACAACTAAATTGACAATGAAGCATCAAGTTTAACGCAAGGCTTTAACTAGCATCAAAGAGCACATTATTCTATTTTGTTGACCAAAAAGGTACTCAACCATTCTTACTCAAGTCTCCCTACTTTGATTGTTAACAAATACGCACCCTAAGCGGCTCGTGGTCAAACTGAGACCAACAAGCAACCCGAGATTAGGTGAGCTCTCGACACCCTTTGGTGGTGTCTCGAAAGCGAAAATGGCAGGCAACCCACTCTTGAGAAGTACAAAACATGGCATAGGAACCCTTTGTGGGTCATTGCACGGCCGGGATATTACGCAAACCAAAGACAGGGTGTGGTTGAACCAGAAATACACGTCGCGTCACTCTTGTGTCCCGCGAAACAACTGAACCAACATCCCTTTTGGGGGCTCGTGGTCGGATCAATTATGCTAGACAATTTCAACGATATGCATAAACTCAAAATTATAAATAGACTCGACTAGGCTATGTACGAGATTAATAAGCACTTCCAAGATTAGTCGAGACTTTAGTTCGAATCCTTTTGTTCAGCCACACAAACAAATCAACAACAACAATCACAACGTATTCTCTTTTTCGCTTACTTGATTGCTATAAAAATCATTATCAATAACCAATAGCCCATAACAATTTATTAAAGAAAAATCATATAATCCTTACAAGATGATATACGTGATCGATTGAAGAAGGAAGACAAGTGAGAACAATGAACCCAAAAGAAAGTACTGATCCCAACGCAAGCACGAACCATCGAAATCCGAAGAATCTCTCCAACATCAGTCGAATCCAAAATCACTAAAGCAAACTTTGAGAGATTATTCTTGTTTTGAGGGTAGATTGACCTTTTTGATGTTTTCTTGTGATCTGCTGCTGAATAAAAAGAGTGAGAAAGAGTAGTTTGGACCATTGCTTTCTTGGTTTTACTCTTGTGACAAACCTTTTGGAGCAAAGGTCCTTCTCCTTTGGTAGCCTTCTAGGGGACCTCGTGAGTTTCGCGTTGGGAAGAGGCGAAAGGAAACATTGACAGTGATTTATCATTTTACCTTTAACTATTGCAGCGCGTGGAGCAGGGGGTACAAGAAAGGAAAATGGAAAAGCTGCTTTTGGGTGTGGTGGATTGGAAACAAACGAAGGGAGGAAAGAGGAGAGGGTAGCGATGATACCAAGGCTAGTGAAAGAGATTGATCAGGTAAATATTAGAGTGGGGGAGGTTATAGGGTGTAGTATTTTTGTTTCTTACCCTTTTATTAATAATGTATCACGTTGTACCTGTGTTTTGTCGAATCTTTGAGTAAAAGTACCCTATCGACATCCGAAAAATGTAGAAATTATGTTTTCGGAGACAATTTCTTAAACGTAATATTGTGTCATTCTTATTTCGTTTAAATTTGATTATAATCGTTTGCCGTTATTAATTTGGTGTCGGGATGCGTGCGGTGGTGTGGCTTTCTGAATTCACGAGATACTTCTCGTTTTCTTTTGTAAATTATTAGTGATTGATGAAAAGTGTATTTTTCTCTTATCTCAGTATTTATTTTTAGTTTTGTATGATACTGCTACTGCAGTATGCGGAATAACTTCTCGAAATAATGAATTAAGTTTATGTATGCTCACATTTTAGCTTGGACAATAATAAATTTCACATATACTTTGTGGGCAAGTATTGTATGTGTGGTGTCTTATTTCTAAAAAAACGAAATGACCTCTCGTTTTTAAATTTTAGATATTGGCACTTTGTCAGAAATTAATTGATTTGAATTTTCTAACGTAATAAATATTATTATAATAATCCGGAAATTTACGGGTTGTTATATTTTCGTCCATTTTCTTACGTTTTCGTCCATCTTAATATGTTTTCGTCTATTTTCTTACCTTTTCGTTCGTTTTCATACGTTTTCGTTTGTTTTAATACGTTTTCTTACGTTTTCATGTATTTTCGTCCGTTTTACGTTTTTCGCTCCGTTTTCAAGACGTTTTCGCTTTTTATCGTTTTCATCCGTTTTCATAGGTTTATATATCGTTTTAGTCCATTTTCGTCCGTTTTAGACGCCAGCCCGCTTTTCTTACGTTTTGGTCCGTTTTCATACGTTTTCTTAGGTTTTCGTTTGTTTTCATACGTTTTCATACGTTTTCGTCCATTTTATATCGCTGTTTGTTTTTACGCTTTCATGTACTTTCATCCGTTTCTATACGCTTTCTTCGCTTTTTCGACGTTTTCGTCCACTTCTATACATTTTCATCGGTTTTCATAGGTTTATATATCGTTTTGCGTCCATTTTTAAATTATCGTCCATTTTAGGCGCTTTCGCTTTTCGGGACGCTTCGTCCGTTTTCATACGTTTTGTCCGTTTTTATACATTTTCGTTTGTTTTAAGGCGTTTTTATCGCTTTTCATTCATTTTATATCACGTTTTTCCGTTTTGAGACGTTTTCGTCCGTTTTCATATACTTTCATCCGTTTCTATAGGTTTTCTTCGTTTCATACGTTTTCCACTTCTATCGTTTTCACGGTTTTCATAGGTTTATATACGTTTTCGTTTTTTTTACATTTTTGTCCATTTTAGGCGCTTTGCGTTTGTTTTCGTTTTCGTCCGTTTTATATCGCTTTTGTCCGTTTTTATATATTTTCGTCCGTTTTCAGACGTTTTATACGCTTTCATTCATTTTATATCGTTTTTCCGTTTGAGACGTTTTCGTCCGTTTTCATCGTTCGTCCATTTTTGTAGTTTTTTATACGTTTTCGTCTATTTTCATACGTTTTCATGCTTATTATTAAACTCTATTATATTACATGTCTAATATCAATTGTGATATTTTAAAAAAATACTTAATGTCTAATATCACTTGTAATATTTCATAAACAAACAAGCATGTTTTTTAACCTTTAATATCACCTGAGATATTTCATTGCTTTGTATGTTTTTATATATTATCACCTATGTGTTTTCTAATATTTTTATAATTTTCAGTTACATGATAGTTTTGTAACTTTCATCGCAATTGACAAGCGTATATTTTTTTAATGCAACCAGTGTTATCTATCACTTGTGATATTATACTCTTAGTAGAAATAAAATGGTTAAAGTCTCTTTAGGTGAATTTTTATTTTCTTCAAAAAAATGCTAATTTAATGCAACACTTGTTTGAATTTGAGAATATTTCAAATCTCTATTTTTATAGTTTGCTTCATTTTTATTCATTTTGATATTTTAAGTTGAACTTATTATCTCTTGTGATATAACTCTGTAAGGAAGATGAAGAGTATTACATTCTTCATCATGTATGTGTTATCGATTTTGATACTCAACTAAGAATGTGAAATATTACATTCTTACCAAATGTGATAAGAATTTAGTATTTTACCAAGTATATATGAAAGAAATAATAATATACATCACTTATTATATCATTGTGATGATTCTGTTCATTTTTTTATTTGTGTTTTTGAAAATATTTAGGAAGATTTTGTGTTTTATGATAATATGAAATATTAAAAAATGTGTTTAACTGAAAACAAGAGATGTTATGATACTTTGGTTAGACTTGTGGTGGCATTTTCTTTTTAATAGATACATTGTGCATGTTTTGATAGGTTTTATAGAGGATTTAAAAATATCTATCATTGAATCAACAAACTAAAAGCATGGTTGAAGAAAGCACAACAAACTTAGCAAGCTCAAACACCTATGATATCACACATGATATCACGGTGATATCACACATGATATCACAGGTGATATCACCTCGCTTTTGATATCACATGATATCACAAGTGATATCACTAGTGATATCACAAGTGATATAAACTATGATATCACACATACTACCACCGGTGATATCACACATGATATCACGGTGATATCACAATGTTATCACATGATATCACGTGTGTGATATCATGTGATATTACAAGTGAGGTGATATCACTGTGATATTATGTGTCATATCACGTGTTTGAGCTTCCCGGTTTGTTTATAAAGATGTGTGCTTTCTTCAACTATAGCTTCTTTATTTGATTCAACCATAAATATTTTCAAATCCCGCGATAAAACCTATCGAAACATGCACAATGTATCTATTAAATAGAAAAATCCACCACAAGTCTAACAAAAGTATCATAACATCTCTTGTTTTCATTTGAAAAACTTTTCTAATATTTTATAATATCATAAAACACAAAAATCTTCCTAGGTATTTTCAAAAACACAAATAACCCCAATCATCAGAATCATCACATTCTTAGTTGATTATCCCAACTGATAACACATACATGATAAAGAATGTAATACTCTTCATCTTTCTTACAGTGTTATATCACAAGAGATAAATAAGTGTCACTTACAAATATCAAAATGAAAACGTCATAAAACAGACAAAAACGTCTGAAAATGGACAAAAACTTATAAAACGGATGAAAACGGACGAAAACGTATAAAAACGGACGGAACGCCCAAAAAACGTATTTTAAAACGACTAAAAATGGAAGAAAACGTAAAAACGGACGAAAACGCATATGAAAACGACGAAAATACACATGAAAACATAAAAATAGAGACGAAAACGTCTAAAAATGGACGAAAATACATGAAAACCTAAAAAATGTAATTTAAAAACGTATGAAAACGAACAACGTATGAAACGAACGAAAACGTAAGAAAGCGGGCTAAAACGCGTCTAAAAATATAAAACCGGACGAAAACATATGAAAACGGACGAAATCGTATATAAACCTATGAAAACGGATTAAAACGTATAAAACGGAACGAAAACGTATAAAAATGACGAAAACATGAAAACATAAAAACGGACAACGTATGAAAATGGGAAAAACGTATGAAAACCGTGTAAACCGCGTACTGGCGAAAACGTAAGAAAATGGAGGAAAACGTTGGAAAACGGACGAAAACGTATAAAAATGGACGAAAAACACGAAAACGTAAAAGAACCACGGGAAAAACGTATGAAAACGGACGAAAACGTAGGAAAATGAACGAAAACGGGCGAAAACGTAAGAAAATGAAGGAAAACGTTGGAAAATGGACGAAAGCAGATGAACGGATGAAAACATACAAACGTATTTGAAAGGAAAAAATACTATTAAAAAGCGGAATAACGCGAAAAAAAACGTTCATTTATAAAAAAAACGGGAAATAACAAAAAAAAAAATAATAATAAAAATGAAATAAGAAAAAAGGTGAATAAAAAAGGAAGACAAAAAGACAAGAAAAAAAACATGGACTTAGGTTTAAGTATTAAATCTCAGGTTAATCCTTAAACTAGATGGATGGTTGAGATTTATCCATTGGTAAGCACCAAAATAAGGGTAAGCAAAAGAAAATTCCTCTGCTAATATATATCTTTTTCGTAAAATCTAAAAAGTTGTTAATGATTTTTCCTGGATATTGAGTATTCTCTAAATACAAATTTCAGTAATTAACTCACAACGATTACTTTAAAGGCTACTATCAGCAAAACTGGACAAAATATCATTGAAACAGCTTATGTCCTTGCATAAAAAATATTGAACAACTTTATTAAATACAACAATTTGATAAGGAAGATGGTATGTTGCAACCATTTACAAGTTACAGCAATAAACATATTCTAAGCTATTTTCAAATAATAATGTAATTTGTAAGGTATTTTAATGTTTAGGTGGTTTGTTGCAACAGTTTCTTATAATTCAAATACTATTCGAGCCAAACTAATACTTATATCGATATCATCATAATTTATAAAGTAGTCACAACCATCGTGTGTGTTGTGACTATATCAAATGGCAGCGACATATGGAATTGAAACCCTTTTCTGCTATAAAGGCGGTTTGATTTTTAATTCGTTGTTAGGTAAAACATGTAAGCATGAATCAATGTATTCTCAAAGGTGAGAAATACGATTTACAAAGCCTAGATCGTTACCTTAAGGGTAAAGAGCACGAAAATGAAAGTAACTAGTCTTATTTTGCTTTGTTAAATAGTTATTTTATTTTTTCTTTTATTTTATATATATATATATATATATATATATATATATATATATATATATATATATATATATATATATATAGAGAGGATCCAGTGGTAAGTAAATTAAAATAAGAAGTTGTGAGAAGTGACCAAAACCACGCATTTGAGATACAACGACTTGCGTTAGATGCATTTCTATTCATATAGACTAAATAACATCTTGAGTTTCGAAAGTTAATTTGATATATAGATGGTGCAAATTGATTTTCATGATTTCGCATGCGAGAGAACAAAAACAAGAGAAATCATGAATGCATCTAATATACGATATGCATCCATTAAAAGCTCACAAACACATTATTGTGTGTTATAATGCATCTAAGATTATAGGGATGCATTTAATTTGGTGCCTCACAAGATCGGTTCTGATTATATTGGTTATAGTTCTTCTTATTCCTTCTTATTTTAAGTAATCTTCTTATTTGATCATAACTCTATATATATATATATATATATATATATATATATATATATATATATATATATATATATATAATGTGAGATCAAACTTAAAGTTGTAAAATAAGATCAGTCTAAAACCACTAAAAGCGTTTATAAATAACAATTTTAGCAATAATACACAAAAATATAATATTTTAATACAAATTAACATTTTAGAAACTAATGACCAAATGATACATGAGTTTGAATTAGTGATACACCTGATACACATTACACTAATTAATATTCCAAAATCTCGATGGACATACAAAAACGCGATACATTACACTCTAATTAAAGTGTATCACCTTTAGATTTATAGAATTTTAAAAAGAAATCTATCAAAACTTTAACATTTTTAGTTGTAGCTAATAAAAAAATTATTTTTGTTATAAGGAGAGTGTCACTTGTCAAATTTTAAATTGATGTCATTTTAACAACTTTAAGTTTGATCTAGATTATATATATATATATATATGCATGTCAGTTCAAATGGTAGCTTTTGTGAAGCGAGAAGAGATCTGAACCGTTAGATCAAGTGAATCTCATCTTAATATCAATTTGGGCGGAATGGCATTTTTGTAATTTTCGGCCAAAATTTTGAGGGGTCTGAATGTATTTTTCTCATTTGTTCCAACCCCCCAAAAATAATACTCAGTATCCCTTTTATTCTCTCTCTCTCCCTCCATAAACAAAACGTAAATAGAGACGCATCAGCCATCACCGCCTCCGATCTCCACCGACGGCAAAAACACAAACCGCCATTGGACGACCAATCGCCACCATAGCAACACCTTCCTATCACCACTCTCGATCATCCACTTGAGCTTATGGTTGTCTTCTTTTGTAATTTGAAGGTTATTATGTTAAAATTGGTTCTGCAAAAGGTTAACTTCTTACACTTTCATTATTCACTTGTTTGTAATCGGTGTTAGATTTGACCATTGCTTGTAATATTTGTTCATATAATACTTTTATCGCTCTCATTGCAGGTAGTTAATTTAATTTTATAATGCATATCAACTGTTTGATGAAATGCCTGAACCAATATTGCACAAGCTATGAACTTTATTTGCTGATTTTGTTAATTTAGTAGTCTTGATAGTATTTACGGTCATGATTTCTTATTTATAGATTTAGTTTACGCTCGATAAAGGTATTTGTGAATGACTTCAATAGGCACAATATAACCTTATTTGTTGTGAATGTGTTCAAAACTCATTTAATGGTGGGTGTTTGTGTATAACGGACCAATTAAGTTAGGAAGCATGGTAAAGTGGTCGTTTGCGGTCAATCATTTTTTATTTTTGTTATTATGTTATGTTTCCGCGAGTGTTGCATCTTTCACTATTGAATTTTTTCCGTTTGGCCATTTGGTCGTGTTTGATGAAATGTATAAGCTCTCTTCGCATGTGCATTTTTTTAAATAAAATTAGGTGGTTGATGAAATGTGTATGTTGTTTTTCTTCACATGCAATTTTTTTCTTAATAAAATTAGGTGTTTGATGAAATGTGTAAGTTTTCTTCACATGTGCAATTTTTTTTAAATAAAATTCGGTGTTTGATGAGATGTGTTAAGTTTTCTTCACATGTGCAATTATTAGTTAAGTTCATGTACTAAAAAACCCCATGAGCTCCAAGGTCTTGAATATCTTCACATGTGAAGAAATAAGGTATCGGATATGGTATCGAATACCCTCACATGTGAAGAAATAAGGTATCGGATATGGTATCGAATATCTTCACATGTGAAGAAATATTGTATCGAATATCTTCACATGTGAAGAAATAGGGTATCGAATATCCTCACATGTGAAGAAATTTGCTTAAAACTTGATTTGTGTCGATGGCTTGAAATAAGGTATTGAAATTTGAGAGGCTTTAAATAAGGTATCAAATACCCTCACATGTGAAGAAATAAGGTATCAAATATCTTCACATGTGAAGAAATACGAAAAATGGATCAAAACGTTGTAAAACACCGGTTGTGGTTGATTATATGAGATGAAGAACGGATATATGGTTGTGGTTGATTATATGGTTGAAAGCTTTAGAAGTAGCAGTGATTCTGATAATAATATATTTGATCAACCTGAGGATCAAATTTCCAGGTCTGAACAATCATAGCCTCTCCCAAAATCTCTTGGATCCTACTGCATTTCTTAAACATTGATAGCTGATGGTATATTTGCATCTCAGGAAACTACATAGCAGGTACCTGGAACTTCAGGAGGCACAGGCACGGATAAAAGATCTTGAAGATGAAAGAGAAGAACAAGCTAATGAGGTAAAAACTCTGACAATCATCACATATCACTTGAAAGAGATTTATTTCTTGTCTCGTTTAACACAATTATTGGAACACTCTTGTAGATCAAGCAGCGTAAAGAGTACATTTCTGAACTTGTAATCCATGCAGAAGCTCAAGCTGCTCAGTATCAACAGAAGGTACCAAAGCAACTGATTTTCTCATAGCACTTATTGCAGAGCCTCTGGAAACAACTGGTCTATATATAGAATATGGCAGATTTAGCATTCCTTAACCCACATTAGTCTTTATGCTCAAACAGGATGATGAAAACATTCGTCATTAAATGTTTTATTCTGAATTATTGTGTTCAGGATTATATTTTCTAAAAAGTTATAAGGTGGAATGCAACCATTTTCTCATATAGAAAACAATACACATAATATAAATTGTAAATAAGATGATTAAATACTTCTAGATATTCATATCGTCAATCTTTAGGCAGACTTGACTTAATTGTTGTTATATGCATGGTAGCTGATATAATACATTTGTACAGTACAAGTCCTTGGAAGCAATGGTTAATGTGATTAAGATAGATGCATCAAAGTCTGGATCTGAAGCACAGTTATCAGACAAAATAGAAAAAAGCTTAGTGAGACCAAGGGGTTCTAGCTCACCGTTCAGATGTATTGGGAATTTAGTCCAGCAAGTGAATACAGAGAAGGATCAGGAACTATCATTGGCCAAGCTTCGTGTAGAAGACCTACAAACATTAGCATCAAAACGGCAAAAGAGGTTATTAAGATTACATACTCTATCTATACATGATATTACACCTCATTTTTTTTTACGACGCAGTGTTGCGATCTAATGCACAACATTTGTTTACAGATATGCATGCTAAACACTAAACTGGCCGCAGCAGAGAGTATGACACATGATGTAATCCGGGAACTACTTGGTGTGAAATTAGACATGACTAACTATGCAGTAAGTTTTGCATTTACACTTGAACACTATCAACTTAGAAGCTTAATTACTTAAATCATAATCAACATAACTCTTGGTGGAATGTAGAACTTAATAAACCAGAACCAGCTCCAAAGATTTATTGAGGACGCTGCTCAGCAAACACACGAGTTTGTAGCAATGGTCAGTCAATTGATTAACAAGTTACCATTATGCCTAATATAAGACTTGTATATATTAAATGTGTGATAACTGAATCAGGAACAAGAGATTCGCAAACTGAAGCGGCAACTCAGTGATGTACTAGAAGAAAGAGACAGGTGACTTGGATTTCTTTACTCTTTCATAATAGATTTTACACCAACACATTTGACAATACTGAAATGTGATGAAAATGCTGTTATCTGTAACAGATTCATTTCGGAAATACATTCGATAGAAGCAGATATACTTGACAGTAAAATGAAGTTCGTGCAGTTACAAGGGCGTGACCAGATGCTGACAGCACAAAATGAAATGCTGAAGGTATGGTTATCCTTTTATTTAAATAATAATCATAATAATGACTATATGCACCAGCTTTACATCTCATTGTTTATGTCTTCATGCAGGCTGACAAAACCAATTTACAGAGACGTGCTGCAGAACTAGACGACATGGTCAAGAAGCTTCTGGAAACACAACCACCAAGTCAGCAAGTGAATCAGATATCAAAAGCCTCTAGCAGCGAGTTTGGTAAGAGACTGGCCACCTCAGATAAGTTGCTTCTACGTGTAAATAATGAACTTCCTCAATATTGTAGACCGGAAAGCCCTCGGTTACAACAAAGACCATACCGAAAAGAGGCTTAAACAAGTGGTAAATAAGTAAGATGATTTGGTTTGTAACCCCTACTTCTACTTTAATTGCTAAGTTTTGGATTGGTTTGATTAGTAGTTGTAAACTGGGGAGTGTTTCTTTTTTGTAGTTGCGTGAGCTGTGTCAATATTTGTGTTATATGGCATGAGATTTCGAATATGATTTATTCTTTAAACAATCAAAAAGGAATGCTGATTGTAGCTAGCAGTTACCTTGCTGCTCCAATGAATTAGTAATGGTTTGTATAGTGTTTGGAATGAAAGATGGTTGTAAGAAATGGTTGCAAGTCATAACAGATTTTCAGATCACAATAAAAAATTTCTGCTTAGTGGGTGTGATCCTTGTGCCAATGCTTTCTCTGAACCTTAATATTGTACTTACAAAACAATTTAAATGCAGCCATTTCGAAAAAAACAAATTTCAGTCACATTAAGGGCCTGTTTGGTTTGTGAAAAAAACAAATTTAAACCCATAATGTTGTCAATCCTCAGCATCTTGGCAGCAACAAAACCAGCAATTTTCTTGAAGAATCGTCTTTTGGAGAGAGAAGGGCAAATAAGAACAAATCAGACATTAAACCCAGTGGAACTGCACAAAAGCCAACGGTTGACACAACATTAAACAGGATACATCAGTAAGTATATATACGCACATTAAGGTTTTATTGTGGTATCTTTCTAGAAAATACTAAAAACATGTCGTAATCTTTTTTTGCTGGGCGAGTCAGGTTGGTTGGGTAATGGGACTAACGGGTCAAAAGGGGTTTTGTTCCCGAACTACTTTTATCGATTCGCGTTTGAATCTTTATGTACTGCTGCACGAACAGGCATTCGGCTGCTGTAACAGGCGCGTTCGGTAGTCAGTTGCAGAAGGTTGTTGCAGCGAAGATGAAGCTCATAGGGTAAAAAGAATTGAAAGATAGGTTTCGTTAGTGATTAAATGGAAAGGTCATATGGAGCGCAAGCCAGTGAAACTCTTCATCCTTTGCTGGCTAATACGATGCAGGCAAAAACGAGAAATGACCACTCATATAGAACAGTAGTTAGTACTAATTTTGATTTTGTAAACCAAAATCTATTTGTTTCAAGTATACAACTGCTTAGGTAAAATAATTTTAATAAATTGAATGCATTAAAAAAACATACTTAGCCGACTTTTGACACGTTCCCCCGACCTGAAGTACTATATAGAGGATATAAATGACAATTTACTCTAAACTGTTTCATGTAAATATGCTTCTGCTGTAGGTATTAATGGAGATCCAGAAAAAGTTTCTAGCAGTACCTGTGGCAACAACAGATAACGGCAACTGCTAGCGGGAAAAGTAAGTCGACCAACGTTTGTAACACTCATACGTAAGGGTGGCTTAAACATGATGTAAAGAGTGCAACTGTTCCCGTTGAGACCCGTGTATATCAACGATGACGCCCAAATATAGAGCAGCTGTACTCGAGTGAGCATGCACTTCTGAAGGCTACTGATTTTGGGCATCATCAGTATTTAGTCAACAAGGTATTGTTTTTATTTCTTAGTTTCGTATTCTTATTCTCTGTAACTGGGAAGAAGAAAGTGAGATGCAGGCATGTTCAGAATTTTTCAGTTCGTGACTAAAGTTTCAAAATACATATATGATAGTATGACCAAGTTGGAACTTTTTATATTAAAACTTATTCTATACTGCTTTCTTTAGTATTGTACTGAGATTAGTGGGTGCTTAACTTCTTACCTACTTTAGAATTATTGGTTGAGGTTTATATGACTCATTGTGATAGAAAATGATTTTTAAGTTCTATAGACAAGCTAATGTTGATAATGGAATAGAGGGGGAACAGTTGACTAGAATTAGTTAGACAAACATAATATAGCGCTCTGTTACCTCCATGACAAGGCACTATATTAGTGATAATTTTGACTTTATTAAAAGTACATTAAAATCTTCGTATACTTCTCATGTTTGTTGGTGACTACGTAAATAGCTATTTATAGAACTTAAGAACTTTTAACAGTGCAGGGTTTGTTGGTGACTCTTTGAATAGGAACATGTTTGTCTCTCTTTTCTGTTCTCTGAAACGTGTTTCTGGTGGAGAGTGAAGAAGCAGCCTGCTGGATTTGATCGTGGCTTTACTTTTCTGAAGTACAACCTCACTATAGCATATCACCGAACAAATCTGTTGGCACGTTATGGTCGGTACTGATTTGAATAATAATAGAAATTTATTTTGAGATAAATTGACAGTTTTGAACTCGATAACATCAATTTATAGCTTATAGGTTTATTGGTTATTAAGCTGTGAAAAAAGGCATTTAAAGTTTATTAGTTGTTAATTGATTTGCTCATATTTTAATAGGATTGGGGTTAGTAAGATTGAAACATAGTAGAATTATTGGTTGAGGTTTATATGACTGATCATAACTTGGTGGCAGTAGAGGCAATATGGGTGAACCAAGCACAATAAGGAAAAATTAAAAGCGGCTGAGAAAGAAGCAACAACTAAGGCGACCTTTGATGCTACTTTTAAGGCCGTGACTAAACTCGAAATCATGCTTTTTTTCAGGCAATGACGGCGATGATTCAGATGGCTTTAAAGTTCTAAATGGTGGAACTCAGGCTAAAGGTTTCACCTCGATGAAGATGGTCGGCTTTTTGGAATATCGGGCTAGGCTTTCATGTTATGTAAAAGTAACTAGACTTTAACGTCAGGCGGCTTTCACATTAAATTGAGTCTAATTATTTGCAGAGCTCATCAGGTAATTTATATAGTTAACATGAGATGCGATTACTTTATATAATCTTTTATTATAGCCAGATTTATTATCTTTTCAATGTTTTTCAGGTTGTTGAAGATGGGTATGAGTTTTTTGCCAACCGTCAGCTGGTAACTTTGTTTTCAGCACTAAATTACTGCAACGAGTTTGATAATGCTGGTGCAATGATGATAGTCGACGAAATGCTAATGTGTTCATTTCATGTCATAAAGGGTACAATAAAGAGATGTTTGGTGTTGGCGGAAGGATGTTACCACCAGCGACACCGCCACATACCATAAACGGGGCTCTTTAGTGGTGAAACAGATTCACAACCCTTTCGAACTTATGCAATAAATGGTCGCTTATGTTTTTATGTTTATGTATAAGAACTTAGTTGCTTCTGTGAGGCTGTTATTTGAATTTATACAGTATTTAGTTTCAGTTTTTTTAGCCTTTTTCTTTTTATTCGATATACTAGTATTGAACATTGATTGAAAGTATTACCATGCATGCCATTAGTGATACTTTGAAGAAATATGCAGGTTTAATGGCTGTTATGCCAAGATTTCTTGCTCACCCAGTTTTGAAGCTGTTTGACCCGCTGGAGATAAGGCATAATCCAGATTGATCTATTTATCGCCACTTCAAGTGGCGCTACCTGCATTACCTTGACAACTTATAGCAGTGCAATTCCATTCCATATTGTCATCGAGTCAACTGAAAGTCCAAATGTATAATGATAAACCGCAATATACCACAATCTGTTCATTGGGTGACATTGTCTGAGTAGGTTTGTGTAATGGGTCATTTTTGCAAGTGTATACAGTTTAGCCCCCACTTTGACCGGGAAAACTTGATATCAACAATTTGGAAAACTTGATATCGACAATTGGGTCAAAACCTCGCCGCAACGCGGCGGGCGTCTCCATCTCGTTTTATATATAAATGGGTTTCTTTGAGTTGGATTGTATATATATTTTTTTGGTGTGTGAATAAACTTTCATAAGTAAATATGCGTATATTTATACATAAGCATATATTTTTTTTCTTCGTGTGTGAATAAAAAATTCACTAGTAATACAAGCACATTTATACTTGAGCATAAACTTTTCTTTTCACGTGTGAATAATAAACTCTCTTTACTAGTAAATACATGTACATTAGTATACACTTATTTCTTCGCGTGTGAATAAATTTTTTTCACTATAAAATACACGTACACTTATATAAATTTATCTTCGCGTGTGAATAAACTTCCTTCACTAATAAATACACGTACATTTATATACGTTTTTCTTCGCATGTGAATAAACTTTTCTTCACTAGTAGACACTGCGTATGCGCTGTGAATAAACTTTCTTAAGTAAATAACGTATATTTATATATTTTTTTTTCATGTGAATAAACTTTCTTCATTAGTAAATACACGAACATATATACATGAGCATATACATTTATTTTCACGTGTGAATAAACTTTCTTCACTAGTTAATACTTGTACACTTGTATATTTTTTTCTTTGATCTCTTTACTAGTAAATATATGTTCATTTATACATGAGCATATACATTTATCTTCGCGTGTAAATACACTTTCTTCACTAGTAAATACACATACATATATATACTTTTTTCTTCGCATGTGAATATTTTTTTTTCTAGTAAACACACGTACATTTATACATAAGCATATACATTTATCTTTGCATGTGAATAAAATTTAAATAATCATCTATTGAACATCAACATCTCCTATTTTTGCACTTTAGTATAAAAATACATCAAAGCTTCAATCTTTGCTCATAATTTTCACGCGCGAATATATTATTACAAAACATAAATAATCGTCTATTAAATATCAATATATTCTATTTTTACACTTCTAGTATTAAAAGTATCGTTAGTAAGATCAGCTTCAATCTTTACTAAT
This sequence comes from Chrysanthemum makinoi, assembly GCA_910596185.1. Taxonomy (NCBI): domain Eukaryota; kingdom Viridiplantae; phylum Streptophyta; class Magnoliopsida; order Asterales; family Asteraceae; genus Chrysanthemum; species Chrysanthemum makinoi. The sequence continues at coordinate 30,946,312 of OU343221.1, read as the reverse complement.
AATTTTCACATGTAAAGATATTCTTACAAAACTTAAATAATCGTCTATTAAGCATCAATATCTCTTATTTTTGCACTTCTAGAATAAAAAAAACATGCTACTAAGATTAAAGCTTCAATCTTTACTCATAATTTTCACATGTGAAGATATCTTTACAAATTTTAAATAATCGTCTATTAAACATCAATATATCATATTTTTGCACTTCTAGTATAAAAATATGCTACTAAGATAAAAGCTTCAATCATTACACATAATTTTCACATGTGAAAATATTCTTACAAAACTTAAATAATCGTCTATTAAACATCAATATCTCATATTTTTACACTTCTAGTATTAAAACTACGCTAGTAAGATCAGAGCTTCAATCATTTCTCATAATTTTCACGCGCGAAGATATTCTTAAAAAATTTAAATGATTGTCTATTAAACATTATTATCTCCTATTTTTGCACTTTTAGTTTAAAAATTATTATTAAGATCAAAGCTTCAATCTTTACTCATAATTTTGACATGTGAAAATATTATTACAAAACATAAATAATCTTATATTATTTTTGGGTAAAGGGGAGTAATAAAATAATCTACTGTTTTTGCACTTATGGTACAAAAATATGCTATTATGATCAATGCTTCAATCCTTGCTCATAATTTTCACATGTGAAGATATTTCACAAAATTAAATAATCGTCTATTAAATATCAATATCTCCTATTTTAGCACTTCTAGTAAAAAAAATATGCTAATAAGATCAAAGCTTCAACCTTACTTCATAATTATCATGTATGAAGATATTCTTACAAAACTTAAATAAACGTCTATTAAACATCAAAATCTCATATTTTACAGGTTATAGTATAAAAGTGCGCTAGTAAGATCAAAGCTTCAATTCTTCCTCATAATTTTCGTGACGAAGATATTTCTTACAAAATTTAAATAATCATCTATTAAACATCAACATCTCCTATTTTTGCACTTTAGTATAAAAATACATCAAAGCTTCAATCTTTGCTCATAATTTTTACATGTGAAGATATTCTTACAAAACTTAAGTAATCGTCTATCAAACATTAATATTTCCTATTTTTGCACTTCTAGTATAAAAATATGCTAGTAAGATCAAAGCTTCAATCATTGCTCATAATTTTCACATGTGAAGATATTCTTACAAAACTTAAATAATCGTCATTTAAACATTAATATCTTCTATTTTTGCACTTCTAGTGTAAAAAAATATTCTAGTAATATCAAAGCTTCAATCCTTTCTCATAATTTTCACACACGAAGATATTTATTACAAAACTTAAATAATCATCTATTAAACATCAATATCTCATATTTTTGCACTTTTAGTATAAAAAATATATCAAAACTTCACTCATTGCTCATAATTTTCACGCACGAAGATATTCTTACAAAACTTAAATAATCATGTATTGAACATCAATATCTCTTATTTTTACATACGGTATAGATAGATAAGTAACATCAAAACTTCAATCCTTGCTCATAATTTTCACATGTGAAAATATTCTAACATAACTTAAATAATCGTCTATTAAACATTAATATCTCCTATTTTTGCACTTCTAGTAAAAAAAATTAGGCTAGTAAGATCAAAGCTTCATTCCTTTCTCATAATTTTCACATGTGAAGATATTCTTACAAAAATTAAGTAATCGTTTATGAAACATTAATATCTCCTATTTTTGCACTTCTAGTATAAAAAATATGCTAGTAAGATCAAAGCTTCAATTCTTGCTCATAATTTTCACACGTGAAAATATTCTTAAAAAACTTAAATAATCATCTATCAAAAATCATTATCTCCCATTTTTGCACGAAGATACTATTACTAAACTTTTCACGCGCGAAAGAAAAATATCTCGTATATTCACGTGTGAAGATGCTCTAACTAACGTTTCACGCCGAAGATAGTCTTAATAAATTTGATCTCCTAATATTCTAATTTACGCAAACTAATTAAGTCGCTTATAACAATCAATACCTACTTCGTAATCTATAATATTTAGAATTTGAACAATTATGCAGAACATCTATTCATTCCCAAAGCATACTTGCCAACATTGAAACATCTAATACAAATTTTTTTCTTACATTATGTCACTCTTAAAACTAACTACTTATATAACAGTTGATACAAACTAATTCTCATTGTCTATTGCAACAATACTATAGGTAGAGTAAACATATGTGCACAAACATCAAGTTTTCTGCAATTTTCTCTTGTGTGGCTCATCCGGATGGCTTGTTGTATCACCATTGTTACTATCAATCAAAGGTGGGGTTGGTGATAACATTTTGTTGTTTTCATCAATAGGATCCTCATTTGCATAGTGTCACGGGCTCAGTTCTTTCAATGAAGCGATCCCTCAGAATGTCAGCTTAGAGAACAAATTCTCCGAACTTTTAGTTTTAGTGAGATTAGTCGATTTACGTTCATTCATAGTAGTCTCTTTACACCTGAACGCCAACCACACATCCTTGCCTACACGACCCAGAGATGTTAAAAGCTAGTATTAGGAGGATGTACGCCACTAGTAGTGTATATACCATAAATTTCAAATATGAAAATTTTATAATAACCCGACCGGCTTTAAGGTTAAGCCACATGAGGCGTTCCATACGCAATAGGAAGTGCACTGCGCCAGACTAGATCACACCTCGGTACCCATACCATTCAAAACAAAATTTAAGCACTTATAAGTCGCCTAAAACAACCCATCTGGAGATAATGTTCAAATTAGCAATTTTCTTATAATAAAGTAAAATTAAAAAAAAAGGCAATACAACCAAACACAACCTCTTTTAGGTTGTTATGTGTTTTATGGGGTTGTTTGTATTAGCTTTTTTCAAGCCTTATTTTAATGGCAAACTAACAATCTCACAATATATACATTACAAATATCTCGCACAATTGTCCTAGACATGTCTCTACGCTAGGTAGGCTATGAGCCTTATGGTAATTTTGTTTGTATTTTTTGTGTTTATGAGCTTATTTGAATTTGGAAAAACTAATAAGCCTACTTTTTCTAAGCTTATCAACTTAAACTTATGGCTTATTTAAGTCCATTAGCTCAACTTGATAAGCTCATGACAAAATAAGCTAACGAGCTATTCCAATCTCAATAAGCCGATAACCCAAAAATAAGCTAATCCAAACACCCCCTAACAATAAGGTAAAATAAACACAAAAACTCATAGATCATTCTCATCAGCAACAATAAACTCAGCAAAAGAACCCATCCCAACAAAGCCACAAACACAATCCCCAATCTAAAACTTGGAAACACCTTCACCAACAGACACAACAACACCCGAGTAATCAGAGCCCGAAAAAAAAGGAGAGCAAATTTCTCCTGGTATTTACCAAGGACTTGAAGATAGTTAGCATAGTTTAAGCTAGTGGCTTTGATGTTGACTAAACGAAGATGGGGATGTAAGTTTTGGGATTGGGTGAGATGCGCTAATCAAGTTGTGGAGGTTGAGTCGCAGTGGGATTGTTGGGTCTCGAGGCTTCGCATACTAAAGCTTCCATGTTTATAAACTTTATACAGATTGCTATTAGATAACGGGTTCTTTAAACGTTTTCTCATTTTCTTGTTTATACCCTCGAGTGCTTCTAATCTAAAGTTTGTCTATAGTATTTGGATATACTTGAAAAGATACATGCACCAAGCAATAAGATGTGTATCAGGTTAAGGTGTCAAGATGAATGGGACAAGCGGCTTGGATAATGAACAAAATGATTTGGTTGATTGGTTATAAGAATACACACGACAATCGTCAAGAAATAATATAGAGATTCCGTGTATTATGATTAATATATTTATGAAAGTTTGTAGATTAATTGAAAAGGAAAGAAACCTTTAAAGCTTCCTTATCATTTTGACCACAGGACTTCAAGCGTGAGGCATGCAATCTATAGAATGGATCTGGTGATGGATTTAAATTTAATGGCCTTGTGAGAGTACTAAAGGATGTCTCGCGTGAATAACTAAACTTTTCCTAAGTAATATAGATACGACCAATCTTCCCTGTTAAATGGATAATACCTAGTGAATAACCAATCTTCCCTGTTAACCACATAATTCAGTCATTTTAATCCATTTGACAATTTGACAAGCTATAGTTGGTAAAAAGAATTGAAATGATAAATACTGCTAAGGCCTACTCAAAATGCTTGGAAAGTTTTGACAAAACATAGGCTTTCGCATCATTTACGCTAAATTAAATATCGATCATAAATTGGCACGATTCAAGGCCATCATAGTAAACCCGGTGCCAATAACTCATGAATCTCCCCATGAAAATACGAGTCACTTTCATCAAATAGAAAATAACATATGATAAGATGTTTTAAAAAAAATTGGAGCTTGAAGTTGAAATCACCTAGTTAAGTACTTGAGACAATATAAGGTTCAAACTCCCATCAACAATTAATTACCAAAAGCCCATATGTTGTAATAATAATTACAATAAAACTATAGAGATTCACACTTGTTTGTCATTGTATTGGCTAGAGCCAAAGTCATTAACAAACACCGCTACCTCCTTCAACTTGTAACTCTCGATAGAAACTTGAATTCTTCCTCCGTGATGACGCCAGATATGCTTACTTCCATCATTCAACAACAAGTCCACCTCCTGCGATATAATTTTGGTAAATGTTCATTTACAAATTTACTAATATATCTCTTGTATACATCAAAACAATTATTGGTTCATAACATAATTAGAGTATGATGTCACCTCATCATATATGGTTGCAAGGCGTTTCTAGCTCTCAAAAAGGAGTGGTAGAGAGATATGCAGTTTGTTGTACAAACTCTTCGCCTTCTTTAGTGAGCACAAAGCCAACCCATATATCAGTTGCACTCATTTTCCTCTGACTGTGCAAGGAGATAATACAAGTTGCGATATACATCCATATATGGTTCAGACCTACAAAAGGAGGATACCATGATTTAACAAGAAGATAAAAAAGAGTATATATATAGAGAGAGATATGGAACATTGTATAAAATCCCAAAAACCTTTATGTAATAGATTCTCAAAAACCTTTATGCAACAATTTGTACAGATTGAAATTTTCTTTGAAGATACATGCAATAGTAAAGAAAAAGATGCACAAATTATGTATACCTTGAAGTGAGGTGTGTGAAGATTATGAGCCTCAAGTTCGTTATCACGTATGTCTGATACACGTAAGTGATATGTCAAAAAATGATAGCACCCATTGTCCTCTGGATCCCCACTTGCCCAACATTCCCAAAACTGAACCAAACCTGATTTTCCTTTTAAATAAATTATCTAAAACTTGTTTAACTATAGAGTCGAGTTCAACATCAGAAGTTGAAATGAAAGGCTTTATAAGAAAGCATGGCCCAAACTCTGGTCCCACAGTCATCCAGACGACAAACAAACTTCGGTCAATGAAAAATCCCAAAATGGTCCAATTGCGACACATTGAAGGATCAGGGTGCCAAAATCATACTTAGTACATACACGTGAAAAGATAATGCTAACCAAAGTTTGAACTTTGAACTCAAAACTGATAAAATTTTAGATGATGCTATGAAACTTGAATTCTTGAAAGTATAATATTGCGGCAAGTATTTAAAAAAAACTAGAAGTAATAACCGTCACAATGTTTCATGACACTAGATGTTGAACATGACATAGTAATCTAACAAACAAGTTATCTATCCATATTCGACATAATACTCCATTCACTAGTAACCATGTTTCATCGCAGTTCTAATTAAGTCATCCAAAACCTTTGTTTAACAAAGATAAAGCATTCAACTTCATAATCGTACAATTGTTGTGAGATATCACTAAACCGATAAAGGTTTAGTTACCTAATAGACTCAGTTATTAAACTTGGTTACTATTAGTGACCTTTTTATCCAGGTTTCAGTGTTTCACGTAAAGTACTGGGTAATTTTGAAAGAAAAAAAATCACTAAATAGCAACCAAGGTTCATAACTAATCTATTTAGGCCACTCGATTCAAACGTGTTTCACAGTCAAAGAACAACATTCAACTTATGAGTAATTTGTCAGGTTGTAGAAAGTAACTTGATAGAAAACTAGCTAATCAAACTTGGCTACTTAAAGGTGTATTATAACCATGCACCTCAACCACCGTGACTTGAGGTGATATTAGGCCATATGACCACACATGAAAGCCACCGAAGCCAACCTAGCATGACCCAACCAGTTCCATTTGTATCTAACAGAGTTGTGCAAAAGTGTAATAAGTGAAATAACATAGTTTCTTTTATCATATGTATTACACTTGCCCAACTCGCCCATTTCCTCTAATGCTAAGATATGAAATGGAAGCTTTGCCTTTCTAGCATTTGCACCCGATATTTAGGCCAAGCGAAGAGCATATTTGTGTTTCCATTCCTGCTAAACCCTTCACACCGATTGTCACCCATCACATTGATTATCCGATGATTTCCAAAGAACCAAAATCTTGATTCCATCTTGGGTAGGCGAGGATGGGTAATTTACTTGTTTCCCATTCTTCAAAGACTAGCGATTTCCTTGTTACTAAAATGGGTGAGGCATGGTACTATTAACGCAACTTCGAGCTTCTTGCGAAAGTAACTTATTTCAATAATGCCGTTTATTGAAACTCACTCGATTGGAACCTAGCATTATCAAAGCTGTAATGGTGTGAGATACCAACTAAATAAATGAGTTGAAACAAAGTATGGAACTGAAGATGAGCCAACCAATAAAGATGGTAAGAGATTATGTAGAAGCCAAATTCTATAGAGCATTAGACCATGTCGAAAAATTATTAGTTTACGAAAAAGTATATGTTTAGTGTCCATATTCTAAACATCGGTTGATTTTTACCATCTTCGCTACTATTTTGTGTAAGCAAAATATAAGGTGATACTTAGGATTAATTCTCACATAGACCAACTTATTGCACACGCTAATCTATAACCGTGTATAACTATAATTTTAAAAGATCTAAAAGGAAAAGACAACGGTTCTACTATTATACAAACATGGTTTATCAATCCTTAAAGCACTATGAAGTTAAAATGACAATCACCTGGTGACAACACATTTACTTTTGATCTAACCACCAAGATTAATCCAACTAGTTTTTGCCTTATGACACCATACACCGAATAAACACAAGAATAAACCTCGATTTCAAGAACCACTTCACCCATTCGTAGTCGTCCCCAAGTACCAAATTTTTGGCCTTATGACACTACAAATACAATCAATAAACACAAGAATATAAGGTCAATCGGAAAGTACGCAAGCATCACACATTTTACCCTTGTCTCTAATTGTATATTTGGAAGAGATCCTCCTACACCTTCCATATATTGCACGGATTACAATGTAACTTGTAATTATCAAATATCAAAACCAAGTTACTAACCGGACTTCTCATTCTTAAAAAATCATTATATAAGGATATATGCACAAATGCACACATATCAAATCAAGAAGTTTTTAGAACTAACTCATGTACATGTATCACCCAAAATAGACAAACAAATTCGAAAAAGAAAGTAACATAATGGAAATTGGTTATCCGCTACTTATACAAAAAAAACCCATAACTTAATCATACAAGTGACGCTTGTAAAGAAGAAAAGAGGTTGGTACCTCATCAAACAAGATCACCCATCATAGTCCGATCCAAACCATAGCACAAGTTCTTAATCGAGATCGACCTTTCTCAAGACGGCCAAGGTCGTTATATGTCGAGAAAACAACATCCTCTTTAATTCCAATAGACTTGGAGTCAAGCTTGGAATAAGGGAGTTTGTTCAAAGCATGCCACCAAAGCAAATGATAACTATTGTAACCATATTTGTGTGTCGTCATACAACTAATACCGAATAAAAGAGAAAAAGTGATGGAGTACTTAAAGACAGAGATGGTGCTCATTCAAAAACGCAAATTGACTTAATACCTTCAATATACGTTGCTCCAACATCATCCAAATCCCTTCTTGCATCAATTTCAAGTCCAACAAAGAAATCCACATGATATTGTCACTTATAAGCATTAGCAAGAAAGTAACATTAGGAATTTATGCAAAGAACCTTAACGCTTGTATGCAAGCCTTTATCTCTATGCAAGCCTTTAGCTCAACTCATATTGTTTTGATATCCTCCAACCACCATCGGGCTCGATTCCAAGCCCCGGTGGCTGTTTGACCATAGCTAAGTCCAAGTCCGGCTTTGTTCCCATGGTGTGACCACCTAAGCCCTGGTGACCCATTCCATAACCAAGAAATGTTACCATGACACCACCTCACCCCCCTGTTCTTGTTCACCTACCTTGAACCTAGCCCCTGACTGGCCGGTGCCATGAGTTCCATGAGTACCCACTGGACAACCCGGTGGCTTCACCTATTTGGAACCAAGACCTTGGTGTGAACCGGTGTACCATGATACTTTTCACGCGAAGAAAAATATCTCCTATATTTTCACGCCAAGATACTATTACTAAACTTTTCATGAAGAAAAAATCTCTTATATTTTTATGAAGATGATCATGCTCTTACAAAATTTTCACACTAAGAAACATATCTCTTATACTTTCACACGTGAAGATGATCATGATCTTGGGTCTTGATTTTGTATTTAATTATATACTGTTGTCGAATGGTCGTGAAATGTGATTATGGTTGTTCATACCCATACACCTTGTCATGTACTTTTTTAAAATGAGATAAAATGAAATATGGTTAACTAACTCCCTATGTTTATATGATACTACGGTAGTACCCAATTGGTGTTGTATCTGATCTCATTTAACCCAAATGGGTTTTTCCTCTTGTTTGGTGTGCTTTTCCGGGATACAGGATTTGTTGTGAGTTGTGACATAAGACTTGAAACGATGTACAACTGAGAATTCGCGGACTCTTTAGCCTGTTGTGGAGCGTACCAAATTAGGCAACTTTGTTCACCAAAAATATAATTGGGTGGGTTTGATAGATACGGTAAAAACTTATTAATGCAAGTTACGCATTATTTGTATATCCTATAAGGCTCGTTTCTTCACGAAATCTATGCTGAAGCTGGTTTGACCCATTAGCTTGACTCGTTTGACCCATTGGAATCTTAGAATCCTTACTAAATTTTCACACGTGAAGATTAATATCTCCTATATTTTCACACGCGGAGATGCTCTTACTAAATTTTCACACGCGAAGAAAAATATCTCTTATATTTTCGGGCGAAGATGATCATGCACTTACTAAATTTTCACCTAAGAAAAAATATATCTTATATTATTCGCCGCTGAAGATGATCACGCTCTTACTAAATTTTCACCGCAAGATTAATATCTCCTATTTTTTCATGCGAAGATACTCTTAATAAACTTAATCACTGCCATATTCTACTTTACGCAAACCAATGAAGTAGCCTATAACAATCAAGCCCTAATTCATAATCAATACATTCATGTGACACATTTACAATTAAAAAAATGATAATAACTTCAAGTGCATAATAATTCACAATTCAAAAATTAAATTTTGACAAAAAAAAAAGTAATAGATACAAATTTTATATGTAATTTGATTTTAAGATTGTCTTCTTCACTAATCTCTTCAATTTTATTACTTAAGCTTTGTTAATTGATGTTGATCGACGTGGTGTTTGAACTGTAAATGCGGTGGTTGGTTGAAAGGTGGTTATGGCGGTGGTTTGAACGGTGGTAATGGCGGTGATTTGAACGGTGGTTATGGCGGTGATTTGAGCGGTGGTTTGAGCGGTTGTAATGGGGTGGTTTGAGCGGTGGTTATAGGGTGGTTGGATTGGAGAGAAATACGCTCTTTCACCCTAATTGTGAGGGAATGTGTGTTATTTTTTTTAATATATTAGGTGTATGGATTGTAATTACAAAAATACCCATGTTTAGTGTATAGTTAGTGTAAATTGTAAATTAATCTTAGCCATTAGATCAAGAAAAAGGAGGGATTAGATGGAGGGTCATGATCTCTTCTCGCGTTTCAATAAAAAATTAATTTCACAAGAACATATATATATATATATATATATATATATATATATATATATATATATATATATATATATATATATATATATATATATATATATATATATATATATATATATATTTTTTTTTTTGAATTTCGTATATTTTGTATATCATATGACCAATTTGCCCTAACCTATTAATAGGAGTGTTGATAAACAAAAAGGGTAAAAATAGTTACAAAACATCTACAATAGACGTAATTCAAAACTATAATGTATACAGTATGAAAACTTAAAATGATTACACAACAAAACAAAAAGTTACAAGTTTATTACATCTTCACCAATTTGCTCTCTCAACTTAAAAATATGTGTATAAAAGATTAAGGTATATGAGAAATGTGAAAGGAAAAAGAAGAGGTAATCGTCCAAATTAAGACTAGGCATTGTGGTCACCAAAATCATTATTTAGCACACCATCAAACTCATCACCTTTTACTCACTTTTGTTACCATCAAGCATCCCATGGGCACAAACTATAAAGGATAACACAAAACGATAACGACGATAAATTATCTGAATTCCATAGAATCAACATCTATGAGCACATATTAGCTTTTAAAATACACATTAAAGTTTAAACAAACAACATGTATATTAATCACGGCCATATATCGTACTCAAAAAACCGTATAAAATCTACAAATATGAACACATGAGCCTTCAAAAGCCAAGTCAGTGTTTAGAAAACATTTCTCTACCACAAAGTTACCCGAAATTACTCTTATACATTTACTGAACTTAAAGAAGCCGGATAAAGTAAACACAATACTTAGGCCACATATCATAGTCTAAAAACATGATAAAATTAACATATGTGATCGCATACGAGCTTTCAAAAGCATTGTCAAATTTTAAAAGCACCAGTCGACTACAAATTTAAAAGAAATGCCTATATATGATACATTGATCGAAATTATCAAAACTAAAATATACCTAAAATTCGAGAAAACCTACTTTGTCTCAAAAAAAAAAAAACAAAAAACAAAAACAAAAAAAAAAGGCTACAAACCTTATATGTAATCGACATAAAAGAAAATTCCTAGCCAAATTATGTTATTTTTTATGCGTCATCACATAAAATAAAAACATGTATAATATATTAGCGCATCTTTACTTTGCCACTGCTTTTGATTGTTGTTTTGGAATAATTGTCTTTTCATCTTCACTACGCTTTTTTCTGGCATGGAGAACGAATTGTTAGCTGATAAAACATTTAGCGATTCAAATGTAAACAAAACTGTGCACATACTTGACTTGAATTACATGATTCCTTTTAAGCCTCGCGTCAGTTCTTGCTCTTTTGTTTGAAGAATACATGTTGAGATGAAAATAGGCCTGAGATTGTACGAATTAGTTTTGTATTTTTTAGTAATTGTTTTGTATTTTTTAGTAATTGTTTTGTACGCCTAAACAAGTTTTCGAAAAACTAATATTTAAAGGATGAGATAACCGAATAATCATGCATTAACTTTGAAAGTTGTATTTTTAATATCTCTTTTCAAAAAAAAAAAAAAAAAAAAAAAAGGCTTATTGTGTTTATATTAATATTTAAGTTTCTTAACTATTATCTCATATTTTTAGGCATTTAAACTCGAAATTAAATAATTGGCTAAATATTATCATCACTCACATGGTATTTTTAGGTCGGCTTCCCTCTTCCTCTTTTGCTTGATGGTTTTGTTCATCAAATCTTTGGAGTTAATATAAATTACAATTATAATGGATAATACTGATATTGTTGTATACTTATTTATATGTTATTTTCTTCAATTTTTAAGTTGTTATATCAAATTTGAATTTAAAATTTGTTGAATTGACAAACCGCCAACATTCTTCATTGTGTGGCTTATTTACCTATTTACTTAAACATGTTAAACGAAACACAAGCGGGTTAGACATGTTATGCAAGTTTGAGTTAAAGTTAATTTTTATGACACGATTAATAAATAGGTCGTGTTTGGATATAAGTTACTTTAACCCGCCAACCCGAAACCTGAATAACGATTGTCACCCGTATTTGTAAACTGGTTGTTAAGTTCCAGAAACCATATGTATCATTTTGGTGTTATTATCATATAAAGACATGCTATTGATTGGCAGCAAAAAAATATCTTAGAAAACTTATTGAAGAGCAAAACGTTACAATGACGAAAAAAGTAGTGGGATACACCAAATGGTGGTCCAAATTTGCAGCAATATATTGGTGTCTATAACTGCAGTCACTTTCTTGTATATATCCGGAGTAGTTTGAACTTTGAACATATATAAGAGCATTCTCAATGGTAACGCCTCTCCCTCATGTTATGGTTTAACATTCGGTGTTAAACGATGTTAACCATTGTTTTACCTATGTTATTCCCAAGTGTCCGCCGTCACACACCAACGCCATGTTAATCTGCCAAACGAGGGGTTGTTAGAATTGTTGGTGAAGTTAAAGTTTAACCCTAAATGTCAACCATTGTGGCTTTTTTGGTGAAGCATTAAATGTTAAAGAAAATGATGCGTGTGCCACGTGTTAAATGATAACTTGAGTTACCATTGGGAGTGCTTTAAAAGAAAAGTTTTCTTTCATTTTCAAGTTGTTAATTCTGAGATGCTATCTTGCGTCTTCAACCCTTTCAACAATCGAGCTCTTTGAGACTCGATGATATTTTTTTTGAAAGGCAAACTTACACACCGAAGTATAGGCTATGTTTGGTGCGGAGTTTTTTAAAGTTTTTCGATGAAGGTTGAAGAACGGTTTATTTTATTGTTCGTTTCTAAGAAAGGAAATGGCTTTCTTGTTTCCTATGAATGTTCATTTTTCCAATTATTTTTTAAGAAGCTGTGAGTTGTGGCTACCTACTACTTTTACCAAATACACCATAATATGTAATCAGGATAATTAACTGAAAATGTATTTAACTTGATTTTCTTGAGTCCTATGTAGCTATCGTTTTATTTTTATGTTATAACACAAAAGTTTTAAATTTGAACATTTATGCGTATTAAAGTTTTGAATTCGGACTTTGTGTGTATTTTGTTCATATATAATGACCAATTTAAGTAGCGTTTAGTTGTAGAAAAATTTTATTGTTTTTCCGTTTGTAGATTTCTTGAGAACGGAAAGGTTTTTCTTCTCTGATAATTTTGAAAACCTGTTTGGATGGAGTTATATTTTTTCATTATAAAAAGATTACATTGGATTTCGATGATGGGCGGCGGCGGCGACGGCGAGGATAGAAGGTAGAGATATTACCACTGATGATTAATTGATTATGGTTAGAATAAGATACTTGAATGCTAGATTGGGAAATCTCGTCTTTTTTGTGTTAGAGAGAAACGAGCGGAGAAAAGTGAGGTTTTCATTTTTCTAACTAAAATTTGAATTATTGAGAATTTCATTTTTTTGAAAATTGTTCAAAAAAAAAGTGAATAAACGGATTTCAGTTTTTCCACTTTCCCATGAATAAATGAGAAATTTCTCAACAACTAAACACGTATTTACCTTTTGCTTTTTAATAGGGTAGTAAAAGAAAAGCAGGGATAAAATGATCATAAATACACATAAAAGTCCGAATTTAAAACTTAAATGTAACAAGTTACTTGACAAAAAAAAATATATTAAAAAATGTGACAAGTTTGTTACATTTTTTGATAATTATCCTTATAACAATTTTATTTTTACATTTGACTAGATTTGAACCTACGGCCTCTTGTCTAAGGAGATAACCATCACAGACACCGCTAAGCCAAAGGCCCTTATTGGGTCTCGACGAATTAGCTCACTCTTTGCCACCGAAAGCCTATAACACAAAGACACTATATATGCCTGTTTAATAGTACAAAAATATATTCCAATGTCAACATTATAAGTTTCATGTTTACTTCTTATCTCAGATTGATTTTATAGTATAGCATGTGAGCTCACATTTTTCAAGCTTGATAGCATATGCATGTGGTTGTACAGCAATTCGGCGGATCTTTGTTGGTGCTCAGTGCTGTAAACACTAAATTCTAGCTTTTACGAAATCAAGTCAAAATAATCAAAGCTTATGTTTTAAAAAATTTAATTCCAGTTTCATCTTTTGATCTTTGAGGCTTAAGTATGAAGATTTTGAGAAACATGTTATCAGAAGAGATGTTCAAACAAAATCGATACTGTTTAAGATAAATGCAAATATGTAATTAAGGACACTTAACTTGCTACCCGTTACTTAAATAACTTTTTTAGTGTCAAACATCCATATATGATCAACATTTGTCAAGTGTAGTGTGATCAAATTTTGAAAATGCACATCAAACACCTCTACGAAATTTTGGGATAAGTTTGAGGCACTTGTATAAGACAAATGAAGAAATTAAAATATATAGGAGTTGGAATGATCAATGATGGGCTAAATAAAACAATGCTTAGGACAAAGTATGTGAACCAAGTGTGTTGTTGTCACACTGCTTTCAGCTTACGTCCTTTTCATGGGCCATAAGCCTTTATCCGAAAGGGAACATTTCCCTTTGCTTACAAGCTTTAACTAACCAAAATGCACCAAACACAAGAAGTGAGTAGTAATTATTGAATTAAGTTTGTATGTTCATGATCAAGCAAAACGTTAAGTTAACATCCAATTTTGATCTTTCATGAGAATGTCTAGTGGTTATATTATCATGTCGTTTGATAGTGATCACACGAAAGAAGAGAGCTAACTAACGAGATCTTAATCTTTTTTTGACGTCGACTCCTGATCCTCGATGAGAATGCACAATGACCATAGTTTCTGCCGTTTTGCTTTCCACATCTTGCTTCCACTGATATTTAAATATTTAAGAGGGTGTTGCACCTTTTTTTTTTTTTTTTTTTACTAAAGTTGCCCTTTAAAGAATTTATAAAAGTAAACATATTTTTTTTAAATTTACACTTTCTGATCTAAAATTAAGTGAGGCATGTGCCACACCCGGCTCCTGTGTGAGACCGTTCCTGCAAGTTATTAACAAAAACAAAAAACATTTAAGTAAAAAATCTATTAAGTGGCAAAATGTTATCCAGGTGATAATCATGTGACACTAAAACATTTTAACACATCAACAACTAAAATTTAAGAAGAGTTTGCTCGCACTGTTACATTAGCCCGCCTCCCTCCGTTACAGCTTCAATGGGTACCCGCTAGTATTCCATATCCAATTTTACAAGTTTGCCCATGGTTATTGGGTCCCCATTTAAGTTTTTACTGCCACAGAAAGAAATCAATTAATGGGTTCTTAAACAAAGAAGTATACTCATATTTATGGCATGACCCAGTATTTTGGCCAAAGTACCCAATGGGTTGATGACTTAGATCGACCATAAGCAATTCTGGAAAAAAAAGGATTTTTTGTTTTGTTTTCAATTGTATGTTTCAGAAATTCAAATGTTATTTTCGAACATTTTATCATATTTAGGCACAAGTCCATACAAATAATGTCACTTCAAATTGCAATCCAGATTGTTACTATAATTTCCATAAATCGAGTCAACAAACAAATGTGGCCCGAATTTGTTTTTTTTTTTTTGTTTTTTTTTTTATATTCTTGGTCACTTGAAATTTCTGATAGATCACTAATCTCCGCTGTCGAGTCCTCCATTTGATCAACTTCACCATCCTTCCAAGATGCCGTATCCGTTTGATCATCATCTTTCCATTCTGCCATATATACTGGATCATCATCATTGGCTATTGCCGAATCCCTTTCATCACCCTTTCCTTCTAAATTAAATGAAGCACTAGCCGACTCATTCATTTGTGACTGGGCAGCAGCAACAAAGATGGCACCAGCTCCTGATCCTCCATGAGCGGGCTCCACAATTACATTATCAGCTAGTGAGCTTCCAAGCATTTCCCACACACTGCTATGCAATAAATTTCTAAAAACTCTGTAATGTTGTAGATAGCCCCCTTCAATAATCACTACACTCTTCCTGTCGTTTATTCTTCCACGTTTTTTCATGATTCCAATTATGCATGCCCCTGTAAGACGAGCCCCTCTTTCAGCCACTACGTCACACACTTCGACCACTATTTCTCTTACCGCTAGACTTGTGTTAGTAATCTACAATTATAAAGTTCCATGTTAACAAACTATGCAAGAGACTATACAGGCGTTTGGAGTTTTGCTCATCTGTTTACTTTTCAACCATATAAGTAGTTTTAAGGGTTTGAGTAAAACTACTTATCTGCTTATTATAGGCATTTGTGACTTTTTTTCTAAGCAGATAAGCAATCCTAAACCACCTTATATATTTTAGAACACGAAAGATGTAAATGGTTTTGGTATTTACCCCAAATACTTCCATAAGTTTCTCTTGGACGGTGTCGCGATTTTCTGATGAGTCCTGATGCATGGCAGCCATATCGGGTGACCTGTTTACAAATGTCATTTCAGCTAACAAATTTATATCATGATGTAAACAAATATCTCAATATAAATACCTGAATATATAAGGCGTTTTGAGTTTAGTAGGAACAGTTTCTCCAAATAGAGCAGTTTCTATGGCCATTTTAAGTAACACTCTCCTAACAACCTCTCCTAAATATCTCCCACCGATGAGTTTCTCGAATATCTGAAACATCGTCAACAGTTACTAATTACTTATATTATCAGGAAAAAAACTAAGCAAGGAGAGGTTTTCACCCGACATCCTGGATTTGAACTTTCGGAGTCTAAGGCCATATCAAATTGAGTTATAGGAAGATGTGGAGTATTGAAGTTGCCCCATTGCATATCAATAACCTGAAATAGCAAATACTGTTATTTACTACAATGGGTTCTTTTGGGTGCTGGTTAAAATAGATGCACTTAAATAAGGGAATAACCATTTCTCCATGTTTGAAGTGTTTATTCGGGACAAATTGAGAGGATTCGACATAAACGACATTAGTAGCTAACCCCAAAGTAACGGCGGCTACACAATCCCCACTGTAATATCGACCCCCTGCTAGATCACCTAATGTAGCATCTACCTGCCATCGTACATTAATATATTGTACAATAAATATACATGGTGCATTTGGTTGTACTTATAGTTTTTAAACATGGTCAAGCGAACTTACCAATGCAGAAACCCGCAAATCTATTCCATGTTTCTCCAACGCCTCATTGAAATCTTGTGCCAACTCTTTACCGGCCTGGTCTAACGTAAATATTAATTCTAAAAAAATAAAATAGGCACAACTAAGGGGAATATAGGCATTTATAAAGACCAGCACAACGTGGTCTTTATATGTTGTGCCCTCAACGAGTGTAGAATCAAGCGTTGTATGTTTTATATCAAAAGGGTAAAACTGAACTCACTGCGTCATTAGCAGAAAAGGTGTTCCATCTTATAACATTTCTACCAGCTGCTGCAGGTCCTTTAAGTAACGGGAATGACACGGTGAATCCCAGTTTTCCTTTGGGTGTAATTGGATTCGTTTTTGTATTTATCGAGATAAAAACTGCTAGCTTCAATGCTATGTAATCAAATAGTTCCTGAAAATTGTATTAGATCCATGATCATATCAAAATATCAGAATCAAATTGATTGATTAAATAAAAGATATGATGCAACATTCATTACATAATACACAAATCATTAACATTAGCAATTTAATTAACATGATATAAAACAATAAACAAAACTATTTAGGTACCTTATATGTGCCTGAAATGACTTCAAAAGGGATATCAACCTCTTCTCTATCCAAATCAGTGATCGGATCTTTTTTCCCATTTAACCGTGCACGCAACATCAAGAAATTATCTTCACGTAGATTGACTCCATAATAAAAACCTTCTTCCGTACTATCACAAAGACCATACAAGAATCATAACAACGATATATTTTTTAACCAATATGCAGTAAGTAAATTTCATAACACAAGTACCATCGCTTTTGGTTCGTTCTCTCTTAATAAAAATTAATAGGCTAATTGCGCACAACTGAGGCCAACTCAGTTGACCACAAGGTTTCCTTAAGGTACCTTGAGGAAGGGATGTTTGGCTAGAGGAGGTCTCAAGTTCGAGTTGTCACTGCTGGACCTGAACTACTAACAACTAACAAGCCGGTCTAAAAAACAAATTAATTAATTAATTGCGCATAATAAGAACATACTTTCACAAAATTAAAAATGGACTAAAAAAAGTAGGAGTGATGCATAATAGCAAACATGTTTATATAATTTATAGAGTAAATTGCAAAAATGGGTTGTTGTGATTAAATCGTCCCGGGTCAAGACCGGCAGGCCGCTTATACGTTTTTGTCATTTTGGCGGAACGTCGCTAAGTAGATCCGTTAGTGTTACACTTTAGTTTTTTTAGCCAATGATTGTTGTAGCGGCTCCATCCTTTAAACCACAAGGACGATTTATGCAATTACACAGTTAGTCCTCAATAAAAAACAATTGTTGTTTCCTTAATATTAATTTCAAGTTTAAAAAAGTCAAAAAATTGAAAAAAAATCTTTAATTTTTTTTTTGATTTTTTTCCAAATATTTTCAAATATTTTTTTTTTAAATTCAAAATATTTTTTTTCCAAATTTTTTATTTTCGAAATTATTTTTCCAAATTTCTAAAATATTATTTTCGGAAAAAGAACTTTGAAAAAAAAAATCTGGAAAAAATATCGGACAAAAAAATGCATTTAAAAAAAAAAAAAGGTATTGGAAAAAATGCAATTTTTAGTTAAGGAAATACGTCCAACATTTTTTATTTTCAAAATTACTTTCCACATTCTGAAAAAAATCTTTTTGAAAAAATAATTTCTAAGAAAAAAATTCAAAAAAAAAATGATTTTGTTTTTCAAAAATTGCAATATGTTGCATTTTTTGTGTCCGATATTTTTTCCAGAATTTTTTTTTTCAAAATTTGTTTTCCAAAAATAATTTTTTAGAAATTTGGAAAAATAATTCCGAAAATAAAAAATTTGGAATAAAAATATTTCGAATTTTTTTTTGAAAAAAAAAATTATTTCGAAAATATTGAAAATTTTGGAAAAAAAAATATCAAAAAAAAAATTTGAAGATTTTTTTTGCAATATATATATATATATATATTTTTTTTTGGACTTTTTTAACTGAAATTATGTATTAAGGAGCAACTGTGCAATTGTTTTGTATTGAGGACTAACGGTGTAATTGCATAAATCGTCCTTGTGGTTTAAAGGATGGACGTGAACGATCATTCACTAAAGTGTACTAAATGTAACACTTATCTAATCTACGACCATCGCTGTTGCGGACAAAAATGACGAAAAAGTTTCCCCGAATGTCACCGCAATTAAATACCAACCACGGACGATTTTTGCAATCGGTGAAACCACATAGACGATTTTTGCAATTTACTCTAATTTATATATAACAACATTTGTGAAATATTAAAGCACTATAGATGAATAGTGATGTTTTGAGAAAATTTATATGTGACCCCTTAAATTTGCTCAGAACACTATAAGCCTCTAAATTTAGTAATTTTATATCTTAAATACCTCTCAAATTTAGTATTGTAACAAATTAGCCTTTAAACATATTAAACTTTATATTTTTACTTCTTTATTCTAATTAAGTTAATTAAAAACAAAATAACTAATAAATTCATTAAGCTTCTTAATACCCATTCATGTTTAATAATATAATATAATAATATCTAAATGCATTAAAATCTATGTTTTTACTTATTTAAATGTTTTTACAACTGCTGAAACATTCGAGTAAAGTACATCTCATACAATAACATTCATCAACTCAAAATCTGCTCATGAACAGTAATTTGAGTTGATAGATGCTATAAACACCCTTTTAGGTTTACATAAACTACAATATAATCCTTCACTTAAAGTTTTTAACTAAAAATCCTCTTATCATAGTAGTATAAAAATTTAACCGAACTCATCAAACTTTATATTTTTACTCATTACTCTCTATTTTAACATCCGTTCAAGTTCAGTAATATTACTACAAAATACAAATTAACCCAAGAAACCAATTAAAAACATGTTATTGTTAAAACTTTATTTCGACATAAAAAAGATGTGAATGTTTTCCTGCCTGATGGATAAACTATCTTGTTCCCAACGTTCGACGGGTTTACTAGCTTATCAACCTATTGGTTTTACCAAATGTTGTTATGATTAGTTTGATTGGTAACATACTATAGGGTGCATTGTCTTTGTTTGCCTAATTCGCGCAATGAGCCCCTTCTAGAAGATATATATAGATTTCAGTATAGAACATACCATGCATATACAATGTGACAATTTTTAGTATGTAACAACTAACAAGTAATGACTCATTTAGGCGATTAAAAAATTAGTTTGATGGAAATTGTCAAGTATACTATAAAGACACATACATATAATGAATTCATAAGCATGTTAATAACCAATGTCACTATTGCAACATTAAAAAAGATTACCCATTAGGAAGCGAAGAAGTATAAGACGGATGCATG
Source organism: Chrysanthemum makinoi (assembly GCA_910596185.1). Taxonomy (NCBI): domain Eukaryota; kingdom Viridiplantae; phylum Streptophyta; class Magnoliopsida; order Asterales; family Asteraceae; genus Chrysanthemum; species Chrysanthemum makinoi. Next base: position 30,925,785 of record OU343221.1, on the reverse strand, counting down.
ACATAATCCGTCTGCAAGGATCGAAGGCCGTCGCATATCCGAAACCAAATCAAATGCAACATGCCAGTAGTTTTGCACATGAGTAGCACGTCATTAGCAAATTTACGTAGTATCCTTTGAGTTGCTTCCACCGCCTCTCGTCTCCTTTCTTTCCAACGAACCAATGAACTCCAGCCACTACCATTGTTGACAATGCACCTATGCTACTACCACTTCTTTCCTCATTATTCACTATTTTTTAACGTAATATTTGTTGAATTTTGCAATGAGTTTTTATTAGTTTTGATCAAGGAAACATTTGGTTAGATGTTAGATCCAAAACTTATGTCAAAAGAAATGAGAAATCAATAATAGAACAAGAAACCGAATTTTGTGGAGTGAAGAACGAGTCTTGTGCGCTATAACGTTATTTAGTTTCAGACTTTCAGTTAAATTGTAACCACTTTATTTTATTTTTTTATTATTATTTTTTAATGGGCCTTTAGTTAGAGTTAAGCCCTAATAGAACACGTTTATTGTTTTAACGGCCCACCCACTTTTTATGAGTTTTTCTTTTTCCGCAGTGTTTTATGATTGCTGATAATTATCATATAAGGTTTATAGCTTAGTGGTAATTAGGAAGTTTGTTATTATTGCTTTGGTACCAATAGTAGGCAGTGATTTCCCTTTTTGCAAGCGTCACATATTATTATAAAATATAGAGATTTATAAGGGTTTACAAATCATAAATGGGCCGAGTCCTATAAACGAATGTAAATACACCATATTATACAAGGGTCTGATATTAGATTTATGCCTTCACGATTCCATATAATATCAACGAAATATGTGATTATAACTTGTTTTTTTCTTGCACACACGCTTGTCAAAGGTTTTTCTAGAAGCTGTCCTTTTACGCTCGGATAAGGGTGTGACTGTCTACACCTCACCTCCCCATATATACAGTGGCGGACCTAGGATTTTAGAAGGCCGGGGGCAAAAATTTTTTTTTTTGATAAAATTCGTGATGCACTTTAATAAAAATGTCATAAAAAGAAATTTTTACACTAAAACTGATATTTTTTAGATTAAGATAAAGATCTATGGTTTTTACATTGTTTGATCTTTGCATGATTTGATTTTGAATGCACTTTAATAAAATGGTCATAAAAATAAATTTAACTAAATTGATAATTTTGGCGAACCATGGAGGCAAGACGCCCCCCCTCCCCCCTCCCCTAAGATCTTTAGATTAAGATAAAGATCTATGGTTTTTTACATTGTTTGATCTTAAGGGGGGGCTGATTTTTTGTAATGGGGTCTTCTTAATAAAATGGTCCTAAAAATAAATTTACACTAAAATTGATAATTTTATGCAACTAAGATGATCCCCTAAGTCCTATGTAGTTCACCATATATATATCTCGCTCTAGCAGGATTGGATATTGTTGTTGTTGTAGTCCCAATGAGCCAATGTGAAAAACTTGTTACCAAGTCTGGGGAAGACCGAATGTTGAGAAGGGGTACTCACTTTTACACATAGACTAGTACAACTCTTTTGTGGAAGTATATAGTCACTCCATCTAGGCTTCTTGGTCGGGTTTCAAGTTGTTCAGGTCGAGGTGATGTAGTTTCAAAGTAGGAAAACTCATCTGATATCCAAATCGATTCACATGTCACATTCTAGTCCGGGTAACTTAGGTTTTCGAGTAAGAAAAACTCACCCAAGATCAGAACCAATGTAAAGGTCATTCTACCAGATGTGGGTTAATCTAGTTCGGAATATAAGTCGATTTAGGTTGAAATTACTTTATTATTAACAACAACAATAACAACATCTGAGCCTGTAGCTTGAATTGATTCTTTATTAGAACAATAGCACAACATGAAGCCAACAACACCCGCATTTTGTGTTGCCTATATTTTTTAGGATTGATAAAGAGGCCTAAAAAATGTGCCTAATTTCATGTCTAAGCATGCGTGGCGTCATTTTAATGGCTGCAGGGGACTCACTTTTTCACAAACCATCAGGATCATACCACACATATTTAGACATAAAATTAGTCACATAATTTAGTTTTCCCAATCCTCCTATTTTTTAATAGAGGAAGTCAAGAACGGCGAACTCTATAGAAACAAGCAAATATTCGAGTGTATGCATCAAATTTAACAAACATTTATATCTTCTATTCCACGCTTCCGTTTTATATTTTTACAACATATACATATACATATATATATATGCTAGTTTCATGCTATTGACGATAGTTGGATGGAAGATTCTTATGACTTTTAAACCAATAGGAATTCAAGATATTAAATATTTTTATTTAAACTTAAGTTTTATTAGGTTAAGAAACACATTTTAATTTCTTTTTGAAAATAATTAAAACATCGTTTTTAAGTTTTACCATTTTTTGATTTTTTTTCTGAGGCTTACATATTTTCTTGTTAATGAAGTATATTTCATTATTGTAAATTGTCCATATGTTTTTTATGCATTATG